>JAZKJV010004649.1:0-600000 GCA_037367405.1 Ottelia alismoides | reverse complement strand
ATATTTAAAGAGATTGACCAAGTCCTCTCTAAGAAGAGAGGACGGCTACAACTCTCCATGTGGAGGGGAGTAGCCGTCCCCTCTAATTTAGGGATGGACCATGGTCTTCTCATTGTCCTATCTCTAGTCAAATGTGATTTAATTTGAGATTAATTATATTGATTTACCAATATTAGTTAATTTAAATTAAATCACTTGTTGTTGTGTTCTACCAACAACATCCTAGCTGTTGAAAGGAACACAAATCAATCTCATCCGTTGATTGTGTGTTGTCCATGTATTGGGATCCATGGACTCCCAAAACCCTATATAAGAAGAGGCATGCATTTCTCTTCGACTTATACCGACTCGATGAAGTCTCTCTCTCTCTCTCTCTTCCTCTCATTCTCACGCATACTCTATGTCTTCTCTCTTCGAGTGGCCGTCCACTCTTGTAAAGAGAAGATCATCTTCATCGTCGTACCTCTTCGATGAGTCACGGATCTCCGTCTTCTTTGGTGTGTGGTGCTCGTAAAGAAGGCATTCGATCTCGTGAGATGAGATCAGGAGATCCACCGCTTAGGTCAACGACTTGGATTGCGAGCACGTGACTCATCCTCGCGCTCGCAAGCGTCTCCTCCGACGGATCGGAATTGAGACTGGAGGTCTCTTCTCTTAGAGGCTCGATTGCTACCACACTCCAAGAGGTATTCCTATATCTTGTTTGTGGTTAGATGAAACGATCCGAGAAATATTCTTGGATCATGTTGTTTCATCGTAGAAATTTTTTTAATTCTGCTGCACGGAGCAACTAGTGCGACTAGTCGCTCTTCATCGTATATGATACGATGCACATGCTTCCGTGATGCGCTTGAGGATAATTCTATATCCTTCAAGTGGTATCAGAGCCAGGTTGGAGGTTTTGGACTCGATCCATAAACCTAGGAAGATTTGGGCTCGTAAGGGTTCGTGAAAATTTTATCGCATTTCAATTTTTACAATCCTGTTTTGTAATAACTTTCGGCCCTATTTAAAATGTTTAAACACGAAACCATCATTTGAATAATGTTTCCCATTAAATAAGGAAACCGTGGAACTTTACTTTGCGTAATTTCGATTCCGTTTGCTCGAGTTATGATCATTTTAGTTACCATATATCCACTGTTTTGGGGATAGCGAATAATGACATTATTAAAGGGTTAATTACTATTCTAAAATACCTAGAAATGCGTGTTTATCACATGATTTCTGTTTTAAATAAAATTATCAATCTTTGGAAATTGTTTTTGCTTAGTTTGGATTTAAAATGAAAGAGATATGCCGTTTTTAGTTAGTGAGGGTCACTGCTGGAAATTGCATGTTTATCCAAAAACCTTGTGATTGTCATTTAAGAAACTTGTAAAATTAACGGTTAATTTTCTGGAATAATTATGGATAATATTTGAGAAATATTAGAATAATAATTGTTCCCTTAAATGACATTTTCTCGACCAATAAATGATTAGATTTGATCTAGATCACCAATTGATTACTTGATACACTTTCAACAAACATGCTACTTGAATAGGGTTGGGAATTTGTCCAGCAAATTTCTTATAATAAAAAAAATGATTTCTGATTATTACTATATGGTATAATTTTGGTTGAAAACCGATGATCATCTCAAAGTACACAATGATCGATTTGGCATTATCCTTTCCTGAGGTGGATATGGTGTCTAGTCGGGGAGCGTTGGGGTAGCAAGTTGCACCATGTGTGGTCTGTCCCACTCCCGACGGTATTGGCCAGGACAACGGGTATGGACTCGATAATGCTGGAGAAATCATGGTGTATTTTTCTAATTATTAAAATTCGAATTAACATGTATTTTAAGATAATACCATATATTTCAAGTAACAATCAAGTTTGTTGATTGAATTGAAATGATAATTAATTTAATATGATTTAATTAATTATATCCAATTAAAAATACTTTATTATGAATAGATGTGTATTTTCCTTGGAAGAATTAATTATATGAATATGATTCATGAAAATTAATTAAAATTTTCATAAGAGGTGGAGGATCACATAAGTGACATCCATGGTCTCCCGTCAAGGCGAAGGGTTCCGTCGCTAGATATTGTATGTAGGAGACACATGTCCGAAGTGACAGCTCCTGCATACGATCCATTTGGATCGGGCTCTTCGCTTCTCGAAAGAGTAAGTACGTATGCGTAGTGACCCCAATATTGGGTCCTCATATTATCGGGGCTATATTAGAATGCGCATAACGAGTTGTACTCCTGTTGATGTTTGGTTCAATTAACAACGGGTCAACATCACCTTAGGGGTGGTGGGCTCGGGTGTTAAAGACCAAATTGGGAAATGCAAGTTGGACTTGCAAGGCGGAATGTGTTCCTGCTTCTCTTTATTGGAGTTACATGTTCTCATATTATTGGGATGTAACAAAGATAAAGAGGAGATCCCAGATCTTGCTAGAGATATAGCAGTAAGTATATCTCTTACTTTGAAAGTAATCAAGGGAATGAACTTTCAAAGTTGACAAAGCAAGATTAATTTGATTTAAAATGCCTTAATCAAAGATTTGTAATTAAATATATAATTATTTATATATTCTAATATAGTGTGTTCTTAATTTCAGAACATGAAGTCCATGAACCCACTTATCAAGCTTCTGGAGGTCAATCAACTGACCGGACTAAATTATTCGGATTGGATCCAAAATTTGGATCTTGTCCTTTCTGGTGAGCGCATCTCCTATGTGCTATCAAATGATAGGCACACAAATCCTAAGACTCTGGATGAGATCTCTTTTAATGATAAATATGATGAAGATCATAATCTGGCAAGATGTTATATTCTGGGTTCATTATCCAATGTGCTTCAGAAGTAACATATGGAAATGAGCACTTGTCAAGAGATCATGCTGAATCAAAAAGATATGTTCGGTGACGTAAACCTCACACAGCGTTACAATATTATGAGAGAACTTATTCTCTACAAGATGCAGGAAGGGACCTCTGTCAGAGAACATGTGCTCAAAATGTTTGGGTACCTCTCTGAGCTGGAAACCCTGGGAGCTGACATGGACGCATATATGCAAGCTGACTTCATTATGTTGTCGCTCCCTAAGTCTTTCAACAACTTTGCGATTACATATCACATGAGCAAAGCTGATTTTAGTAATGCCGGGCTATTAGCTGCATTAAAGTCCGCTGGGGATGTAATGAAGAAGGATAGACCCTCTGGCAGTGCAATGGTTGCACAGGTTAAAGGAAAGCACGGTCGAAAGCTTGGTTCTCGGAAGGGTCTAGCCCAGAAGAGAAAGAAGAAGAGTCAAGGAGTTGTCTCATCTACAAATGCATCCATTATGATAGCATCGAAGAAAAACGATGTCTGTCATCACTACAAGAAGCCGGGGCACTAGATAGTCATCCGGATGGGATCTGATACAAGTGTTGCAGCAGTCGCCGTCGGGACCTACTGACTATCATTATCTAGTGGAAGAGTCCTAGTACTTAAAGAGTGTCTTTATGTACCTGAAGTCAGAAGGAATTTAATATCTGTATCTAGGCTTGTTAGATACGGATATTCATTCCTTTTCAGTAATAAAGTAGTCAAAGGTCATTACGATAAATATTTTGAGGATGGTGTTTTGACTTCTGATGGACTCTATGAATTATGCATTGTTGAACGTGTCATGAATGTTAATACCCCTAAGAAAAACCCTAAAAGGTCTAGGGAGAATGGAAATCATTCAAACATGATTTGGCATCAAAGGTTTGATCATTTACCTGTTGATAGGATCAATAGATTAATAAAGGATGGACCCTTAGATTTTCTAAAGGTTCAACCTTTGCCTACCTGCAAACATTGTATTTGAGGTAAAATTACTAGGATGCCTTTTAGTAACAAGGTTACAAGATGCGAAGGTATTCTTGACCTTATACATACTGATGTGTGTGGTCCTTTCAGTACCACAACCCAAAATGGATATCAATATTACTTGACGTTTATTGATGACCATTCGCGATACAATTTTATCTTCCTATTACGTCATAAATCTGAAACCTTTGAAAATTTCAAAGAGTTCAAGGCTTTGGTTGAGAACCAAACTGATAGGAAGATTAAACGGATTCGATCTGACCGAGGCGGTGAGTACCTCTCAGATGAATTCAAGGAATAACTTAAAGAGAATGGAATTGTCTCCGATCTCACTCCTCCTGGAAGCCCCCAACTTAATGGTGTTGTTGAAAGACACAACAGGACCATCATGGATATGGTCCGTTTAATGATGAGCAAAGCACATTTACCACTTAGTTTCTGGGGATATGCAGTAGAGACTACAATATATATCTTAAACAAGATTTCTAGCAAATCTGTACCTAAGACTCCTCATGAGCTATGGTATGGAACCAAACCAAGTATTAATCACTTGAGGGTTTGGGGTTGCTTGGTCCATGTGAATAACATGGATGCAAGTAAGATGGAATCTCGCACTCGAGAGTGCTACTTCATCAGGTATGTTAAAGATAGTATTGGATATTAGCTTTATGACCCTGAGACCCAAAAGGTTTTCGTGTCTAGAGATGTTAGATTTCTAGAGGATGATTTCCTTAAAGGTCAAGACAAAGATGAAGTAGAGGAACTCGTAGAATTCTCTGAGTAATCTGAGCTTCCTGAACTAGAAACTGAAGAGATAAACAAAGATGAAGCACCCATACCTCTTCAAAGGAGTTCGAGGGTGGTTGCACCACCTGAAAGGTATGGATTCCATGTGTCAGGAGAGACTGACAATTATATTACTTCATTTGATGAAGCACTTACGGATCATGACATGGATAGATGGATGCTAGCAATGAAGTCAGAGATTGACTCCATTCATAAGAATTGTGGATGGACCCTAGAGGATCCTCCTGAAGGGGTCAAACCCATAGGGTGTAAATGGTTCTTCAAGAGGAAAAGGGGACCTGATGGGAAAGTGGAGACTTTTAAGGCATGGCTCGTAGCCAAAGGCTACACACAGAGAGAGGTCATCGACTACGATGATACATGATCTCCTGTGGCTATGCTTAATTCCATCAATACACTGCTAGCTATAGCTGCATGTCTTAACTATGACATCTGGGAGATGGACATCAAGACAGCTTTCTTCAATGGATACCTCGAGGAGGATATCTATATGGAGCAGCCCCAGGGCTTCAAACCGAGGAAGGTAAAATATGCAAGCTGAAGAAATCCATCTATGGGCTCAAACAAACTTCTCGTAACTGGAACATCATATTTGACGAAACCATAAAGAGATATGATTTTGTGCAGAATCCTGATGAACCTTATGTGTAGAAGAAGCTTAGTGGGAGCACCATTGTGTTCATCGTGCTTTACGTAGATGACATCCTCATCATTGGAATGATACATGGATGATGACTAATGTTAAGATTTGGCTATCTCATACCTTCGAGATGAAAGATCTTGGAGAAAACTCTTACATCTTAAGCCTGAAGCTGTTTAGAAACCGAGAAAAGAGGATGTTGGGATTATCACAACATGGGTACATTAAGAAGATTCTTGAACGTTTCCGTATGGATAACTCTAAGAAAGGTTTCCTCCCCGTAAGTCATGGTATTCACCTGTCTAAAGGGATGGATCCTTAAACTGTTGAGGAAAAGAAGGCCATGGCTGGATACCCCTATGCATCTGCCGTAGGAAGCTTAATGTATGCCATGATGTGTACTAGGCCAGATATCTGCCATGCAGTAGGTGTGGTAAGTCGTTACCAGTACTGCTATGGAGAACAACACTGGAATGCAATGAAGAACATTTTCAAGTATCTAAGATGGACGCAAGATTACATCTTGGTCTATGGAGATGATGATCTCCAAGTCTTGGGATACACAGATTCAGACTTCCAGTCGGATATTGATGATCGAAAGTCGACATCAGGGTTTGTGTTCATGTTGAACGGTGGTGCTGTGAGCTAGAGAAGCAAGATGCAGGACACTATGACAGATTCAACAATAGAAGCTGAGTACATTACCGCATCGGATGCTGCAAAGGAGGCAGAGTGGTTGCGCAAGTTCATCCTGGAACTTGGCGTAGATACTTCCATCCTGTTACTCTGCGATAACTCGAGAGCCATTGCCCATGAGAAGGAACCCAGATGGCATCAAAAGAGCAAACACGTGGAACGGAAATACCACATCATTCGGGAGATTCAAAAGCATGGTGACATCATCATCATCAAGGTGGCCTCTGCCGATAACGTTGATGATCCCCTTACCAAACCTCTGACACAGAAGGTTTTCAACCAGCATGTAATGAATATGGGTTTAAGGACTGTTCCTGAATGGTTTTGAGGGCTAGTGGGAGATTGTTAGCAATATGAGCCTGAGGCGAACCATTCCAATAATAAATGTTACTATAATGTTTAATTTATCAATAAAAGTTATTGATTTATTTTCACTCCCTTTTCTGAGATTAAGTGAATGAATGCACTATAAGGTCCCTCTGTACAATAAAGGTTATGTACGATGGCCATATTAATAATCATACAACTGTTGATTCAATAATTGAATCATAGAGGCTGGTGTTTGGATGAATATCTAAGGACTTAGATTGAGGACTCATCAAACACCGTCAAATGATTATTAAGAGATGATCTCCAGCCTGAGTAGGAGATGGCAATCCTTTCTCATATAGCCTGATATCTGACCGACCTCTTGATGCATGTTCTCTGCATAGGAATAGAGATTCAGAGGTGTCAGATTAGTTAAGTCAAAGGGTTGACTTAACGAGATTGAGATAACCAAAGTCTTATGTCGAATACTGTCATGATATAGGCACGCATCCTCAGACCGAAGACAGATGTATTGCTATATGTCTGAGTATGTACATTTGGCAGACTAATAGGTTGATGACCAAGGTCTATACACCGGTGAGCTGGTGTGCATATAAGGGCATATGAGTAATACGATCTCTCAAAGGGATCATACATGTTCACTTCTGAATTAGAAGACATGATCTCACTCACGAGGTATTGGGACCTATCAAATTCCATGCATGGTCGTCATGCTTCAGAAGCATGGCACGAATTTGAAGGTATAATATATGCTTTTTGAAAGCATATGATCAATACCAAATCCCAATGACCAAGATTGAGAAACTTGTTGATGAAACCCTGGAGATGACAGTGTAAAATTGATCTATATCTTTGGTTGATCACATGTCTTCCAGTATGCAAGATGTACAGGTATTAGGAATACCCGAGGGTGATGTGATCAATAATCGATTGTATAACCATGACGCTTCCATTCCAAGGGAGTGATGAAACATATCTGTATTTCAGTGACTCCTATCAGTAGATAAGTAATCTGATCTTGGTCCAAATGTTGGATACTGATCTGAATGAGATTCAGATGCAGTGAGAAGATTAGATTTGCGGTCTTGATTAAATCAAGCATCTCTGAGAGGTACGTGAGATATGGATTTGAGATGTGATCTCAATATCCAAGTCACTATACATGGAACAATACAATCGCCCTATCCTTATCTCCAAGTATCTGCGGAGAAAACACATTATTCTTGAAAGAGTTCAAGAATAATTCTGAGATTGAATTATATATAAGCATTGAGAAATGGATAATTAAATATGGTTTAATTAACATGAATAATGTGAATTTGATTCACATTATCTGAATGCATGAGAATGATTGTCCAATGTAATTAAATGTGATTTAATTAATGTGGATATGGATAATGTGGATAGCACTATCTAATTATCCATGTATATTATAAATACAACTTATAATATATATTAGAGAGAGACTTATATGATTTATATTTGTTGATTAATTGTTAATATGAATTGGAATCACATTGAATAATTAATTAAAAATATAATTACATTTAGTTTTGGGTTGTGAATGAGATTCACATAGTTTCAATGGCTTGGTTGATATTTTCCACAAAATACTTTGGAATTATTTTTGTGAAAATTATTTTCGACAAGAGTTATAGGAATATCATGAGATAATGAGATCTCATGATATTCAAAGAGATTGACCAAGTCCTCTCTAAGAAGAGAGGACAACTACAACTCTCCATGTGGAGAGGAGTAACCGTCCCCTCTAATTTAGGGTTGGACCATGGTCTTCTCATTATCCTATCTCTAGTCAAATGTGATTTAATTTGTGATTAATTATATTGATTTATCAATATTAGTTAATTTAAATTAAATCACTTGTTATTGTGTTTTACCAACAACATCCTAGCCGTTGAAAGGAACACAAATCAATCTCATCCGTTGATTGTGTTTGTCCATGGATTGAGATCCATGGACTCCCAAAACCCTATATAAGAAGAGGCATACCTTGCTCTTTGACTTACACCGACTCGACGAAGTCTCTCTCTCTCTCTCTCTTCCTCTCATTCTCACGCATACTCTAAGTCTTCTCTCTTTGAGTGGCCGTCCACTCTTGTAAAGAGAAGATCATCTTCATCGTCGTACCTGCTTCGGTGACTTGTGGATCTTCATCTTCTTTGGTACGCGGCGCTCGTGAAGAAGGCGTTCGATTTTGTGAGACGAGATCAAGAGATGCATCGCTTGGATCAACGACTTGGGTTGCGAGAAGCACATGACTCATCCCTGCACTTGCAAGCGTCTCCTCCGACGGATCAGACTTGAGACAGGAGGTCTCTTCGCTTAGAGGCTCGATCGCAACCACGCTTCAAGAGGTATTCCTATATCTTGTTTGTGGTTAGATGAAACGATCCGAGAAACGTTCTTGGATCATGTGGTTTCATCGTAGTAATTTTTTGAATTCCACTGCACCGAGCAACTAGTGCGACTAGTCTCTCTTCATCGTATATGATACGATGCAAACGCTTCCTTGATTCACTTGAGGATAATCCCATATCCTTCAAGATCATGCCTGAAGTTCGATCCAATGGTGGTTGTTCCTCTCTCTCCTATGAATATGGTGGTAACAAGGTGGTGCTCTAGTGAGCCCTCACGATCTCCTCCGAGGATCCGCTACTCGGCTAAGAATCATGAAAGCTTGAGAGGACCAAGGAGAAGGTAAGGAAGATGTCCTAAAGTTGTTGCAGTGGTCTGAGTGGCAGGGCTATGGACCTTCATCAGAGGTAGAGAGGGAGATTAAAGCCGCCTTCCCCCACTTCCAATCAGTGAAGGGAGATGGTACTTGCTAGGGCTAGAAACGAATGGAGAGGTGAGGTGAGGTGAATGGGGCCCATAATCGAGGCGGTTCTAGGTCTATGCAAGACCCAGAGGCGCAATGAGGCAAAGGAGATCGTGTTAGTGCAAATAAAATGGTAGAAATCAAAAGGGGGTGGAGATCGGAGGTAGGTGGAGAAGAAGAAGGATGTTAGAGGCGGAGCGATGCTTGAGCTAGGGCTCTAGATGATCTCCTGGTCCTTGCTAGAAGTGGACGACAACTCCACTAAGCTCGAGCAGCTTCAAGAAGAGGTTGTGACAGTGGTGATGGCCATCGGGTCACACCGAAGCTGAGGTAGTCTTCGCTCGATCCTAGAGACACCTACAACTATCACATGAGGTGTAGGGGGGCTTGGCCTAAGCTCTTATAAAAATGGATAGGTGATCAAGGCAATGGGTGATGTGGTTTTATGGACAAGGGGGCATGTGTGAGGTGAGGGTGTCGAGTGAATACGATAACGACTATGTGTGTGGGGAGTTATGGATGACTAATCAGTGAGGAGAGGGATGTGAGGGCTGTTGAATGGTCTCGAACTGAGCTATAGGGATATTGTTGTTCGTCGGTTACAAAATGGGAAAGAACAACTATCAAGTGTGTGCGTGAGGGACAGGGGAAACAGTTGGAGGTAGAAGATGGTTCGTTGGACTTTGGATCGGGCGTGGAAAGAGTGGGGTAGATGACACCACATAGCGAAGAGGTAGACACATAGGGGGACTATCAAATCAAGATCCATATATTAGCCCATTTTCCCTTTCTATATAGTATACTTAATATATATACATATATTAGCCTATATTTTATTTTTAAAATCAAAATTAAAATTTTGCAAACTTAAAAACATATAATATATAAATTAAAACCCCACAAAACCATAAATTGCATATTCATTTTCCTTTCTCTACCTCGTGTGCTTCTTTGTGGTTCGACCCCTACTACTTGTCATTATTTTTGTAGGGTATAATAGAATTTATCTCACTTATTCATATTGCTTAATTATTATTGTGGATTAATTATTGATTGATTCAGATTGTTTGAGTACCAAGAGCTGAGAGAGGCATCGATACAGTGATTGTCAGATCCGACATGTTGGACACCACATGCCCTCCAATAATGGACGTAAGGTATCTCATCATACCGACTCATCAAATGGCATCATTGCCTTTTGATAAATGCTTACTAAGATGAGGAGCGACAGAGAAAGGCGAGGAGGAGGGGATGACACCACGATGGGAATGAAGATGAATAGCCTGTGAGAAACCATGGCAGAGGAGAGGAGAGAGGAGGGTAGTCCAAGCCAACTCTGAAAGAAACTTACAACCCTAATGCTGGCTAGGTTACTGAGTTGATCATAACACCTACGATCTGTGAACACTTTAAGTTGAAACCATCGTTACTCCCTCTCTTGATGATCTTCCATGGGAATACCAATGAGGAGCCCTACATACACCTACAACAGTTCAACAGGATTTGCAGCACCGTGCACTACCCCAACATCCCATTGGAGGAAGTAAAGATGACCGCCTTCCGTTTCAGCCTTCAGAATATGGCATTATAGTGAATCAATCACTTGGGCAAGGTGGCGACAACCTGGGAAAAGCTCAAATCAGCCTTCCTTCACAAATATTATCCCCTAGGTTATTTGAACCAGATGTTAGCATTGATCTCCAACTTCTCCCAAATGTCCCATGAACCATTTCACGAGGTGTGGGAAAGATTAAAAGATCTTATGGAGAAGTACCCCCATCATGAACTATCAAAAACCAGCTTGGTCCAGAATTTCTTGGGAGGCTTGCACCAAGAAAGCCAATAGCTCGCATATGTTGTGTTCTATGTATCACACTTTAACAAGGACAAAGATGCCATATGGAAGATTTTCGAGGAGATGACAGAGGGCTCAACAACTCTGTCTTCGTCCTAGGTATTCCAGAAAGTCCCATCGATCTCACACAAGCCCGTGAGTGCAACATCATACCGTGAAGAAGATAGAAAAATGAGTTCCAATCTCAGCATCATCGGGAACCATCTCTCTAAGGTTGATATCATTGAAAAATGATCACAAGACCTCAGAAAATTACAAGTGATTGAACAAAGGACCAAGTTGCTAGACAAGCTTGATCAAATTTCAAAAGCAGCTTGAGCTTCTGGTGAGTACCATCCATGTCTGGCAGTTTGTGAAGGAACCAACCGAGCATTCTACAGAACATAAGGAACAATCCCACTAGTAGAATCAAGGGCCACCCCAGTCAGTTCAGCATGTATACTACGTGCGACACCCGATCTAAGATCATCACCACAACAACAAATGGTTGTGTATCATCTAGAACCTCAAGCTTATACCGAGCCATTTTGTACCCCACCCCCATAGATCCGAGAGGTGAATGTCGCATGGGGGCATGGGGCAGCGAACAAGCTCTAACCCATCTTGGAGGACAACCTCAGGGTAAGAATACAACCATACGACCATTCCACCCACAATAGGGTGGAAGGAATTTCCAGCGGCATCAAGCCCACCGCTCTCCACACCAATTCCAAACTTGGAGACCATCGTACTAGTTGCAGTAGCTGGTATACATAAATTGTATTCTCAGCATCAGCTAAGTGCTTAATATCAAAATCAATTCCCTCCTCATCGATACTAACATCAGTTGTATCCTCCTCATCCCTATCAGCACTACCAGCATCCTCAGTTCCCACATATTATTGAATCTTCATAGGTCACTTAAGTGAATCCTGTCTTGGACATCCCTACTCAACTGATAAAGAACATGAATGAGATGAGCCAAAAATTGGATGACTCACCTCTGCAAATACATTGTTACCAGCATTGGTTGGGGAAAATACCAATAATTTTCATCGCAAGGAGCAGGTAGACTGTAGTGCCACACCACCTCCCAAGTCAAGTATAAATTATTTTGTGTTATCTAATGTTGTTAATCTCAGGAGCAGTAGGACACTACAGCCGATTGTTGCACAAAAGGAGAAGAATAAAGCTTCTATTGGCAAATCTTGATCACCAACAACTGACATCGCATAGAGTTCTGGATCCGATGAGGAAGGAGGAGCAACACCATCACAATAGAGCTAAAAAATGAACAAAATAAAAAAGAATCAAGAAATAACAACTGAAGCTTAGTTGATGCAGCCAAGAAGACACTAGAATCAGTAATTGATCTCGTGCAAGCCGATATAGTTGAATTTCCTTCTTTTGTTTCCCTTCTATTGTGGGTGATTGTACCATGCTTAATCATCCACTTGTATAAAAGAATTCCCTTTTTAATGAAAAGTAATGTTTTTAATGGCACCTGCATTCCATTTCTTGATGCATTGAAATAAAAAATAATAAAAATTGAGAACAACCTTGCATGATCCCATCATTGTGAAGTTATTATAAATCATAATACTGAAAATTTCATTGCTAAAAGCCATGGCATACATGCATGTGATGAAGAAATATTAAAGGAGGCATGTGCAGCTAAACGTCGCAAGAGAGAATGCGAGAAGCTTGTCAAGCACATCCTCACCATGGCAACTATCAATGCTATGGCAACATCCCAAGCAAAAAGAAGGACATGGGAGCGCCTCTCATCAGATGTGAGATGTTCAACCGAGAGTTTGAATGAACACTTTGTGACAACAATTCATCTATTAATATGATGCCTACGTAACAACTCAAATCATTTGGGTTTGGACCGCTGAAATCAACAAGATTGATTCTGCAATTTGCAGACATGTCAATGAAGCGACCAAGGGGGATTTTGGAGGATTTCATTGTGACAATTCAAGGGATAAAGTTCCCTGTGGACTTCACTATTATAGATATGGACACCTTGACACCCTTACTTCATACTCCGATAATATTGGGAGGGTTGTTAATTTGAATAATCGAAGCATTGTTTATTGTTGCATCGGAAAGATCACCTTTCACTCAAGTAGCAATAAGGTCCTGATTAGAACGATCAAAATACCAAATCTCACAAAATCTGTATCAGATGAGAGTGAGAATATTTAGAAAGAGACAGAAGACTGTGATTTTCTAGCAGAAATCAAAGACACGACATTATTCTTGGATGACAATAAAATCCTAGAATTCCTCTCCAAGGAGGAGTACCGAGAAAGCACAGTCAAATTTCCCCCATTCCTTAAGGATGAGGTCCTTTCTTATGAGCTTACCAAGATGAATGAAACCAATCCATTCCCATCAGAGCAAGACAAATTCCTTACAGATCTTGTTGATGTCTTGCATTCTGAGCTAGACATAACATTGGTGGATAACATATAGTCGAAAGAGCTTACGCTGACCATAGTTGCTGGAGTCACCACAGAGCCAACTCAGACCCCTCTCAAGCTAAAACCATTACCCTCATCGATGAAGTAAGCCTTCCTTGCAGGTGGTCCGAACATGTTCCTGGTCATCATCAATTCTCAGCTGATCGAGGATCGGGAATCTCATTTGTTCGAGGTTCTAGAAAGAAACCGCAAGGCAATTTGCTGGAAAATTACGTATCTCCATGGGATAAATCCATCATTATGCTTGCAACACATTTACATAGAATAAGACAGTAGGCCTTTGCATGAATTTTCAACATCAACTGACCTCTAACCTTCGGGAGGTCGTGATGAAAGAAATCACAAAGTGGAACCGTGCAGGCTTTATCTATCCCATCTCGGATTCAAAACAGATATGTCTGTTACACGTGGTCCCTAAGAAATATGGAATCACTATTGTAACGAATGACAAATGAGAGGAGATTCTGACCAGAGTACCTACATCTTGGCGTGTCTACATGGATTACAAATGCCTGAACCTAGCCACCAAGAAAGATAACTTCTCTTTTCCCTTCATTGATCAATTAGTTGAAAGACTTGGTGCAAAAGAATACTTCTTATTCTTGGATGGGTACTCTGGATACAATTAAGTTGCAATAGCCCCTAAAGACCAAGAGAAGACCACATTCATTTGACCATTTGGGACGTACGCTTTCAGATGAATGCCGTTCAAAATGTGTAACGTCCGTGCTACATTTCAAAGATGTACGTTAGACCTATTTGCTGACATGATGGGAATTTTTCTTGAGGTATTCGTGGATGATTTTTTGGTCTATGGAGATAACTTTGATCAATGTCTGACATATCTTAACCGAGTACTTCATCGATGTTGAAGTCAATCTGGTGCTCTCAGGGAGAAGAGTCACTTTATGGTGACTGAGGGAACTATGTTGGGTTACGTCATTTCCAAGCGAGGCATGGAGGTTGACCTATCCAAGGTGGAAGTGATATCGAAACTTGAGCCACCTACCACATTGAAGTAAGTTAGATTGCTTCTGGGGCATTTTGGTTTTTATCGAAGATTCATCAAAGACTTTAGCAAGATTGTTCGATTGATGATAAAGCTTCTTAGCAAGGACACACATTTTATTGTAGATGATAGAGCTCTCCATGCCTTTGATCAGTTGAAAGAAATAATCAACCAGGTGATGAATCTGTGATTCATCACATCAAAAGTCAAAAATAGAGCCTTGTTCCCGAGAAAATAGAGGCATATTTCCTTTTATCCTGCATAAATAACACTCATGCATACATCCATAATTCATGCATTTTAGTAGCTCATCTGCATTTAAATAAGAAGCCAAAAATCCCCTGTACAATATCCCTTCATCAAATAAACTCTTCTTTATAATATATGTATATACTCCTTAATAATATAGGGAAGAAAGCCACAAATCACCCTTGTAAAATAGCCTAAATACCCTGAGCACCCTTGTACATTAAAACACACATAAAGCCCGCATACAGACTCCTACTTAGGTCTACTCACTATTAGAATACTACATATCAAAAGACCTTCAAAATAAAACTAATTTCATTGAAATTGGAGCTTGTATGAGGAACTTGGGTTTTTGGGTCATTTTGTATACTACCTATGTATATTTATGTATCTTTGTATTTATGTACCATGTTTGACCTCATCTCCGTCTTTGGTCAACATGAAACTTATATATCTCATCAAGATCTACAACTTTCATGTTTTGAGTTTTTCCAAATTCGGCCTCCTCCTCTTTCTACACGTGTTTTCCCCTTCAACCATTTACAGCAGGCCACGTGGCGCCCTCTGATTGCGCCACGCGGCCCGCTGACCTTTGTCTGGTCCGCCTGCGATTCCCACCGTTGGATCGCGCTTCAGATCCAACGGCCCAGACCCGACCACGTGCGCGCACTCCCTCAGCCATCAGATCCACCAGCTCCTCATCTCCACCGTCCCTTAGCGCCGCGCTCTCAGCGAGCCACGTGGCGGCATCTACGCCGCTCGATCACGCCTCCGATCCTCTCATCACAGTGCGCCACGCGTCACCTCTTGAACCCTTAGATCGCATCACCAGATCTAATCACGCCCGCTCACTTTGCGCTTCGATCTGGCCGTCGGATCACAAGATCCAACGGCCAGGACTTCGTCCCCTACCTCGGGCACCCCCTCTCTCCCACGATCTCCGCCTTGCGGGAGAGGCTGCCCCTTCCTATTCTTGGCCGCACTCCAGCCAACCTCGCCGGCCACTGACCACCCCACGATCATCCCCACTCATCCCTCTCCCTCGCCAGCTCCCTCGCACACCACCATCTCCGCCACACTCGCCCCACGACAGCCATGAACTTCGCCACTCACCCAGCTCTGCCGTCACCTTCCTCCTATAAATACTCGCCCTCCGGCCACCTTCATCGCCATCCGCCACTCCAGAGAGGAACCTAGAGCTCGGAGCTCTCGATTGGTGACAGGAATTGAGGGATTCCTTGAGCGAAGACGGCCCTTCTTCTCCGGCGAGATCCACGGTGCACCGCCGTGTCGCAGCCGCCCTCCGAGTAGCTGCACGAGCTCGAGGCTTTACCGACCTCTGGAGCGACGACCTGGAGCTCAAGACTGAGCCCCAAACCCCAGGTAACCTCCTCCATTTCTTCTCCGATCATCTTCTTCGTTTTCCTTGATCTTCTCTGCATTTATTCGCCGTCCACGGACATCTCCTCGCCTCCTCGACACTCCGACGAGCTCCGCGACGGAGCTCTCATCCTCGCTGACCCCTCCGCATCGCCGTTCACTCCACAACAACCACCATCGACCTGCAAGCTCCGCCACCTGGCCGGAGCTCTGTCACCCGACCACTCCCTTCTCCGCAGGCCTCACAGTTCACTTCACCTTCTCCACAATCACACGCACAAGCTTCGGCTATTCTTCTAACCTCTGCAGGTACCCGATCCATCATTGGCCGGAGCCTCGTCGGAGCTCTCCTCGAGCTTCATCGATCAGGAGCTCCAGCCCTCCTCCAGCCATCCAGAGACCACCGGAGGCTTCGCCGTCCTCTTCCGAGTCTTCCGAGCTAGGTGGGAGCTGACGAAGCTCACCACCGGAGCCTGGCAGTCGAGGCGGAGCTCAGCAGCCCTCACCGGAGCGCAGCCATCTCCTCCGCAGGCGGCGGAGGCCCGTTGAAGGAGAAGGAGCAGCAGCCGTTCGATCCTCAGATCGAACGGCCCTCGTCCCGCCACGCGTACCATTACCGCCATCGTTCTCGACCGTCGATCTCACCGCGGATCAGACGCTTAATCCGCTGCCACGCGTCTTCACCGCCCACCCTTGGATCAATCTTGATCCAAGGGCCTTCAGGCCGCCACGTAGCCCTATCCGAGCCTCGGCATCCAAGCCTAGGCTCGGGTACTCCGAAGCTGATCCGAAGCAAACCCGAGCCTCCGAAGCCCTCCGAACCTAGGCCGCCCCACGTGAGGAGCACGTGCGGCCTGGGTTAATTGCACCCACACCCCTGGAGGTTTCAAGAATTGCAGAAAGGTCCCTGTGAAGCAGACATCACGTGAGGCGCACGTGATTCGTGGAGAAATTGCATAGAAGTCCTGCATAGTATAGGTAATTGCATTTTAGTCCCTGTCAGCACGTTTATTTATTGAAATTTTATTTTCCAGTATTGCATTTATACCCTTGTGTTTGCACGTGTCCATAGCATGCATTTTTCATCATTTTGACATTCTAAAAATTGCAAGTTGTTGAGAATCTTGTCCTCTATCTTTCTGTACACGTGTTTGATTGTTGTTGGCTTCATTGAATTTTCAATAAATTAATTGGTTCATTTGTGACATATTTTGCCCAGTGATGCCTCTTGATTTTTAATTAAATATCAGTGCCTTCAAAAATCACCAAAAATTCACAGTAGCTTAAGGACATTATTTTTTACACTCCATAAAAATTTCATGTCATTTGCACGCATAACGAGGCCTGAATAAATAGTTGAGTGATTTCCTTTAAATAATTTTAATTAATTCATTTCACAGTGGATTTTGGTTCTGTTAATTTTCCTAGGTCCCTAATAATTAGACCTTCCTAGGATAATTTTAGTTCTTGGAGAAATTGTGGTTTGATATTTATTAAAAATTAAACACTGAAAATCACTCTGTCTGTTTAGTTAATTCACAGAAAATTTATTTTGAGTCGAAAAATTCCAAAAAAATTAGTGTAGCTTAATTTCATTCCATTTCATAATCTGACCAAGTTTCATAATTTTTGGACTTCATTTGATATCTTAAATTGATTAAATCTCAACTTGGCTGGATTTTTGCATGTGTCTGCATTGAAAATTAAAAATACCAAAAACATTGTTCCCCGAATATCAAACACTTGTAAATTGTTGTAATCAACCTAAGGAGACAGTTGCCTCCCTGAGATCGACCTTGGACTTCACCAAGTAAAAAAATATCACTGCTTAAAATTGACCCGAAATCTGTCTTAAGTGGTTTTTGATTAACCTCCTGTATCCGACTGCAACGAACACATAAAATTGATTTGGACCATTAATTTGCCCGAATTAACTAAGGGTGCGGGAGCGATCATCAAAATGGCGCCGTTGCCGGGGAGGCACGGCTTAGGTTAATTTGTAGCATATTCTTGAGTGTTTGATTTTCTAATCCCCGGGTAGTCTGACCCCCGGTTTTTCTTGTAATTATTTCTCTCATTTATTTCCTTTGCATCATTTTAATTTTGTGTCACTCTCTGACCTTCATTTAATTTTTGTGCGAGGACCGCGAGGAGTCGGCGACGCTTCAAGGACTTAGCATTTAGATTGTGTGGAGAGAAAGAGAGGCATTGTATTCTTTTTAATTATTTTTCTTCTTTTGCATTATTTCCAGCGGTTCCCGTTTGGGATCTCGCGCGTGTAAATATAGTGGAAAACCGTGTCCCGTGTGCTGTGTGGATTGATTGGTAATTTAGCTTGCACTAGCGGCTCCTCGAGCCACTCTAGGACTTGTTTGTGCTCGTAATCAATAGGACCACACAACACACTTAATAAGACGCACCTAGACCGCAGGACTTAGTTCAAATTAAACCGTTCTTCACGCTAATAGAACTGCCTGTCTAGGAGCGGCTTTCATCGCTTGCATTTGCATGTAGGGTAGAGTTTTCAATTCTGTATAGCATCCTGCATCAAGAAGCGAAGGACCACTGTAAGTATTCTCTACTTGGCATACGCATCATAGATTTCAACTTGCATCGGCTTTTCTCGATTTCCCCCCTCTGATTTTCTCACTTAATTAAAAAGGAAATTGGGACTGTCCGATAGGCGTGCTTTGTGGTGACTAATTACAGTGCTAACCTAATTTTAAAACTGGGACTGCTAACAGTATTGACCATAAAAAGGGAATAAAAGCTGAAAAATTGTTTGCGGGAGACTAATCCCCGACCTTGTTTTCAGGCTGAGTGAGGGTACCTGAGTGTGTGTGAACACCCTAAGGTAGAGCCCAAATCCCCGTCTTCCATATCACGTTCTAACTGATCCTAGCAAATATCACGAGCTGAATATTTTCAGATTCTTTGACTAGTACCAAGTAGCCTCCGCCTGTCTCAGGTAGATAGGGGCGAAATTGCGGTACTTCGCGACAAGTTGCTAGTAACCCTCCGGGGCGAAGTTCCAGCCTTGTCAGCCTCCGCCTGCTTGCAGGTAGATAGGGGCATGGTCACTGAGTCCATCAGCTTGGGATAGGAGCGAAGAAAGGAAGGAGCGGCGGTATCTTAGACGACAGGATAGACAGGGAAGACGCATCCGGCTCTGAGCCGACTTCCCTCTAGGCCGCGTAATCCTTGCTAGATTTGCTTGAAAATCACACTTAAAATTTACAAGATTAATTGGACTCAACTTGGAGTCCTTCACTGTGTTGAGTGTGAATCCAGGGTCTTGGATTGATCTTGTGCTTGCTTCAGGTAGGAGTAAAATCCTATCTTCTTCTTGCTTCACCAAGATGAGTGACTGGGGAGATCTCGACGCACCGTTCACTGATCTCTCTATGAGTCCCCCAAGTAACTCGTCTTTTTCGGTCCGAGCGCACCTTGGACCACCCAGGACTCATGACCCTCTTGAGTCCTGGTTCCCTCCTGCTCAGGGTGGTTACTCTCAAACCAACCCTTTTATCTCCTCTGAGATTACCGAGGAAGATCATTGCCTCGGTAATCCCTTCCTTGATTCACCCGCTAACACCGGACTTATTTTCCAATCCCCAGAAATAGAGGAAGAAATGCCACCAAGGATGCCGCCCGATGAGGACCAGATGAGACAAATCCTGAGACGCCTTGCTGAAGCTGAACAGAAAAATGCTGATCTCACTGCACGAATGGGGCAGATAATCGTAGCTGAAGGAATCGACCGACCAATGGTCGATACCTATAACCCGGCGGAGAATGAAATCCAGAATTGGCTAGCACCTGCAGTTCCCGACCAGGCATTCGAGCTGAAGCCCCACTTCCTTAGCCTGCTGCCGAAGTTCAACGGAAACCTAAGCGAAGAGCCGTACACTTTCCTCCGTGACTTCGAACTAGTCTGCAATAATCTGAGCCATCCCAATGTTGGCCAAGATTATATCCGGCTGAAAGCCACCCCGTTTGCCTTAGGAGATAAGGCCGCACATTGGCTGAAAAACCTAGGGGTGGTCTGTACTACCTGGATGCAGTTCAAGGACCTCTTCTTGAAGAAGTTCTACCCACTCAGTAGAACTAATCAAATGCGAACAAAGATTGCCAGCTTCGCCCAAGGACCCTACGAACCGTTCCACGAGGCGTGGGACAGGTTCAATGACTTAGTACAGAAATGCCCATGCCACGGCATTTCTAAGGCAATCTTAGTCCAGACCTTGTTCTGCGGCCTAACCCCAGAGATGCAGGGGTTAGTCAGCACCGCCTGCGGAGGAAGCTACCTGAACAAGAACGAGCACGCCGTATGGAAAATTCTAGAACAGATGGCAGAAACCGGCAGGTCACAGGCCACAAGGGCCTATCAGTTGTCTCCCTCGATTCTATCCAACGAGACAACTAAAAGGACTGTTGCAGATCTGACAGAGGACCTCATCCCCAGCATGGGGATGATTGCAGACAAGCTTACTATGGTCGAGCAGATCCACAAAAGAGTCGCGGAGATGGAGTCTCTTTCGAGCCTTCCCAAGAAGGTGGAGGAACTCTCTGAAAAGGTAGCCAAGATTAAGCTACCCACCCCTTCTGCACCACCTGTACCTGTACATCGAGTCCATCTTGTACAGGAACAGGCACCGGGGTCTCAGAGCAGCTGGGATCAGACTTATACCCAGCAGAACCATCATGCACCCCCACCAGTGGAGACAGAGTACGAGGAGCCTCCGCCTGTTTACGAGATCAACGGGCTCTGGTATAGCCGCGACCCACTACTCCGGCAAATCGAGATGGGGAAGGACCAGTCACACCGCCCAACCCCAGTCTACCAGGAGACCAGGCCCGTCACAATCCCGCGATATCAGTCCAGGCCAGAACAAGGGTACCAGCCGCAGCAGCGCACCTATCAGCAGGGGCCAGCACCGCCCCATCAGCAGCAATATCGGCACGGCCAGCAGGGCCAGTTCAGGACCGCATCCACTCAGCAGCCAGCCCAGCCCACCGAGTTGGAGTCCCTCACCTTGGCGATCCAGACCCTGTCTGATAGGGTCCAGCAGATGCAGAACGACTACCTAGACATAAGAACCGACATCAATCGGGTCTCTCGTGCTCAGGACCAACAAATGGCGCCAAGGACTCCAATTCCCGCACAGGTTCAGGCCAACCCAAACAGCGTACATCAAGGCCAGAACCGACCCCGAGATCAGGTATACTATTCAGATAATTATTTATCTGAACATGAGATCCTTTCGTATGATAATGTTAACCATATGTCCCTCAGGAGCGGAAGGACCGTGACCATACCTGATCGGGCACGGGCACAACAGGAAGGAACCTCCGAAATTCGACCTGAGGAGAATTCGGAGAAGGAAGAGGAGGAGCACCACCACCACCAGCAGAAGAAGAGGACATCTGAGTCCTCGAAGCACCAGCCCCGCAGTCATCCAGAGTCCGACGACACCGATGAGGCCGCACCTCCATCTGAGGAGGACCAGCCAGAAGAAGCGGAAGAAGCGTCACCGGTTTCGCCCAAGCACTTTCCCTTTCGTCAGAGTCAGAGTCAGAGTCTGTACAAAAGTCCGAGTCAGAGTCCTGTCCCGAACTCAGTTTCAGTAGCTAATGAAGACATTTCAGTTCCAGAACCTGAGTTAATAATCCCTTTCCCCCAAGCTCTTAAGGGTGGGAAGAAGAAAAACACAAAAATCCAAAAAGATGACCCTGAGATGGCTGAGTTTTGTAACAAACATATCAAGGTCACAATCCCTTTTGACAAGTTCGTGGAAATGACCCCTGCATTCCAAAAATACCTTAAGGTGAGATGCACACCTACTAGGGTTAGCAGGAAGACCAAAAGCCGTGTTGAGAAACACGTTCTATCAGTAGCCACGACTTGGGCAATAAAGAACTCGTTTCCTCGGAAACGAAGAGACATGGGTGCACACTACGTAGTAAGTCATGTTGATGACATCGCGTTTGCACGCACTCTCCTAGACAATGGTTCCTCGATCAATCTGATGCCCACAGCCCTCTATGAGCGGCTCAATCTCGGACCTCTTAGGAAATCTAGAGCTATTCTTCAGTTTGCAGACAAATCCACTAAGAGGTCCCAAGGAGAGTTGAGGAACATAGTGATCAAAGTCGAGGGGCAGGAATACATGGTGGACTTTACTGTCCTCAATATGGAAACCCCTCGTAATTGGAGAGATTCCCAGATCATTTTGGGTAGGCCCTTCCTCAGAACAGCAGGGGCATTATTCGATTATAAGAATGGGAAAATTCAGTTCCAAACTCCAGGCGGAGATGAGGAATTGGAGATGAAGCAGACGAGATGGCAGAGACCAGACTCCGAATCCAGCACCGAGTACTCTTCTCGCGAAACAGACAGTGAACATGTAGACTTAGTTGGGCCATGGAGACAGAACCCAGCCAGCACCGATGTGTCCATCTCCTTTGAAGATGATCCAGTGCATGAGTCAGTCTGCGAGATATTCAGGAACGAGTACAGCTCTGAGCCTGCATCGCCCTACATCTTCGATGACACAGAGGCCCAAGTGGGCCTGTCAGTCCTTACATCCTTAGGACAATCGGAAGATGAGGATGACGAGTCGGACGAGGCGTTTGCCGATTGCATGGAGACCTTTGACGATCCGACTCCAGAGCCGAGCTTGGTGGCAGCCGCTGCAGATCAGGATCCAGCCACGTCCAACACCGAACCAGATCGGATTGAGCCAGACTTCTTAGACGATCATACCATCCCTGAGCTCAAACCTTTACCCACAACTCTGAAGTATGCCTTCCTTGCGGGCCAAGACAAGAAATTTCCGGTCATTATCAGTTCGCAATTGACCGAGGAGCAGGAATCTCGCTTGCTAGAGATCCTGGAGAAGAATCGCAAGGCAATAGGCTGGAGCATTTCCGATCTCCACGGAATAAATCCCGCTCTGTGTTCGCACCATATATATTTGGAGAATGAAGCTAAACCCTCTCGTGAATTCCAACGTCGGTTGAATCCAAATCTACGAGAGGTTGTGAAGAAAGAGATAGAAAAATGGTGCGACGCGGGTTTCATTTACCCAATCTCCGATTCTAAGTGGGTGGCCCCAATCCATGTTGTCCCGAAAAAGTCGGGAATTCAGACGACCACCAATGAGGACGGAGAGGAGATCGTGACAAGAATACCCACGTCGTGGCGCGTCTGTGTGGATTACAGACGCCTGAATGCCGCGACGAAAAAGGATCATTTCCCCCTACCATTTATTGATCAGATTTTAGAAAGACTAGCGGGGAAAGAATTCTTTTGTTTTCTTGATGGGTTCTCGGGCTACAATCAAGTAGCCATAGCTCCAGAGGACCAGGAGAAAACCACTTTCACGTGCCCCTTTGGTACCTATGCTTTCAGGCGCATGCCTTTTGGGCTATGCAATGCTCCAGGTACTTTCCAAAGGTGCATGATTGCTGTATTCGCCGAAATGGTCGGCGAATTCCTGGAAGTCTTCATGGATGACTTCTCGGTCCACGGCGATTCTTTTGATTCCTGCCTTAGGAATCTGGACCGAGTCCTAAAAAGATGTTGTGAGGTCAATCTGGTGCTTTCCTGGGAGAAAAGTCACTTTATGGTGACGGAGGGCATAGTGTTGGGGCATGTCATCTCCAAGAGAGGAATGGAGGTTGACCCTGCCAAGGTGGACGTGATCAGACGACTCCAGCCACCAACCAACGTACGGCAGTTGCGGTCGTTCCTCGGGCATGTCGGATTTTATCGGAGATTTATAAAGGATTTTTCTAAGATTGCCCGACCGCTAACTGAGCTTTTAGGCAAAGACGCGGAGTTTATTGTCGATCACAAGTGTCTTGATGCCTTTAAGCGATTACAAGGAATGATCATGGACGCACCCATCTTACAAGCCCCAGATTGGTCTCTCCCTTTTGAGATCATGACGGACGCCTCAGATTATGCTGTTGGGGCTGTATTGGGACAAAGAAGAGATGGCGTCCCGTTTGCAATTCACTACGCAAGCAAAGTGCTTGATCCTGCTCAGCGTAATTATACAGTTACCGAAAAGGAAATGCTTGCGGTAGTGTTTGCCTTGGACAAATTCAGATCTCATTTAATTGGATCCAAGGTAACTGTGTTCACAGACCACACGGCACTACGATATTTGATGGAGAAGAAGGACGCGAAGGCGCGTCTTCTTCGTTGGATTTTACTTCTCCAGGAGTTTGATTTGGACATCCGTGATAAACCTGGAAAGAAGAACGTAGTAGCCGATCATCTCTCTCGTCTCGAAGATCTTAATACTTCCGAGGTATCCCCGATTCGAGACTCCTTCCCTGACGAGTCGATTTTTGTTATCGACTCACTCCCATGGTATGCCAATATCGTGAACTATCTTGTCTCCAAGAAAGTTCCCGAGGATTGGCCCAAGAGCCAAATTGACCGACTAAAGTCGGACGCTAGACACTACCATTGGGAAGATCCGATCCTTTTCTTTGAAGGACCGGATTGTGTCTGGAGACGTTGTATTCCTCAGGAGGAATACCAGAGTGTCCTTTCTTTATGCCATAGCTTAGAGGCAGGAGGACACCACTCGGGGAAGAGGACCGCATGGAAGGTACTTCAATGTGGCTTTTACTGGCCGACTCTGTTTCGCGATGCCACCGCCTTCGCGAAGTCGTGCCCAGTTTGCCAGAGGATGGGAGGAACCGTTGGTTCCAAGGATGAGATGCCAATGCAGCCGGTCATCATTTGTGATGTCTTTGACGCCTGGGGCATCGATTTCATGGGCCCATTCCCTGTCAGCCACGGGTTTGAATACATCCTTCTTGCGGTTGACTATCTGTCCAGATGGGTGGAGGCTATCCCGACCCGAGCCGCAGACAGCAGGACTGTCTGTAAATTTATCAGAGAGCACATAATCTCTAGGTTCGGGATCCCCAAAATGATGATATCAGATGGGGGTAGCCACTTTGTGAATCGGGAGGTGAAGAAACTCCTGAAGGACTACGGCATCGAACACCGTGTCGCTAGTCCGTACCACCCACAAACCAATGGTATGGCTGAGGTGTCGAATAGGGAGGTGAAAACCATATTGCAAAAGCTCGTCCGCCCAGACAGGAAGGACTGGTCTCAGATCTTGGATCAAGTCCTCTGGGCGTATAGGACGGCTTACAAGACACCGTTAGGCACCTCCCCATTCCGAATGGTATTCGGAAAGCCGTGCCATTTGCCCGCAGAGTTAGTGCACAAATCAGAATGGGCAATAAAGAAGGTCAACTGGAACACACACCAAGGCCAGAAACAGAGAGACATGGATCTGAATGAGCTTGTGGAAGTCAGAAACCGAGCATACGACAACAGTGTGGTGTACAAGGACAAGGTAAAGCGTTGGCACGATAGATATGTCAGACGAAAGACCTTTGTTCCTGGACAGAAGGTATGGTTGTTCAATGCCAGGCTGAAGACTTTCCAAGGCAAACTAAAGTCTAAGTGGACGGGACCATTCATTGTCCGAACGGTGCATGATAGTGGATGTGTCGAGATCTCAGATCTCGCAGATGACGCACCAACATTCCTAGTAAATGGGCAGCTGTTGAAGCACTTCGTCGAATCCAATGAACAGTTAGTCCATGTAGAGGAGATTGTATTCATGCACGAGACGGATACAGCAGATACATCTCAAGCCGTGCATGAGACCTTGCAGCAATGAACTCCAGCCATCAGCAGCATCTTCAGAAGATTCAGACCGACTCATTTGTATCTACACCATTCTTCCTGTATATCCTATCCTCTACCTCCACGATTCTAGTAACCCATCCCCACATCATCGAATCATTATCTCGGACTATACTTAGGATGACCAGATCCTAAGTATAAGGGGAAGGGGTCACCCGAGTCGATTCACTGTACATTCTCCAGATCACATTGGTCCTTATACTCATTTCCTACCTATACTTAGGCTGACCAGAGCCTAAGTATAGGGGGGACCGATGCCCACCGTATATATTCATTTATTTCTCCTCTTAACCTCGTCCGCCCCATTTCTGATCTTCTTCTACACTTAGGCTGCCAGAGCCTAAGTATAGGGGGGCGAGACGACTTCTATACTTACTATTTCTTTTTGGCTCTCCTACGCTTAGCACGAGCTATGTCTTTTCCTCGCTCTTTGTGCTCTGAGGACATAGCACACGCTAAGTATAGGGAGGCGTGTATATATTACATATATACTTTACCCATAGCTCGTACTTTCGCGTACTGTTGTATATATTTTGCAATAATTACGGGTGGGTAAACAAAAATTTTTTTTTTTTTGTTGGTATACTTGTATAATATGTACTATATGTATAATACTTGTATAAAAAGTTGTAAAATTCTTGTAAAACATACTTTTGTAAAATTTGTTGTAAAAAAATTGTTGTATACCAGAAAAATAAAACAAAAAGGCTTCTTATTTACTCTTGCACATCATCTCTGCGTAAAGAGTCTTGCATCTTCATAGCATGACATCTCATCTCATCTGCATATTTCTGCATATGCAAAGTGAAAAGCTAGTGGGTTCGGAACCAAGTTATGAGTAGATATTGAGGATGGACTTGATTTGACCTTAATCCACCTAATTTCAGAGGAACCTTATAGGAACTGGAGTTAAGATTTCTCAGGTCAAGAGACTTAATTCTTTGAGTCCGCAGGTCTATGTTCACATGTCATCTTGACTAGTCTAAGTAGAATATCTCGTGCATACGCAGGATTCTTTTAGATAATGACCTAACTTGGACAAGCACAATGCACATAGCTCTTCATTGATGAGGTGTTGAGGAAGTAGTTTTCTTTGGCTTGGGGTAGCATATGAGGGTAGTACTTCTAGGCGGAACCTCTCTTCTTCTTCTAGTGAAGGAAGTGCGTCTCAACTTGGTCTAGTGGTGATGAAGGCTAAGGACGGGATGCTGTGGGTTGCAATAATGCTTCAAAAGAGGGATAGTCTACTGGCTCAAGAGGAAAAACTCCTGATGTATATGCTGCACCTTGAATATAGTTTCAAAAAAAAAAAAAAAAAAAAAAATTGCAAGAAAGAACTCCAAAAAAATCAGACAGGTCCAAGAAAAAGAATAATACCTGTCGGAGTATGTATATTAGCAAGGAAAATGCAGCTGGATGACTTGGCTACACTGGTCAGGCATCCCGGGATAGGTGGCTACACTGGCCACCGTCCATTCTTTTCTCTACCCCCTCCTCTTGAGTTGGTCGCACTTGAACTTAGAAGGGAATACCCCGCTCCTCGAGGAAAGAGTTACTGGACCAGGTTATTGAGTTACCTTGTTAGAGGAGGCTGGTTCCGAGTCATTTCTGATATGGAGAGCTAAAACCTCACTTACACAGTACAAGTAAGAATCATAGTCATCAGAAATTTGCGTTTGAGGAATTATTCTGACCTGACTATTAAGGCGTCTTGAATAGAAGACTTGTGGAACTTGAAGTCTGTTAGGTCTTAAGTTCAGGTCCAAATAAGGTTCCGCCACACAATTAATCCAAAGGTCGAGTCAGGCTCCATTTTCAACTTTTGTTCATGACCTTGGTGTGGAACCCAAAATCATTTCACTCTTGCATTTCATTTAGTTGCTCGGGGACGAGCAAGGTTTAAGTATAGGGGGTTGATGAATCTGTGATTCATCACATCAAAAGTCAAAAATAGAGCCTTGTTCCCGAGAAAATAGAGGCATATTTCCTTTTATCCTGCATAAATAACACTCATGCATACATCCATAATTCATGCATTTTAGTAGCTCATCTGCATTTAAATAAGAAGCCAAAAATCCCCTGTACAATATCCCTTCATCAAATAAACTCTTCTTTATAATATATGTATATACTCCTTAATAATATAGGGAAGAAAGCCACAAATCACCCTTGTAAAATAGCCTAAATACCCTGAGCACCCTTGTACATTAAAACACACATAAAGCCCGCATACAGACTCCTACTTAGGTCTACTCACTATTAGAATACTACATATCAAAAGACCTTCAAAATAAAACTAATTTCATTGAAATTGGAGCTTGTATGAGGAACTTGGGTTTTTGGGTCATTTTGTATACTACCTATGTATATTTATGTATCTTTGTATTTATGTACCATGTTTGACCTCATCTCCGTCTTTGGTCAACATGAAACTTATAGATCTCATCAAGATCTACAACTTTCATGTTTTGAGTTTTTCCAAATTCGGCCTCCTCCTCTTTCTACACGTGTTTTCCCCTTCAACCATTTACAGCAGGCCACGTGGCGCCCTCTGATTGCGCCACGCGGCCCGCTGACCTTTGTCTGGTCCGCCTGCGATTCCCACCGTTGGATCGCGCTTCAGATCCAACGGCCCAGACCCGACCACGTGCGCGCACTCCCTCAGCCATCAGATCCACCAGCTCCTCATCTCCACCGTCCCTTAGCGCCGCGCTCTCAGCGAGCCACGTGGCGGCATCTACGCCGCTCGATCACGCCTCCGATCCTCTCATCACAGTGCGCCACGCGTCACCTCTTGAACCCTTAGATCGCATCACCAGATCTAATCACGCCCGCTCACTTTGCGCTTCGATCTGGCCGTCGGATCACAAGATCCAACGGCCAGGACTTCGTCCCCTACCTCGGGCACCCCCTCTCTCCCACGATCTCCGCCTTGCGGGAGAGGCTGCCCCTTCCTATTCTTGGCCGCACTCCAGCCAACCTCGCCGGCCACTGACCACCCCACGATCATCCCCACTCATCCCTCTCCCTCGCCAGCTCCCTCGCACACCACCATCTCCGCCACACTCGCCCCACGACAGCCATGAACTTCGCCACTCACCCAGCTCTGCCGTCACCTTCCTCCTATAAATACTCGCCCTCCGGCCACCTTCATCGCCATCCGCCACTCCAGAGAGGAACCTAGAGCTCGGAGCTCTCGATTGGTGACAGGAATTGAGGGATTCCTTGAGCGAAGACGGCCCTTCTTCTCCGGCGAGATCCACGGTGCACCGCCGTGTCGCAGCCGCCCTCCGAGTAGCTGCACGAGCTCGAGGCTTTACCGACCTCTGGAGCGACGACCTGGAGCTCAAGACTGAGCCCCAAACCCCAGGTAACCTCCTCCATTTCTTCTCCGATCATCTTCTTCGTTTTCCTTGATCTTCTCTGCATTTATTCGCCGTCCACGGACATCTCCTCGCCTCCTCGACACTCCGACGAGCTCCGCGACGGAGCTCTCATCCTCGCTGACCCCTCCGCATCGCCGTTCACTCCACAACAACCACCATCGACCTGCAAGCTCCGCCACCTGGCCGGAGCTCTGTCACCCGACCACTCCCTTCTCCGCAGGCCTCACAGTTCACTTCACCTTCTCCACAATCACACGCACAAGCTTCGGCTATTCTTCTAACCTCTGCAGGTACCCGATCCATCATTGGCCGGAGCCTCGTCGGAGCTCTCCTCGAGCTTCATCGATCAGGAGCTCCAGCCCTCCTCCAGCCATCCAGAGACCACCGGAGGCTTCGCCGTCCTCTTCCGAGTCTTCCGAGCTAGGTGGGAGCTGACGAAGCTCACCACCGGAGCCTGGCAGTCGAGGCGGAGCTCAGCAGCCCTCACCGGAGCGCAGCCATCTCCTCCGCAGGCGGCGGAGGCCCGTTGAAGGAGAAGGAGCAGCAGCCGTTCGATCCTCAGATCGAACGGCCCTCGTCCCGCCACGCGTACCATTACCGCCATCGTTCTCGACCGTCGATCTCACCGCGGATCAGACGCTTAATCCGCTGCCACGCGTCTTCACCGCCCACCCTTGGATCAATCTTGATCCAAGGGCCTTCAGGCCGCCACGTAGCCCTATCCGAGCCTCGGCATCCAAGCCTAGGCTCGGGTACTCCGAAGCTGATCCGAAGCAAACCCGAGCCTCCGAAGCCCTCCGAACCTAGGCCGCCCCACGTGAGGAGCACGTGCGGCCTGGGTTAATTGCACCCACACCCCTGGAGGTTTCAAGAATTGCAGAAAGGTCCCTGTGAAGCAGACATCACGTGAGGCGCACGTGATTCGTGGAGAAATTGCATAGAAGTCCTGCATAGTATAGGTAATTGCATTTTAGTCCCTGTCAGCACGTTTATTTATTGAAATTTTATTTTCCAGTATTGCATTTATACCCTTGTGTTTGCACGTGTCCATAGCATGCATTTTTCATCATTTTGACATTCTAAAAATTGCAAGTTGTTGAGAATCTTGTCCTCTATCTTTCTGTACACGTGTTTGATTGTTGTTGGCTTCATTGAATTTTCAATAAATTAATTGGTTCATTTGTGACATATTTTGCCCAGTGATGCCTCTTGATTTTTAATTAAATATCAGTGCCTTCAAAAATCACCAAAAATTCACAGTAGCTTAAGGACATTATTTTTGACACTCCATAAAAATTTCATGTCATTTGCACGCATAACGAGGCCTGAATAAATAGTTGAGTGATTTCCTTTAAATAATTTTAATTAATTCATTTCACAGTGGATTTTGGTTCTGTTAATTTTCCTAGGTCCCTAATAATTAGACCTTCCTAGGATAATTTTAGTTCTTGGAGAAATTGTGGTTTGATATTTATTAAAAATTAAACACTGAAAATCACTCTGTCTGTTTAGTTAATTCACAGAAAATTTATTTTGAGTCGAAAAATTCCAAAAAAATTAGTGTAGCTTAATTTCATTCCATTTCATAATCTGACCAAGTTTCATAATTTTTGGACTTCATTTGATATCTTAAATTGATTAAATCTCAACTTGGCTGGATTTTTGCATGTGTCTGCATTGAAAATTAAAAATACCAAAAACATTGTTCCCCGAATATCAAACACTTGTAAATTGTTGTAATCAACCTAAGGAGACAGTTGCCTCCCTGAGATCGACCTTGGACTTCACCAAGTAAAAAAATATCACTGCTTAAAATTGACCCGAAATCTGTCTTAAGTGGTTTTTGATTAACCTCCTGTATCCGACTGCAACGAACACATAAAATTGATTTGGACCATTAATTTGCCCGAATTAACTAAGGGTGCGGGAGCGATCATCACCAGGCTCCTGTCCTACAGCCACCGAATTGGTCTCTTCCATTCAAGATCATGACAGATGCATTTGATTATACCATTGGAGCTGTGTTGAGATAGTGACGGGATGGATGGTCATTTGCGATTCTTTATGCTAGAAGAACTCTAGATGTATACCTGAGGAATAATACTATCACAGAAAAAGAGTGCTAGCAGTAGTGTATGTGCTGGAGAAACTCAAATCATATTTGCTTGGCTTAAAAGTTATTGTCTACACTGACCATTCTACCATACGATACTTACAAAGTAAGAAGGATACAAAGTATTTACTTCACTAGATCCTTCTACTCCTGGAGTTTTATTTGGAAATACCAGATAAACATGGAGTTAAGAATGTTGTGGCAGATCACCTTTCTAGAATTACTGAGTTAGATACTCCTGAGCAGAACATCACTCCAATTACTAAGACCTTCCCAAATGAAATGATTTTGTCAGTCACCTCACTTCCTTGTTACGCTAATATTGTGAACTACCTTGTCTCCAAGGAAGTTCCATGAGATTGGCCAAAGATGAAAGTGGACTAGTTCATGTCCAAGATACATTTTTACCAATGGGTGGATCCATACTTGTTTAGTGAGGGTGCATATTATATCTAGCAAAGGTGCATTCCGGAGGAAGAGTATACAAGTGTCCTGAATCATTGTCACAAGTTAGAATATGGTGGACACCATTCTGGAAAGCATACAACAATGAAAGTTCTTCAATGCAACCTCTGGTGGACGACTCTTTTTAGATATGCTACTGAATATGTCAAAGGTTGTACTGACTACTAGAAGATGAGTGACACCATTAGTTAAAGAGATACCATGCCTCCTTGGTACATTCAGATATCAGATGTCTTTGATGCATGTGGTATCAATTTCATGGGCCCATTTTCGAATAGCCAGGGTTTCCAGTGCATATTGATTGTTTTCAATTATAAGAATTGATGGGTGGAGGCTATCTCCACTCAAGCTGCAGACAGTCGCACTGTTTGTCGATTCCTCAAAGATAATATCATGTTGCGGTTCGAGATTTTGAAGATCCTCATATCAAACAGAGGTAGCCACTTTATCAACAAGGAAGTCAAGAAATTGACAAAGGAGTAAACACCGTGTTGCATCTCCTTATCACCCGCAGACTCATGGCATGGTCAAGTGTTCAAACAGGGACATCAAAATGATTCTGCAGAAACTTGTGCATCCTGATTGAAAGAACTGATCACAATTTCCTGACCCGATTCATTGAGCTTATCGTACTGCGTACAAGTCCCCTTTAGGCATGTCTCCCTACTACCTTGTGTATGGCAAGTCATGCCATTTGTATGTAGAAATCATTCATAAATCATTATGGTTAATCAGTGTATGTAATATGGACAGAAAGAAAGCCGACAAGAATAGAAGGATTGACATGAATAGACTATTAGAATTCAGAAACTCTGCATATGACAACAACCTTATGTATAAAGAAAAAGTCAAGAGATGACATTATAAACATATCATAAGAAAGACTTTCATGTCGAATCAGAATGTGTGGTTTTTGATGAAAAGTTAAAGTTATTTTTCAGGCATGCTGAAGAGCAATAGTCCATACCGCTCATCGTGTAAAATATGCATGACAATGGCAGTGTTGTAATATCATGCTTCTCATCTGACACACAACCATTCATGGTCAATGGATAGTTGTTGAAATCATACCTTGAGCATGATAATTTCTTGTATGTTGTCGATCCAGTTACTGTAATATATCAAGAAGAGCTCAATGGTGGAGAAGGATAAGACACCTAAAAAACACAAAAATATCAACTCTTTTTTCTTCTTTTCTTCTTTTTATTTCCTTTTCTATACAGTTTACTCATTCATCCCTTTCATCACTGCTATACTTAGGATATGCTTCATCCTAAGTATAGGGGGGATGAGTGATTTGAGTGTTCATTCTTTGATCCTAACATGTCCCCCAACTTGGTGATAATTTTTTTTCTATACTTAGGGTATCTTTACCCTAAGTATAGAGGATGACATGCCAAGCCGATGATTTCGTGCATTCTTATCCTCGATCATCCCTTCTTTGTGTATAGTATGTTATACTTAGGATTAGTTAATCCTAAGCATGGGGGGGGGAGCGATTGACTTCATATACTTTGAGTCATAATAGTTTATACTTTTCTATACTTAGCATGAGTTATGTCTTACTTTCTGTTCTTTGATAACTATGAGTATGTAGTTCAAGCTAAGTATAGGGGGGTCGTCTATGTATGTGTGTGTGTGTGTTAGCCATAACTAGTACTTTCATTTTTCAATAAATATGGCTAATACATTGGGTACGAGTCTGTGACAAATTAACTGCAAAGAATACACTCATATAAAATCTACACATACCACTAATGCACTAACTTTTTTGATTTTGTCAAAAATTCCCTAAAAATTTGCAAAAATTTTAAAATACCTAAAAATTTGCAAAATTATTGAAATACCTAAAAATTGGGAAAAAACATTTTAAAAAACCTCATAAAAAGTTCAAAATCAGAAAATGTCTTCATTGAAATATTTTTTGCCTTACATTGCATAAGTATTTTGTTGAATGATTTTAGCAATTAAACAAGTCCAAATAAAATATGAAGATTAGAGCTTGGTATATACCTTAATCCACTTAATTTCAGAGGAACCTATTAAGGGCTGGAATTGTGACGCTTCAGGTTACTTTGACTTAATTCTTTAGGTTCTATGAGACTATGTTCATGAGTCAATTCAATGCGACTAACTAGAATCTTTCATGTCATCCATACGAATCTTGAGATAATGACTTGACTTGAGACCTCACATTCAGCACGTAGCTCAAACCAGATGGGTTGTTGAAAGATCATGGAGTCTAAGTTGGGACGATACTAGGCCGCTTTGTCAAGGGTAGCTCAAGAACCATTCTTGGTGTCTACCCAAAGATGCACTTCAACTCTCTGTTCTTATGGCATCATGGACATCTAACGACTGGAGATTGGATTGAAATACAGCTTCAGATGAGGAATGGTCTGCAAGCATAATTTTTTCTATGACCCTAAAATATGGGCAGAACAAAAGATTTTATATCTATCGGAGTACAACAAGAATGCATAGAAATGTCAATCAAAGAAATAACTAAATGAAGCATATATCAAAAACTTCAAAAAATTTTGAGCTTCCATAAAAGGCATGTTCTTAGTGAAGACTTGGTCACACTGGCCAAGCTTCACAAGGAAATATTACACTGGTCAGTTTCCACTTCTTTTCACTTTCTTCTAGCTTATCCCTAACTCGTGCACTAGAACATACCTAAACTCATAAGTAAATATTCATCTCCCCAAGGATGAGTTATTAGAGGAGGAGGAGACGACTGGATAGTTCAACAATTTATCAGGGAAGAGCTAACACAATTCACACACATGGCACTTGTCATTTCAATGTTACAAGAGTATATGTCTGAAAGGATGGTTCTAACGAGGCTATTGAGTTGAACTGGATAGAGGAGCATAGAACCTAATGTTTGTTGAGTGACAATTCCTAACATGAATATGGTTCTGAACACACTAATATTCCAAATGTCTTAACTGAGCTCCAAACTTTGATTTGCAAAGAAGAGTTTAAAGTCATAATCATTCTACCTTATTTATTTTCCTTTTCTTCATTTTTTTGCATCACTTATTCTTCTAATAAGTGTTTTCTTGGGACTAGCAAAGGTGAGTATATGGGGTGATGAATACCCATTCATTCACTTTTATTCCTTTATTTTATTTTTGAATCCCTAGATAAATGCATGTAAATACTTCTAACTTGTACACATTAACACATTGACTATTGTATGTAAATAGTACATAAAAACATGTATTTAAATACAAATAAATGAATGAAGAAAAGAAAAATAAAGGAAGTATTGTAAATATTTACTGATCCTAACCCCCGAGACTAAGTCAATAGTGATTTGGTCGATAAGGAATATAGTAGGGAGATCTGGAGCCATGATCGGTAATTTCACCATGATCCCCAATGAGCAGTTTCATGAGGCTTGGGATTGATTTAGAGAGCTCATCGATAGGTGTCCACATCAAGACATCAGCAAGTCCAACTTAGTACATAGATTCTTTTGTGGGATGACACCTGAGTTGTAGGGGCTAGTCAATGCCTCTTGTGGAGGGTCTTATTTCTCCAAGGACGAGGACCAGGTCTGGGCCATCTATGACGAGATGACTGAAAACTACATTGTGATGACCCAGGCCTGTGTCTACACTCATGGAAAGCCTCCCCCGCATGCATTGTCTCACCATAGGGTAGCACACATTGAGGCCAGTTCTTCTTTCTCCTCTACATCAACAACACTAGCAGAGTCATCAGCTATCGACATGGGCATCATTAGCCAAAAGTTGGACCGATGGAAAACATTGAGAAGAAGATGTGTCAGGGCCTAGACAAGATCAACAGGATTGACGAGCTGGCCCAGACTTTGAGTGACCCTAAGATACAGATCATGTGCCTCCAAGAGGCATAAACGGCCTCTACATTACAGTCTAGGTCACATGTTGATCAGGGGAGTCGATTATCACAACCGTCCTCCTCTTACCGATAGGTTCACCGTATTTAGGAGGAGCACGTTCAACCATCCCCGCAGTACCAGTTGCCACCACCATCTGCACCAGACACGCAGATGGTAGTATATCAGAGTGATCAGGCATTGGCGTCCCTTCCCCCACCCTCACATGAGCAGACGGAGCCATTGATGGAAGTCAACGGGATTTGGTATGGCCAGTACCAGCAACAGCCTGGTATCCGTCAGGATCACCCGGGTTTCAGATGATCCACTAGAGATGCTCAGTCCCAACAGCTGCCTTCAACACAGTCAGAGCAGGGTCCCCCACCTCAGCAGCATCCCCAGTACCCCCAGTATCATGTTCCTCGACCCCATTACCGGGGTCAACAGTAGGGCTGGCTATCAAGCCTAACGAGCTGAGCTGTGTCTAAGGCCCGGGCTTTAGAAGCCCAACTGGGCTTGGGCTCGAGCTCATTTGAGCCCAACCAAGCTGGCTCGAGCTCGATGAGCTCGAGCCTCATATCGAGCCTGCTTGGGTTCGATAAGGCTTGATCCGAGGCCCTTATCGAGCCTGGTATGGTCTCAAGCCTAGTTAGGTTCATTAAGAAAATATGCATTTTTGGTGGAAAAGTGTCGTTGCCTGGGCTTGAACACACAATCTCTTCTTTGAAGACTGCCTTCCTTACCAATAGGTCACTATCTGAGTTGTTTGTAAAAGTTAAATTATAATATATATTGTAACATCCTATTACTAGTAAAAAATATTAATTATCTAATTATAACCTAAATTAACATAGATAAAATGTAGAAAGTCCAAGTCTACAACATAGTCCACCCAACATTGCCATTAAATAAACCACATAGACACATAGTCTACCATTCACAATATATATACGAGTCTGATAAGCGCAATGAGACGGGAAAGAAGCCTACTCTCGGAGACCTGCGAGTCTCAAGCCTAGCTACGAGGCCAACTCTCACTATATATCCGGGGCGAGCTTTATTGCAAAACTAATAGCAATAAAAATAAACATCATTACAGTTTCACAAATAGAATATATATGTATATATAAATATTCCTTATTTAGCCCCTTATTGAGTTATCGAGCCGAGCGTTAAGCTATCAAGCCCAAAATTCTGGCTCAGGCTTAACTCAATAACCTAATGAGCCAAGCTCACAAGCCCTTATCGAGTTAAGCCCAAGCCTGGCTCATCGAGCTGTGACACAATAGCCAACCCTAGTCAGCAGTGGAGGCAATAGCAATAACCTCATTCTCAATTTTCACAGCCCCCCTCACTCCTACCAGCAGCAACAACACAACCAACCTCATTTCTAGAGAGTCAACCCATCCGGGTCTCATGCACACTCATATGAGAACCCAACACTAGACAATCTTGCATGCATGCTTACAGAGCAACATACTACTTTCAGGCGAGATATGGATGAGTTCATGTAGGAGATGAGGGAGATCATCAAGGGCAAGGCCACCATACGTGCACAAATTGAGCCCAACCCAAACAATCTGAAGAGGAAATATGAACAGGTACAGTTTACAGAGACCGCCATTCCTAGCGAGGTATTGGATGATATCCATTATTTATTTGATGCCGATTTTGTGACACTTAGAACCAGTAGGAAGCCAGTAGGCGGTGACTCATCTAGGCAACACCCTGATGCAGACTCAAGAGCGCTAGATGGAGTCGAGAGCAGTACTGATGCCGCTAATATTGATGATGATAGTGATGTTGATGCCACCAAGGATGATGATCCCAGCTACAGTACGGATGTCGTCATATCTCCAGATGTTGTAGATGGTGGCGCTGATGCTACCAATTTCCCAAATGATTCGCCAGAGCGTGGTACTGATGCCGCATTTCAAGATGTTGCCACTGGTACTGAGACCACCAAGAATCCTTGTACAGAGCTTCCGGTAGTGCTGACTTCTTTCCCTGTGCCCGAGGATGACTTTATTCAAAAAATACAAAAATGGAAAAATATTAAGAACAAAAATATGAATAAAGGAAAGGTTTTTGTATATTCTCCTGGTCCATCTGTGGTGATTGATGATACTTGTATGGATTCCAGCCATCTGCATGTTCAGATAGCCATTCCTATTCCAAACCCTCAAGCTTCTGAGAGGATCCTTCTATGCCCTTCCCTCAAGCACTCTGCTCAGGGAAGGACAAAAAAATCAGAAAATCCCAAAAAAGAGACAACAACTAGAGTTCAACAAGCATATGATAGACAGATTTCATATCCATCTAACTCTCCAGGAGGCACTAGAGAACATCCATCTCTTCCAAAAGAACTATAAGAGAAGACCGCCATCCATAGGAAGAAGAGGCACAACCACATTTCAGAAATTCATGTGCCCACCCATGCCACATGCTTCACCATTCAGAACCGATTGCCAGCCAAGAGACCATATGCAGGGAATCCATATGTCAGATGTCATATTCATGAGCATTGGTCTGATTGTACTCTATTAGACAACGGATCTTCCATTAACCTTCTTCCAGCTACCTTACTTGATCGCTTCGAGTTTGGCCCTCTTAGACAGAGCAAGACAGTTATTCAGTTTGCAGGTAGATCTGTCAAGAGGCTGAATGGGTTACGGAAGGATGTTGTCATCACCACTCAGGGCATGAAATTCCCCGTGGACTTCGTCGCGTTGGACATGGAGATCCCTGATTGCGTGACCGATACCCCCATCATTTTAGGATGACCTTTCTTAGCAGAGCCAAGATAATGTCCGATCATGATAGTGGGAAGGTATACTTTCACGTTGAGGGCAAGAGTATACAAATAAGGACGATTGAGGAGTTGAGAGCTAGAGTTTCAGCTTGCTCCGAGTAGAGTTCAGAGCAGATGACAAACTCAGAGCTAGACATCCACCATGAGCGTGATTTTGTGATTACAGATAATGAAGCAGTTTGGACAGACCTGATTTCACGAGCTCTTGTCACACCTTCAGAATCCACAGATTCGCAGATGCCAGCTGAGGAGAGTTCGAAGAGAACACTTGTAGCACATGATACTTTAGAGGCTGAGGAATATTTGTCATGTTTGATGTATATAGAGCCCACGGTCAGGACAGAGATAGAGCCAGTGTAGTTGATAGAGACACCAGTAGGGCCATCTTCGTTGAATACAGATGTGCAATGAGAGTTCTCCCATTCAGATCTGGTAGCCTTCACTCAGACATTTCAGAGGCCAGATTTTCCAGCTCCCACATGCCCAGAATTGAAGACCTTGCCATAGAGTATGAAGTACAGATTCCTTGTAGGTGAGCCAGAGATGTTTACAGTCATTATCTCAACGGATTTGACCGATGACCAAGAATCTCATTTGATGGAGGCACTTGAGAGGAACTGTAAGGCAACCGGTTGGTCTGTAGTAGAACTCTAGGGGATAAGTCTGGCCCTGTACTCCCACCACATCTATCTCGAGGATGATGCTAAGCCTTCTCCTGAATTCCAGCGTAGGCTGAACACGAATCTTCGAGATGTGGTCATGAAGGAAATATCCAAGTGGTGGAGTGCCAATTTTATCTACCCCATCTCTGACTCCAAGTGAGTTAGTCCATTACATGTGGTACCCAAGAAGATGGGTATCACTAAAGTTGTGAGTGAGTCTGGAGAGGAGATTGTTACGTGGGTATCCAGTTCTTAGAGGGTCTATGTGGACTACATATGATTGAATCAGTCCACCGAGAAGGATCACTTCCCACTACATTCATTGATCATATTATTGAGAGATTAGCTGGGAAGAGTCATTACTGCTTTCTTGATGGGTACTCAAGATATAATCAGGTGGCCATTGCACCAGAAGACTAGGAGAAAACAATATTCACCTGTTCATTTGGAATGTATGCTTTTAGATGGATGCCCTTTGGATTATGCAATGCCTTGGATACATTCCAAACGTGTATGCTTTCCATCTTTTCGGACATGGAGGGTGACTGTTTAGAGGTCTTCATGGATGATTTTTTGGTCCATGGTGATGGGTTTGATGCTTGTCTTTCTTACCTAGATTGATTGCTTCAACGTTGCATCGAGGTCAATCTTTGTTGTATCTTGGGAGAAGAGTCATTTTATGATGACTCAAGGGACGGTCCTTGGTCATATCAACTCCAACAAGGGCATGGTGGTCGATCCGACCAAGGTGGATATCATTAGGAAACTCAATCCGCCGTCCAATTTGAAGCAGTTGCAGTCTTTTCTGGGGTATGTCAGTTTCTACTGACGATTCATTCAAGACTTCAGTCGTATTACCCGACCGCTTACTGATCTTCTCACGAAAGACACCGAGTTCATTATAAATGATAAGTATATTTCATCATTCGAGACTCTCAAGAATTTAGTTTTGCAGGCCCCTTTCCTTCAGCCACCCGATTGGTCTCTCCCATTTGAGATCATGATAGATGCTTCTGATTTTGCCGTAGGGGTTGTGCTTGGATAGAGGAGGGATATATATACAACTCTAATAGGACTTTGGATGCCACTTAGCAGAATTACACTATTATAGAGAAGGATATGCTAGTCGTTGTATTTGCTCTTGATAAGTTTATATCGTATATTCTCAGATCTAGAATGATAATTTACATAGATCACATTGTCGTCCAGTACTTAATGACTAAGAAGGATGCCAAGGCACATTTTACTAGATGGATCCTTCTACTCCATGAGTTTTATATTGAGATTAAGGATAAACCTGGAATCAAGAATGTGGTGGTGGATCACCTCTCCCGATTAGAGCATCTTGAGGATTCTGAGACTACCACACCTATCACTGAGGCATTCCCAGACGAGGCGATTCTTGCTATCACCTGTCTCCTATGGTATGTTGACATTGTGTACTATCTTGCTATTAAGAAAGTTCCACAAGGTTGGACCAGGAAACGGCTTGTGACCTTCCTTGCGAAGGTCAAGTCATACCATTGGGAGGATTCCACCCTACAAAGGAGGGGATAGTGTCTGGCGTCAGTGTATTCCTCAGGAGGAACACCATTGTGTTGTCACCTATTGCCACAAGCTTGAGGTAGGAGGACATCACTTTGGGAGATGGATAGCATAAAAGGTGGTCCATTCTGTCCTTTGGTGTCCAACACTCTTCAAGGATTTAGATGAATTTGTGAAGCGGTGTACTGACTGTCAGAGGATGGGCAGTTGTGGTCATAGAGACATGATGTTGATGCAGCCCATTCACTTCTGTGAGGTTTTTGATGCATGGGGCATCAATTTTATGGGCCCATTCCCTAAGATTCAGGAATTCGAGTACATTTTGTTAGTTGTGGATTATGTGAGTCATTGGGTAGAGGCCATCCCCGCCCGAGCCATTGATGCGAGGATTGTTTGCAAAATTTTGAGGAAGAATATCATATAACGGTTCGGGGTTCCTAAAGTATTAATTTCTGATGAAGGGACTCATTTTATCAACGACAAGGTAAGGGCCCTTGCTAACAAGTTCAACATAGACCATAGAGTTTCCACTCCATATCATCCACAGACTAATGGTCTTGTTGAGGTTTCAAATAGGGAGATCAAGACTATATTATAGAAGGTTGTCCGCCCAAACTGAAAGGATTGATCACAACTTTTGTACTCGATTTTGTGGGCCTAGAGGACATCCTTCAAGACACCTTTGGGCACATCTCCATTCCGACTCGTTTATGGCAAGCCATTCCCCTTACCTATTGAGATTAAGCACACTTCACTTTGGGATCTTGAGAGTATAGGAGATCAGAGGAGAGCAGAGTTGGTAGCCCTGGAGGAGCTTAGAGATACAACCTTTTCAAATAGCCTATAGTATAAGGATCGAGTAAATATTAGGCATGATTCTCACATCAGCCATAAGCAGTTTGAGCCTGATCAGGAACTATGACTAGTTGATGCTAGACTGAGATTATTTCCAGGGAAATTACAGAGCAAATGGAAAGGTCCTTACTTGGTCAGAAAGGTGCATGACAGCGGTAGTATTGATATATATGAGTTATCTTCTGAGTTCACCTTTCGAGTCAATGGTCAACACCTGAAGCCCTTTCTTGATCATGATCCACTGACAGTTGATGTTTCCCCTATCCATTTTGTATGAGATGTGTTCTTTGACTCTCATATTATGCATCTCATATCTGAGTTACACTTCTTTCTGCTTCTTTGTATATCAATGTTGTTTATATCGATCATTCATTCGTTTTGTGTAACACTCCATGCATCATCATATGATTTGTGCTATACTTAGGACACACTTTATCCTAAGTATAGGGGGTATTGAACTTGTGTTGTTCATATATTTGTTCACTCTATTACCTTTGTTTTGCTTCCTATACTCATGGACATCCGACCCTAAGTATAGGGGAGGTAATATCTGTTTTTTCCTTTCTTTGATTCGTCTCTCGCCTGTCCCTCAATTGTTGATATTCTTTTCTATACTTAGGGATCTTTTACTCTAAGTATAGGGGGAAAGTCGAGTCGATGATTTTGTACATTCTCTTCCTCAATTTTCCCCTTTTGTACAATCTTCTATACTTAAGATTACTTGATCCTAAGTATAGGGGGATCACCAACTTCTATTCATTTTATTCTTTCATTCTTTTGAGTCATTGTAGTATAGGATTCTTTTCATTCTTCTATACTTAGCATGGGTTATGTCTTCCTTTGTCGCTCTCTGATCACTTTGAGGACATCGTTCGAGCTATGTATAGGGGGTGTCGTGTATATATTGTATATATATTTTAGCCATAACTTGTACTTTGAAGATAATAACATGTCTATTATTTATGAAATTGGTATAAAAATGTTTGCAAAATTATATATAAAAAGTTTTACAAAACATTTTGTAAAATTATTTGTAAAAACGTTTGTAAAATTATTGTTGTACAAAATTTTGTAAAACATTTGTAAAATTATCTTGTTTGTAAAATGTTTGTAAATTATTTTGTTTATCAAAGTTATGTACATAGTATAAATGTCTGTGACATGTATGAAAGCAAAATGTTTGCAAAAACCTTTTTGAAAAGCTGTTTGTAAAATGATTTGTAAAATAGTTTGTAAAACTAGTTTTGAAAAAGGTTTTGAAAAAAATTGAAAAATTTTGTAAAATATTTTGTCACATGGGCATACCAACTTGGTATACCAACTGGTTGTATATAAGGGTAGTAAATTCTTTATAAATAAAACCTATATTTATTTATAAACTGTGTATATAAACTATTCCCTTTACAAAAATCTTATATGAAACTTGTTAATAAGACCCTTGTAAATATGTATATATTCTTGTACCCTTGTAAATATGTATATATCCTTGTAAATGGTTATAAAAACTTTCTTTCTTTTCTTTCTTATTAAAATCCAAAAAAAAATTGCAAAAATTCTTTAAAAAATTTTTTTCATAAAGATTTTTCTCATTTCTTTTCTGTTCATATATTTTGTATCTTTCATGCATGTGCATATTAATTTTTCTGAATAGTATTGATATTTAAACTAGTCAGGAATAAAATTGAAGAATGGATCTTGGTTAAGACCTTAATCCACTTAATTTCAGAGGAACCTTATAGGAACTGGAGTTGAGACTTTTCAGGTCCTAGTGACTTAATTCTTTGAGTCCACAAGACTATGTTCACATGTCATCTTGATTGGTCTAAGTAGAACACTTAACAATGCACACATGATTCTTCCAGACAGTGGCATTAACTTTGACAAGCACTCTATACGTAGCTCTTCATGGATGAGGTGGTGAGGGGGCATAATCCTTTGGCTTGGGGGTAGCACACGAGTGTGTAACAACTAGTGGGAGCATCCGTCTGGAGGGAAGTGCATCTCAACCTGGTCTAGTAGCATTGAGGTCTAACGACCAGGTTGAGATGCACTTCCCTCCAGATGGATGCTCCCACTAGTTGTTACACACTCGTGTGCTACCCTAAGCCAAAGGATTCTTTGAGTCCACAAGACTATGTTCACATGTCATCTTGATTGGTCTAAGTAGAATACTTAACAGTGCATGCATGATTCTTCTAGACAGTGGCATTAACTTTGACAAGCACTATACACGTAGCTCTTCTTGGATGAGGTGGTGAGGGGGCCGAATCCTGGCTTGGGGTAGCACACGAGTGTGTAACAGCTAGTGGGAGCATCCATATGGAGGGAAGTGCATCTCAACCTTATCTAGTAGCATTGATGTCTAACGACAGGATGTCGTGGGGTTGCGATAATTCTTCAAAAGATGAATAGTCTATTGGCTCAAGAAGAAAAACTCATTATGTACATGTTGCACCTTATAGATATGTTGTATATATATGTCGTAAAAAATGCAAAAAACTCCAAAAAAGGGGGCAAGCCTGATTGAAAATAAAATGCTTGTCGGAGTGTATATAGTTGAATAAGAAAAACTTATGTGATACATTGTCTCGTCTCAGGGATGCTTGCAGCTGGAGACTTGGCTACACTGGTCAAACTCCAAAGAATGCGTGGCTACATTGGCCACGGTCCATTATCTTATTTCCCCTCTTCGTGAGCCAATTGAACTTGAATTTAGAAGGGAATACCCCGCTCCTCGAGGAAGGAGTTTCTAGATCGGGGGACTAGAGTTACCATGTTAAGGGAGGCTGGTTCTTTGTCATTTCTGAGGAGGAGAGCTATATATCACTTACACAGTACAAATAAAGATTCATAGTCGTAAGAGCTTGTGTATGTAGACTTGATCTGATCTGGTTGTTGAGGCGACTTGAATATGAGTCTTGTGGACCTTAGAGTCTGTTAGGTTTTAAGTACATTTCCCAATAAAGTTCCACCAAACTAATAATCCAAAGGTCTGATCGAGCTCCATACTCAAATTTTATGAAGATAAGTTTAATAATCAATATTATTCTAAATTTATTGCCTTTTCTTTCTTTATTTCTTTTTCACTTCTTTTTCAAATAAGTGTTTGCTAGGGAAATAGCAAAGGTAAAGTAGAGGGGAATGATGAATCCCTGATTCACATCTTTTATTCTTTTATTTTAGCAAAATTCCCTATGCAAAAAATTTGTAAATATGTATCAAATACAATAAATTAGCATCATGCATGCATTTGTTAATATTGTCTAATTAACATTTTTTTGGTCAAATAAAAGAATAAAGAAGAAAAGAAAAAGAATAAAATATGGATATATTTATGCAATAAATGCATGCTGATCCGAACCCTGAGAGAAGGCTAAATATTGGTCTGATCGATAAGGAATAAACTAGGGAGAGATAGGGTCCTTATCTTGTACATATTCATCACTATTCTTCCTGTGTGTGTATATATATCACATATTTTATCTTAATTAAATTCAATTTCCTTAATAAAATTAATAAATAAAAGTATAAATAAAAATAATAAAAAAATAAGTAGGTGTACAAATGCACAACACTTATACTTGTATATATCTTTTTATTTATTTCTTTTGTAAATAATTTGTATACATTATGTTTTTTGACACTTGTACATACTCCTAATAAGTAAATATAATTAAAATAAAATTCATAAAACAAAACTAAAATAAAAATAAAATCAGCATCTCATTATACAAAGTATCATACATGTATATATTATATGTAACACCTATTTATTTAATACCTATAATTATTTTGTAAAAATCAAATAAAAATACTTTTATATCTCTAAAATTATTTTGTAAATAAAATATAAAATTAATTTATTTTTGTAAAAATAATAAAAAATACGTATATATAATATATTGGTATATCATACCTGTATATAATACCATATAATGTATATACCATACTATATTTATTATTAAAAATAATTAAAAATCATAGAAAAATTGTTTGAAAAATAACAAACATTTTTTATGTAAACTTTTATTTAATTTCATTTACTATTATTAATTGGATTTTCTTTGAATATGTAAATTCCTAAAATCTGATTGGGCCACCTGGGATTGTTGACCACGGTCAACCTTTCCCCCAAGTTGGGTCAGACCCGACTTCTCCTCATCGGAGCCGTTTTCTCTCCTTTTTCATGCCCGACTCCGACCACTTCTGCCCTCGGTTACTACGCCCGATTCTTCACCTACGATCCATGATCCCCATGGATCCCTAGGTAGCTTAGAATCCTCCTAGGGTTTTGCTCCTTCACTCGATCCTTCTAGACCCTTGAGAATCCTATAAATCATCTCTACCCGCCTCCGTCACTCGGCAGCTCATCCCTTGTCCCTCCTCTCCTCCACTTGCCTCTTCAGGATCATGACATGGTTCTAGAGAATCTTTTGGAATCTTGGATTATTGCTTGGTTGCAAGTTGCTCATCTCGTGGCCGGAGATCCACCGCGACAAGCCTCCCAGGCCTTCCACCACCTGGTTGAGGCCACAACCTCTCCTCCAACATCGTCGCATTTCGTTAATCATTTCCACATACTCAGGTACCTCCTTTCCTTTTCCATTTCACTTTGATTCCGTCTGTCAGCTACCTCCGACCATCTTAGCTCCGACCACCGGGTCGAAGCTTCGTATCGCACACCCATCCGCACCGATCGAAGTCCCACTTCGCCGTCCATCTCCCCACGTAACCTGACCCCTCCCCCACATCCTGCTCACCGGAGCTAGATTAGGATAGATCTCCTTCCTCCATTCTCGTTGAAGGTCAACTTAGCACCCCATGACGCTTCCCATACTTCCAGCTGCAATAACCCATGGTCGAGGCTTAGTCTTCGAGCCGTGATACTCCCTGCAGGTTTAGGAGCACGGACGGAGCATTCACATGCCCTAGTTGCTCAAGAGGAGCTCCAGGTACTCCACTCCTCAGATCTTCATCCGACCATCCCTTGCTCCGTCAGAGCAAATCAGTCAATGCATACCACTCCCAAAGACGTGTTGAGTCTCTCGGCGAGCCGATCAGAGCCTAGGATCTCCAGATATATCCGATCGAAACTCGCCAGCTTCATGTTCTTCCAAAGCCCTTCGCGTCTGTCAGATGAGGAGTCTGCATTCTAGATGTGTTCGAGATTATTGATCCACGCTTAAAAGCTGACGGTCCCATCAGCTTTTCAGCATATCTACAACACACATCCTAGATATTCTTTGAGACGTCAGATTTTGTCCATACGTCATTAGGATCGTACGCTTACATAGAGCCTAGAGCTGTCCGATCACAGCAAGTGTCACCCCCCCAATGCAAGGGTATATTGCATTTTCTATCCTGTTGTTTATTTTATTTCACTTTAGTCTGATAAGTGTAATAATTAGTTAAAGATATTTTGCAATTTGTACCTTAGATTTTTATTATTTGCATTTCAGTCCGGTTGAGTCGAAGTCACGTGTGGCTTTACGTGTGTTTTTGGTACATTTGCAACATTTGCCCTGGCTTTTCAATACTTAATGAAGTAGAGGATGTTTTTATTATTTGCACATATGTCCTTGTGAATGCTTAGTTACGTGTAGCACATGTTTTAGATGGACAATTTGCATTAAGGCCCCTATAGTTCTATTGTATGGTATCTTTAGGCCCTTGAAACTTAAATATTTGCAGATAGGTCCTTGCTTTACTGCATTCTACTTTTGTTTCTTATTAATTTCAATAAATATTATTTTGGCCATAAAAATCTTTTGAAAATCAGTATTATCTCCTGCTAGTGTCTAATTTAGGTGGCAATTTTTGCATGCTGAATTTCTTTGATTATCTATTATTAAAAATTCAAAAACCAACCAAAAAGTTCTTGTTTTTGCCTTAGAAAATCATAAAAATTCAAAAAAAGTTTTAAAAAATCCAAAAAAACTACTGTGGGCACGTTTCATCTTGTTCTAGCTATTATATAATTGAGCTCATTATCTTGTGTAAAGCCCTAAAAAATTGCAAAACACTAAAAAATATATAAAATCAACCAAAAACCCAAAAATCAAAAAAAGTGTATTTTAAAATTCCGATTGTAGATATTTCATTGTAGTTTCTAATAAAAATATCCTCCATGAGTTTTTAGCATTTTTAGTATTTTTAAATTACAAATTCTACAGACTCTGCACTGTTTACTTCTTTTCTACGTTTTTGATTTTTAGAAAATTCCAAAACATTTGAAAAATTCTCCAAAATTCCTTATAATAGTATAAAACCTATAAAACTCAAAAATAATTTTTTCTTGAGTTTTCTGTGCATTTTCATCATATTGGAAAAATACAAAAAGAGGTGTTGGCATGCATTTTATTCCTTGTTCTTATTTGCCTTAGTTTGAAAATTAAAAATTTGCAAAATTAAAAACCACTAAAAGTAGAATAAATATCCTTTGATTCTTTGAGTCGCCTGCCTAGTTTAATAAGTGTGCTCCTTGTGTTCGACCCTGGTCGGTATACCAGGTTAATAAAATAGCTATACCACATGCTTGATTTGCTCGATTTGTTTAGTGTTAAATAATTTTCTGGATTGTCGCGAGTTTGATTTGGGTGTTATATATCAACTTAACCCGAGTCGAATCTGTGCAAAATTATATATATACTACTATTTATTACCCATATTATATATATATCACCTTATATATATTCATATACCTTTATATATTTATATATTTATTATATATTATAAAAGAAATTAAAAACATAATTATTGTGCATACTTGTATACGTAAACAGAGATATTATTTATTTATAAATAATATACCTGCTACGTCCCTTGTTCCCTGTGTTCGACACCCTAGTCTACTTGTCACCATACACATACTTGTTTGTAGGGTTATAATAAATTTTGATCCACATACTCTGCTTTGCATTTGTTGACTATTATTTCTCTTGTGGGTTAATTGTTGACTTAGTCCATTGAGATGTGTATTGGTCACCTCAGCGACTATGGTCCCACCTTGTGAGGACCGCACGATCGCTCCGCTCTTCTTCTTGGACTTTTTCAAGCACATCAGTTATGTGCTTACTGAGAATGAGCATACAAACCCTATGTCAATAGAAGAACTAGAATTTAGTGAAAATTTTAATAAGGATCACTCGTTGATTTGATGTCATATTATGTAGTATATGTCTAATGTGCTTCAAAAGAAATATATGGACATAGAGAATGTCCATTATATAATGACGAATCTAAAAGAGATGTTTGGTGATGTGAACTACATAGAGCGCAGTCGGAAGCATGGGTTCTTGAAGGAGATAGCCTCTATTCCGTAATAGGAGTGGACACCCACCGTGGTCCTAATTCAAGATGGCCGTCCACCCTATGTATGAAAGGAGGCTTGTCCTCCTTCTAATTATTTCCACATTAATTGATTTAATTCAAAATTTATATTGATGAATAATCAATATATTTATTTTAGTTTAAATTAATTATTTGTTATTGCAAATTTATGCAACAAAATCATGAACATTGATTTGAATTAGGAGCGCATCTCCAGCATCTAGTTTGTCACAAAAGAAAGGCTAGACCTAGCTCTTTATCTTACAACAATAAGAAAGGAACAAATCTCTCTCTATCTCATATTCTCATACATGACCAAGCTCTTTCTATCTCTCTCAGTATCATGATCATCCACTTTATTGCTTGTGAGAGCCATCATCGTCTTCGCATTACTGTTGTGTTGCCGATCGATTGCTCGTAGATCTCCACCTTCTTAGGAGCTTCATCCTCATGAGCAAGGCTTCGGATTTCATGACATGAAATTAGTAGACTCCACGATCGGATCATCAACTCGATCTATGTTTCTCATCCGTGTACCCACAAGTGCATCCTTCATTGAATCGGACTTGAGACAGGAGGTCTCTTTGTTTAGAGATATGCGATCACAAACAAGCATCAAGAGGTAATCCTATTACATGTGTGTGATATTGAAGAAAAAATATGAGAATGGTTCTCATATCATGTGGTTTCATCTTAAAAAAATTAATTTATGCTGCCCCGAGCGACTAGTGCAACTAGTCGCTCTTGATCGTATGTGATGCAATCTTCGTGCTTCTGTGATGTGATAAGGCCTAGACCCTAGCATTCACTTGGATGATATCTAATGAGTTGTATTGAGGACTCATCGAGCACCATCAAATGATTGTTGAGAAAGGATCGCCATCATGAGAAAGCGATGGCAATCCTTTTCTAAAGGTTGATATCTCACTGACCTCTTGATGTAGATCCTCTACATAGAAATTCAGAGGAGCTAGATAAGTTAGGTCAACGAGTTGATGTAACGAGAATGAGATAACCAAGATCTATGTCATATGCTATCATGATATAGGCATACATCCTCTGATCGGAGACAAATGTATTACTATATGTCAAAGTATGTGCATTTGACAGACCATTAGGTTGATGACCTAATTGATGAATCCATGATTCATATACTTTATATAAAAATCTTATCAAAATCTTTTAATAAATCACTAATTATATCTTCTAAATTGATTTATTAACTGTGCTAAAAATAAGGTTAAAATATGTAATTAACTAACATGTATTTTTACCTTGATTGAACCTATTATTTTATATACAAAAAAAAATATTTTAACATAATTATTTCTCTATTATATCATTCAATTCATTAAGTAACTTAACAAAAAGAATAGAAAATCATAAAATTCAGAAAAATAGAAGAAAATACAAAAATATGACATTATATATTTTGTACATATTTTATCTTTGTTGATTTTATTTTACAATTTTCTACAACAACAACAACAAAGCCTTTTCCCATAGTTAAGTAGGGTCGGCTACATGGATTCTTCGCCTCCATTCAGATCTATATTGGGTCAATCTCGAGCTTATATCCGAAAAACTAAGATCCCTGTGTATAGTCTCTTTCCAACACTTCTTGGGCCGTCCTCACCCTCGCTTAGCCGGCTCAACATCCCAACACTCGAAATCTCCTAACTGGTGCATCAGCTGATCTTCTTTTCAAATGATCAAACCATCTTAAGCGGTTTTCTTGCATCTTATCCTCGATCGGAGCTACACCAACTTTCTTTCTGATTGCATCATTCTGAATCCGATCTTTACGTCCGTGTCCACATATCCACCTTAGAATTTTTATTTCTGCTACAACCATTCTCTGCACATGTCTATGGTTCACAGGAGAACATTCAGATCCATAGACAATAGCAGGTCTCATGGCTGCTTTGTAAAATTTTACTTTAATTTTTAAAGGAATTTTCTTATCACAGAGAACAACAAAGGATCCTCTCCACTTTAGCCAGCCTGCATTCATTCTATTAGTAACATATCCATCAATTACCCCATCATTTTTCAAAATAGATCCCAGATATCTAAAAGAATCTATATTCTGAATGTTATTGTCACCAATCTTCACCGCGATTCTGTCATCATTGCTTCCATCAAAGGTGCACCCCATATATTCCGTCTTATCCCTACTTATACAAAATCCTTTAGTCTCTAATGCATGTCTCAAGACCTCAAGCTTCTCATTTACTCCATCTATGTTCTCGTCAATCAACACAATACCATCAGCAAATAACATACACCAAGGTAGCTCATCCTGAATGTGACTTGTCAACTCGTCCATAATCAATGTAAAAAGAAATAAACTCAAAACTGAACCTTGATGTAAACCAATGTTGATGTCAAAATAGTCAGTCTTCCCAGAAGGGGTCCTTACATAAGATAAAGCCCAATCATACATGTCCTTTATGAGGTTAATGTATAGGACATGTACTTGTCTCTTCTCTAAAACTCTCCACAATATCTCTCGTGGGCAGAATCATAAGCCTTCTCCAAATCAATAAAAATCATACGGAGGTTCTTCCTTTTAGCTCTATAAATCTCCATTGTTATCCTCAGCAAATAGATGGCTTCAATAGTTGAGCGACCAGGCATGAATTCGAATTGGTTTTCTTTTACGTTAGAAACTTGCCTCAACCTTCTTTCGATAACACGTTCCCAAATTTTCATAGTGTGACTGATCAGCTTGATACCTCTGTAATTTGAACAATTTTGAATGTCTCCTTTATTCTTATAAAGAGGCACAATGATACTCCTCCAATCTTTAGGCATTTTCTTGCTTCGCCAAATAACATTGAATAGATTCGTAAGCCAAGTCAAACCGCGCTCACCTAAAACTCTCCATACTTTTACAGGGATGTCATCCGGTCCACACCTTTCCCAGGTATCATGACCTTCAAAGCCTCCTCTACTTCCTTTCTTTGTATTCGTCTATAGCTTACACGACTCAAGTAATTTTCACTACTAGCTAGATCACCCAAAGTGATCTCTCTATTTCCTTCCCCAATGAAAAGTTATGGAAGTACTTCTCCCATCTAGTCTCTATATCCTTCCGAGTAACAAGCACGTGACCTTGCTCGTCCTTAATGCATCCCACTTGAGAAAGGTCTTTGGTCTTTCTTTATCTTTCTTTGGCCAACCTGAATATATCCTTCTGGCCCTCCTTAGAGTTGAGATTTTTATACAGAACTTCATAAGCTTTTGACTTAGCTTCGCTTATAGCCTTCTTTGCTTCCTTCTTCGCTATTTTTTATTTTGTGACAATTTCTTATGTTCTATCCTTAGACATAACTTTAAAGCATTCTCTTTTAATTTTTAGCTTCTCTTGCATCCCTTCACTCCACCACCAAGGCTTCTTTGGACATGGAGCTCCTCCCTTTGACTCGCCTAGCATCTCTTTGGCTACCTTTTGGATACAAGATGCTACTGCCTCCCATATCTCGTTTGCACTTCCGCTACAATACCAAGATAAGTCTTCCAAAATCTTCTCCCTGAAGCTTGATTGCTTCAATGGAAGATTCAACCATCTAGCTTAATTATGTATGTTGTATATAAATTAATTTCCTAATTACAATAAAATTAAAATACAAAAAATACAAAAATACAAAAATAAGGGTATTTTATTATCTATAGAGTACCACCAACTTGTACGTATGACCTCATTTGTTTTTGGGTAACTAAAGTTGTAGATCTCATTGAGACGAACAACTTTAATGGCGGACACTTTTTGATTTGACTTCATTTACTATTTCTTAATGATCTTTATTTGAATTTTATTTTCGATTTTTCTAGGAATGGCATGTGGAAGCTCCTAGAGCCGCCTTGTGTCACCCCTCTTTTATTTCTTTATTATTATTATTTTAATTTTATTATTTATTTATTTTTATTTAAATTTAAATTTTATTTAAACTTTATTATTTATTTTATTAGTAGCCATGTGGCTGCTCCCCAACGCGCCACGTGGTCCCTCCCCTCTTCTCTCTCTAGGCCCGTGTGTGGCACGTGCCATCTCCTTCTTATTCTCGCACATGTTGCCCATGTGTCGACCGTTCTCCCCCCTTCAAGTTACCTCCTTCCATTACGCACCTCCATCGCTTCGCATCCCTTTCGTTACATGCTACCTCTACCTCCTTCGCATAACATCCCGAGCTCCTGCCTCTTATATAAGTCGCACCTCTACGCCTCACCAGGATTCATCCGCTATATTTGAGGTGAAGCTCCACCTTCCAGCTCCAAGGTAATGATTAGGTGATAGCAATCGCTTCCTCATCGAGCGAATATGAGGGTGGAAGCCATCCCACGGCGAGATCTGAAGGGACACACCCTTCGTTGCTATAAGTTTGCAAGCACATTCAGCTCTCAATTTGGCATCTCCTTCATCGAGCGAAGACCAAGGGCCTTCCAGATCCTCCATCAGGTGAACCCCCTTTTCCCTTTCTTCCTTCTTCCCCTCTTTTCTCTTCATCTTCTACCCAAATAGATCACCTCCATCGAACCAGAGCTGCCCTCTCTGTCATCGACAACCTCATCCTTACTGTTCTCCCTCATTGCTTCTCCTTTATCTCCTAGACCTCCCCTCAAACTTCGACCTCGCACAGGCTGGAGCTTAGCTCCATTTACCACCTCTGAAAGAGATCCACTCCCTTGTCACATTCTTTTGCCAGATAACCTTGTAGGTAGAATCGATGCTCTCCCTCCGCCTGTGCGCCCTCGCCTCCTACCACTTCTCCTCGCACCACTGCTTGCACCTCGTTCCTTCTCTCCGCCTCTTTGCCAACCCGACCCTTGTTGCATCGTCCTCACTGCACCTTCTTCTCCCTCCGTCGATCGTAGATCTGTCACAACCCATGCCCAGCCCTTTCCTACATCCTCTGCTGCTCATCGCACCCTCCTTCATGGACCTACTCGCCCTTAAGTCACAGTGCCTCACTGACATCTACAGCCACTCCTCAAGCTCCTCCATCTCCAACATTTTGATCGTGTATCAGTTGAGCTCTAGCTCCCGTCAATTGGTCCTCCATCAGCATGGGCTCGCCCCACCATACTCGGTCGTGTTCCACCGCTGACCTCTGATGAATCCACGATTCATCATATTAATATCTTGATCTTAGTAAAATCCCCGAGTAAAATCCCAAATAAATGTCCATAAAATACATAAATTAACAAAATGACTCTTGTAAATAAAATACACTAATTATTGTATATTAGATTGTACAAAATAAATTACACATAAAAAGCCGCAAAAATAAGGAGTTTTATACATGTAAATAGCCCAAAACTTCATGTATTTTTAATAATTTCATTTCAACTCCTTTTTGCCTAATTCTTTCTCTAACTTGTTTATAAAAATGTATATAAAAATACAAAAATACAAAACAAATTTCACCTCAAATAAATGCTCCTAGATCCTAAAGAGAAAAAGCCGTAAAGACCAACTTCCAAGCTAAATTTCCGCTCCGTATGAACTCCAAATTCACCAAACTCACTTTTAAAGTTCAAGTTAGAAAATTATCTATCCGACGGAATTGGTTTCATTAAAATCGGAGCTCATTTGCAAAAGTTGGGTTTTGGGACCTAGATGTACATTGTACATTATGTATATATTCATTCTTTCTTTAATTTTATTTCTATCTTTCTTAATTATTAAAAATACAAAAAAATCATACTTGTATTGTATTTTAATTGTAGTATTTTATTGTATTTTTTTCGTTGTAAATATCTCTTATTAAAAAGATAAAAAAATTACATATTAGAAAAGTAAAAAAATGTATACATGTTGTTTGTCTTCCCTTGTAAATTCTCCACTATTTCTCTTCTCTTTTTTATTTTATTGTAATTAAAGTAGCCAACTTTATTTTATATATTTATTTATTTTATTTTACATTCTCTACAATAACCACCAATTCAACTCCATTATTCCACCATTTTTTCCAACTTCCCCATTCAACTCCATTAATAAATCAACCTCCCATTCAACTCCACCACTTTAATAACCTCTCCTTCCATTCTCTTTATATACCTCTCATTCTCCTCAATTTTTCCTTGGATCCATCTTTATGTGAGGAGAGCCTAGTTCCCTGAGTTGAATCGGTGACAGCGACGCAACCGCGGTCGAGCGACGACGGCCCTCTCTCCGGTGTGATCCATTGGCTTTTGGCCAACATCGCAGCCGCAACCGCGCGCTGCTCGAGCTCATCGCACGCCGGCGATTTGAGCGAAGACCGTGCTCACGAGAGCACTCCATAGGCGACCGTATCATCGTAGGTAAATTTTCCCTTCATTTTATTTCATTTTGTCTTTTTTGCAATTTTTTAGCATACCACATTTCATCCTTTCCATCACCACCATCACATTTTTTTCCCATTTGTTTAATTTATTTTCATCACCATCATCCCATTTTTTTTCTTTTTTTCTTTACATCATTTACATTCCCTGTTTAAATAAAATTATAAAAAAAATTAAAATCTAAAACAAAAAAAAAGTTTTTTTTTAAATCAGTAAAAATCAAAAAAAAATTAAAAAAACGCAGCGGTGGGAGAACCCACCGCCGCCGCCCATCTCGACTCCTCCATCCGCCCCCGCGACCACCCGCAACACCTCCGCCGTGCCTTCACCGCGCTCCAGCGCGCGGCCGCACCCCGCCGGAGGCGCCGCCCTCCTCTCGTCCACCGCGCGCGGAGGCGCAACCCTCCTCGCGGCCCTGCCGCCTCACCCTTGGTTCCCCGCTCATCCGCCTTCGCCGCCTCTCCGCCAAGGTGGCGCCTCCGCGCCATCGCCCCCCCGCCGTGAGCTCAGCCGCCCTCCTCGTCGGTGTCACCCGCCACCAACCGCCCTTTGGGTTCAACACCTCCCGCGCCTGTGCGGAGAAGAAGGTCCGAATATTTTTATTTTTTTATGTAAAAATTATATTTCTTTATTGTATAGTTTCTATAATTTCAAAAAGGTCCCTGTATATAGTTTGCTTGTGAATGTTGTTTTCTGAGTTTGCACAAAGACCCCTGTGTTCATGCTTTAATTTGGACCTCTCTTTTGCATCATTTTATGCAATAAAAAATGTTTTTATGTTGAGCAACTTATCCTCTGTCTTGTGAGTATTTATTTGTATTTTTATGGTAGTTGGGTAATTAATTAAAAATGGTTAACTGAAATTTTGCATAGTTTACCCATTCTGGACTCTTAAAATTATATCTCATACATGGTTGCTCTAAAAATTCCACAAAAAATATATGTGATGTCTTGATATGTGATGAGCTTACTATCCAAAATTCATCTAAAATGGAGTTGTCTTGTGCCAGAAATAAATCATAGAGTGAAATTTGTATTTGATTTTTAATTAAATCCACATATATGCTTTTCATGAAATTTCAAATCTCCTGGATTCTTCATGAACATATCTACTTGAGATAATTTGTGTTGATTAATTTGATAACGTGGATTAATTAGGAATTATTTACTCACTGTCACTCTATTTTCACTAAAAAAATCCATAAAAAATTCATAACTTGTCAAAAAAATCTAAAAAAATACTGTAGCTTCCTTGCATCATGTTTTCATTCCAGTAATTTTTTCATAATTTTTGCTTTCTGTTTGTGTGATAAATTGCGAAAAAAACCCATAAAAAGTGTGCATTTTTCATTGTTGCGTTTTAACCCCTAAAATTCCAAAAAAATGTGTTTTGTGTTCATCACTGGATTAGGACTTTAGGAAAAATATAATTTGGCTGAATTTGATTAATTTAACATTAAAATTAATTTGGCTAAGTTGTGTGATTTCTTAGTGTTCTTATTCAGTCGCATTTGCATTTGCTTTGATTTTTGCATTAAAAAAAATCTAAAAAAAACCGCATGGAAATCTAGACCTAAGTTTTTTTGAATTAAAACCGAGTTGTTCCTTTGCCTCCCTGAGTTCGACCCCGGACTTGCCCGGGATATAAATTAAGCCGAGACACTCTTCACGGAGATCTTCTCTCGGTTCTGACCGAATCGCTAAGTACACGTGCTACAACGTGACCGAATTAAAAAACGTATTCAGCGACCCGTCAACCTCCAGCTCCACTAAATTACTCTACATCAACCACCGCCTGGAGCGCCACCGCCTTCCATCAGCACCGCTCGTCCTCCACCCTCAACACCTGACATGCAACCATCATTGGATAAGGGGCTATCCCATGATCCAACGGTCGTATAGCTGCCACGTGGGCTCCCTCGAGCCTTGGTGCCCACACCTTGAGGTTCTAGTGAACCAAACCTGCCTTTAAAAGCCATGTGGAGGCTCGAGACTCCCGCACCTCATCCTCGGGGCCCGCTCCTCCCTCAAACCTTTACGAATCAGCCATATGGAGGCTTGGCACCCGAGCCATAGCCCTGTCACCCGAGTCTCCGTCGCCACGCACACAGGGGCTATTTGCAACCAATCCCTCGCCATTCCTGAGAATTGCTTAAAGCAACCCCCCCACCACTAGCTGCACGTGTAGAGCTCATGCACCACTGGGAAAATTGCAAGGAGGTCCCTATAAGTTCTAAAAAAAAGAGCCCCTCCACTTCCAGACCACATACGACACACGTGTCCTCCTAGGAAAATTACATAAAAGCCCAAGCAAATTTAAATATTTGCAGATAAATCCCCCAAAGAAAATTTATTTCGAGAAGAAAACTTTATTTTTATTGCATTTTAGTCCTTAAAATTTCATTTTATTATATCTTGCTCATTTGAACTCCGTTTTTAACGCACAATATATCGTTTTGAAGCTTGTTCAATGCTTTGTCATTCTACATATGTTGTTAACAGATCAAACCTTGAAAATTGAATATTATTTGAGGATATCTTCTAACAATGCATGCTTAATTTTGACGTATTTGTGCCATGTTTATCTTGAGAAAAATTGACTTAATCTACAGGGTTGATGGAAAAGATTTAATTCTATTAATTCTCTTGTGATTATTATTGATTATCTTTGAGGAATTGATCTTTGTAGGGCAAATATATGGTCATTTTTTTAATAATGAAAGTCTCTGACTTAAGATGTTGAAGTTGTGATTTATAAATACCTCTCTTGATATATTTGTGAGATTTGTAATAATTAGTTGATTCATTGCACGCAATAGAGGGTGAATTTAGATTCTCTTTTGCAAAGACTTATATAAGGAAAAATATTTGGTGTATTCCCTTGGTTTAATTGATTTTTTCTTTTAGGAGTAAATCATAGAAAAGTTAAGGGTTATATATGTCTAAGGATTATCATTGATCTCTTTATTTGTAGAATTATTATCTGATTAATTGATATTCTACCCTACGTCTTGGATTTGAATTAATAAATATCTCTTGAATTTATCTTTTTAGATATGTGATTAATTTTGAGGATTAACTAATCTTTTTTTTTGAGGATTGAAAATTTACATAATCGCAGATCCCATGCTTCATTATTTCCTCTGTTTATTTTGCTTCCTTTTGAATTAAATTTCCTTTATTTTATTTTTCACTTTATTTTTGACATAGCAATTAACATAGCAATTAGTTAGTTTTTAAGTTAATAGGAAACCTCACAACTAAAAATCATTGTTCTCTGTGTTCGATTGTTGGTATACTTATCAAGTAAAAATATTCCACAATATTTAAGATTTGTAGTTTTTATTGATATGATTTCTACCTCCTATACTACAATTATCGATTATTAAAGAGATGGATTTTTGGTTCATCAAATGGCGTTGTTGCTAGAGAACGACAATTTTTTTGGGTTTCTGATTAATTTTTGTAATTAATTATTATGATTTTAATTTCTGTGTTTGTTTTCTTTCATTTTTGTTTTCTTTTCCTGCATTTCTCTCTCATCAAATACTAACAAAATTTTCTCTCTTCATAGATAACTTGCTCAGAGCGATTTTTGGATAAAATTCAAGGATCTGCAAAGAAGACTATTTTTTGTATGTGTGCGTGAGAGAGAGAGAGAGAGAGAGTTAGAATAGGTTTATTTCATGCATTACTTTCAGGGTCACTTTGAACCCTTGTAATTGAACTGGGATGAACTATGGGGATACTTGGGCTTGTTTTGACCCATATTATGTCATCAGGGACCCAAATGTGTTGCTTCATAGATCGAGGACCTGAACTAATGGTAGAATAATATTTATTTGCTTGTGCTTGGCTCTAAATTTAGAACGCACATCACATAAATTATACACATTTAGATCGTTTAATTTAGCCAAATTTTAAATCAATTCTTCACCACTATAGAACTATCTGCTTAGGAGCCTTTTCATTAGCTGCATTCATTTAGATTAGATTCAATTCTATTATGCATCCAACATGAAGAACGCATGGAAGCACTGTAAGTCTTCTAACTGAGCATACATGATTATTTTCATCATGCATTGGTTTTTCTCAATTCTTGTCTATGTTTTATCACTTAAGTTAAAAAGGAGTTGGGACTGATCTGTAGATGAATATTTTGTGCTCATTAAGAACTTTCGTGACAACCTAAATTAAAATTGGGATCGCTAGCAAGGCTGATTAAAATAACTATAATAAAATCAACCCTTGTTTTGGGAGAGCAGTGCCCATCATTGGACAAATGCACTCTCCAGATTGAATGAGGCATGCTACATTTAAGGATTGGAGCCCAAATCCCTAGGTGTTTGCTTGGAATATCATGTTGTAATAAACCTTACTCGAGGGTGTGTATTAGAGAGCTTCCTATCGACACTAGCAGAGAGTAGGAACTCCCTACAAGTGTTTTTGGGTTTTCCAAATTATTGGTGAAGATATCTTGCTAGTCATTGTGTCCCCTCCAACGTTTACTACTCGGAGACCAGGGCAGAATGGTATCGTCTCATCGAGAATTTGGTAAAGGTCATCATCTCGTGCACACTTGAGTCTGGCAGGTGACAGTTTTGGTATTACAAGTACTCATCCTCGGGTTAGACAATGATTTTATGTGGAAAAGTGTATAGGAGGATTGATTCATTGTTACCTCAAGTGAGGAATCTTTGGGTCTCTCCAAGTATGCGACGACCACCAATCACTATAGGACAATATAGTGCTATAGTTGAAAAGATAAGCGGCCGAACTCTAACGTGCTTTCACAAGTGTCCAGTTGGTGAATTTACGGGTTTGATTTGTATTTTCTTTTTGTGTGTCCAATGGTGGTACATTTGTACCCCATGTGTATTCTCTCTCTCTCTTAACTCTATCATCGTGCTTTTATAAATTCTCTTGACATCAAAAATGGATTTCTTTGGGGAATTTAATTTGGACTTTATGAATGCCTTACATAACCCCTTAGATTTCATGTCTCCTCAGGTTTGAGATGACCCTCTTCTCGAGCCCTCTTGGTTGTGGGATGACCCTCTTCCCAAGACCAAAATCAATAAGTCACCTTTAGGGTTTAGTCGATCCTGGACTAACCCTCTCTTTAATTCTCCCCTATCAAGGAAACTTTTATCTTTGGTAAAACCCCTAAACCTTCTACATATGTGTCTAATTCTGACTTATTTGCATCTGAAGGTGAAGAGAAAGACAAGATGCCTTCGAAGAGTAATCCTAGCAAAGACGAAAACAATAATGATCCAATGATAGCAATCGTGGCATAGATAACCATATCTGAGCAATAGAATGAACTACTCGGAGCTCAATTGGCAAGACTGCAAGGAGCCGTACATCAGGAAGAGGATGCAATGGAAGACATGTATCTCCCAAAGATTGATGAGGACTATAACTGGTTGAGACCAGTTCCTCCTGAGGATGTGTTCGAGCACAAATTGCATTTCCCCGTGCTAGTTCCCAAGTTTGGAGGAAACAACCATGAAGAAACATACTCGTTTGTCTGAGACTTCAAATAGTATGTGACAACATGTCTCATCCTAGGGTTACTCAAGACTACATAAGGTTGAGAGATGCCCCCTTTGCCTCTACAGATAAGGTTGCATATTGGCTAAAAATTTAGGGGAGGTAATATGAACCTAGTTGCATTTAAGACTCTATTTTAAAGAAATTCTACCTAATGAGTAGAACTAATTAGATGAGGATCAAACTCACAAGCTTCACCCAGTTCCAAATGAATCATTTCATGAAACTTAGGAGAGGTTTACAAACCTAATTCAAAAATGCCTAGGGCACGACATTAGCAAGATGATGATGGTCCAGAGTCTCATAAGTGGCATGGACCCAGAAATGCAAGGGCTAGTTAGTTCTTCTTGTGGAGTAAGCTACATGGGCTGACATGAATATATTGTTTATAAAGTGTCTGAAAAACTAGACGATACAAGCCGTGAACAAACCACAAGCCGGACGTACATGCCCAACCCTCTTTCACTCATATCAATAGATGGAGTAAAGAAGACTGTGAATTATCTATCCACCGACCAGAGTGCTGATATGGGAATAATAGTTGACAAGCTAACTATGGTCGAACAGATTTACAAGAAGGTGGACGAACTTCATAAATCTACTGATCTGGAGAAATTATCTAAGCTGCCCAAGCAGATGGAGGAACTTACTAATAGGGTATCCAAGATACACGTCCTGACAACACCCCCTGCCGTAGTAAACCAAATTCATTACATTCAATGGCAAGGGGTAGGGAAATAGAGGGACCGATTTGGAGACCAGTCTTTCACCCATAAAACAGAAGAAACCTCTACTCAGACAATTAAAGGGGAACCTCCACAAGTCATGGATGGAGTATGGTACAATCTCAATCCAGTCAACCAACAAGATGCCAATTCTACTCTGAATCCTCATCCACCATAGTTCCATCTCGGATATTAACCCCAATAGCAGCACCAATACCAATGCCCATATCAACAGCCACATCACATTACCAGTCATTACAACAGCCGTAGTATCAGCACAAGGGCCAGTAGGGCCAGTTTTGTCCCAACCAGCAATACCAACAACCCCATGCCAGGCAAGTCCAGGGGCCCTCCTCTTCAATCTCTCCCAAACTCCAAAGAGTATTGGATGAACTACATGATATGAGAGTGGATATAAAACAACTCTCAAGATGGAGAGACGAGCTCATCTCACTGCAAACCATGATTCCCGCTCATGTCCAAGCAAATCCCAATAACATTGGATACAAATATTAGGTAGTACTCTCAGAATATTCTTTACATGAATATGAGATCTTTTCACATGATGTTACAAATCATATTTCTCTCGGGAGAGGAAAGACCGTAATCATGCCTGATCGAGAAAAGGAACGCGATGACATAGCCCTATTGTCTACACTGAAGCACACATATAAGGACAAAGAGGAGGAGAGGAATCCAACACCAGCAACAGAGCACCTATCCCCACTGGAGTCAAGTGAATTCGAATCTGAGGAGAAGAACATCCCACATTAGCAGCAACCCCCACATCATCAGCAATTTTCGTTTCAAAGCCATGTTGTCAGTATGAGTCAGAGCCGTGTACAAACTTTTATTTTTAATAAAAGTGATATTTCAGTTCATGAACCTGATCACTCAATCCCTTTCCCTCGTACTCTAATGGCAGGAAAGAAGAAAATTTTTTAAAATAAAAAAAATGATGAAGAGATGGTCTAAATCTGTAAAGAAAATATCAAGGTCACCTTATTTTTAGAGATGATAGAGTGAGATTCGGCATTCACAAAATGCCTTAAGGTGAGATGCACACCAACTAGGATTAGTAGAAAGAATTCAAATCAGACAAAGAAGTATATTCTCTCCATCTCTACATCTTGGTTAATAAAAAATGAGCTCCTTAGAAAGAAGAGGGACATGGGTGCACACCTTTAACAAGTCAGATCAATGATATCAAGTTTGCAAGAACCTTGTTAGACAACGGTTCCTCCATTAATCTCATGCCCACTATCGTTTTTGAGCATCTAAATCTGGGTCCTCTTAGTAAATCAAGAGCCATACTCCAGTTTGTTGACACATAAATTAAGATACCCAAGGGTGAGAAGGAATGTTGTAGTCAACATCGAGGGATAGAACTGTCTAGTGGACTTCATAGTCCTAAATATGGAAGTCCCTAGAAATTGGAAGGATTCTCATATGATCTTAGGGCACCCTTCCTAAGGACTGTAGAAGCCCTATTTGACTACACTTCTAGGAAAATCCAATTCGGTGATATTGAGATAGAAATACTGCAGATAATATTTTAAAGGCATTGTTCAGAATCCAACACTGAGCCCACTTCTTTCAGGCCTAAGGTAGAATGCAACACAATCGCAACAATTGGGCCCTGAAGACAGAAACTGACCGTAATTGAAGAATGACTCTCACATGGAGAGGATATTGTTGAGACAATAGTCTGCCAGCTCATTCAAAATGACCATCTCTATGAATCTCACTACACTTCTGGAGACTCGGAGGTCTACCTTGACTTGTCAACCATATTTCTCTCGGGATAATCCAGGGGTGAGGAAGAAGGGTCGGACGTGGATTTTTCCAAAATAAGATACATTTTTGGTGATCCGACACCCGAAACTTTACAGTTGGTGGCAGATGATACTAAAGAAGATCCAACCACAGTAGAAGCACAACCAGATTTAATATTGGTAGAGTCAAGATTTCTTGGATGATACATATATACCATAGCTCAAATCATTACCCCCTACTCTCAAATATGCCTTCCTTGAAAGACCTAAGGGAAAGTTTTCGATCATTATCAGCTCACATCTGATCGAAGAGAAGGAAACCTACCTAATAGAAGTATTAGAGAAAAATCACATGGCAATAGGCTGGAGATTATCGGATCTATAAGGGATTAATTGGTGGACATGCGAGCCCACGACGAGCCATTATGTAATAAATGTTATTGCAAATATCATTCCCTAATCTGAAATTAGGAATAATAAATTTTCATAATATGTCCCTTAGTATAAGTAAGGTTATGTACCATGGCCATCTTGATGATCATGCAATTGTTGATTCAATTGTTGAATCATATAGGTTGGTGCTTAGATGAATATCTAAAGAGTTATATTGAGGACTCATCAAGCACCATCACATGATTATTAAGAGATGATCTCTGGCCTGAGTAGGAGATGGTAATCCTTTCTCTAATGGGTTGATATCTAACTGACCTCTTGATGCAGGTCATCTGCATAGGAATAGAGATTAGGAGGTGTTAGATAAGTTAGGTCAAAGAGTTTACTTAACGAGATCGAGATAACCAAATACCTATATCGTATGCTGTCACTATATAGGCATGCATCCTCTGACCAGAGACAGATGTGCTACTATATGTCTAAGTATGTACATATGGTCGATCGATAGGTTGATGGCCTAATTAAGGTCTTTACACTGGCGCGATGGTGTGCATACAAGGGCATATGAGTAATACGATCTCTCAAAGGGATCATACATGTTCATTTACTGGACCAAAAGACATGGGCTCACTCATGAGATATTGGGAATTGAATTCTATGCACAGTCATCTCGCTTTGGAAGCTTGACAGAATTTGTAGGTTTGATATATATTTTTGGAAAGTATATGATCAATACCTAGGTATGATATATGCTTTTTGAAAATATATGATCGATACCGACTTCCAATGATCAAATGAGAAACTTAATAATAAAACCATGAAGGAGACAGTCTAAATAAGATCTAAAAATTTGGGTTTAATCAAGGTCTTCCAATATGCAGGATGTACATATATTAGGAATACCCGAGGGTGATGTGATCATAAATGATTGTATAACCACGACGCTTCCATTCCTAAGGAGTGATGAAATGGGTTTGGATTTTAGTGACTCATATGGTTTTGATTTAATCAAACATCTGTGGGATATCTGCAAGATATGGATTTGAGATTTGATCTCAATATCCAAGTCACTATATGTAGAACGTACAATTGCCCTGTACTTATCTCCAAGTATCCACAGAGAAAGCACATTATACTTGAAAGAGTTCAAGGATAATTTCATTATTGATAATGAATCCGAGCATTGAGGAAAATGTATAATTAAATGTGATTTAATTATCCTTAATAACTTGAATTTGATTCATATTATTAGGCCATATAAGGGAGTTATCTACAATAATTTAATTATCAAAGATGTAAATAATGTAAATGTCATTCATATTATTTTGGCACATGAGAATAGAGATCCAAGACAATTAATTGTGATTTAGTTATCATGGATATTAATAATATGTATAGCACTATCCATATTAATCATATATATTATAAATGTGATTTATAATATATAAGAGAGAGATATTTGTAAATAACATTTACAATTTAAATGTTGATGTGAATTGGATTCACATTGGACAATTAATTGAAAATGTAATTTACATTTTATTTTGGTATTTGAATGTAATTCATTAATTTCCAATGGCATGACTGCATTATTCACAAAATAAATTGGATTTATTTTTTGTGAAATAATTTGCAACAAAAGTTGTTGCAAAAATTTGGATAAATTCATGGAATAGGAGAGTTCATGTATAAGGAAAAGGAGGCTCTCCTTCCTATTAAGGAGAGGGGATGGCCACCAAGTCCTATATGACTTGTGGCCGTCCACCCCCCTTTTGGAAGGAGGCTAGCCTCCTTCCTCTTTCTCATAGGTAGATTGATTTAATGTAAATTATATTATATTGATTATTATTCAATATAATTAATTTATTTAAATTAATTGTTGTTGTGTTTTTAGCAACAAATTCTTGGCCATTGAAAGAAACACAAATCATGTGAATAATTGGATTGAGATCCATGGACTCCCAAAATATTTAAAAGGATAGGAAAACATAGCTCTTATTAATTTACAACATATATGCTCTCTCCCTCTTTCTCTCTACATGCCATCTCTCCTTCTCTCTCAACTTATGGCCATCCACCTTGATGCCCTAGAGAGAGATTGTCGTTGTAGTCGTCACACCATTATGTTTCTACTTCGACAGCTTGTGGATATTCGTCTCCTTCAGTATGCCTCACTCGTGAAGAAGACGTCGGATCTCATGTGACGAGACCAGAAGATTCGTCACTTGAATCATCAACATGATTGCAAGGAGCGCATGTTTCATCAACGCGCTCGCAAGTGTTTCCTCAGTCAGATCGGACTTGAGATAGGAGGTCTCTTCCTTTAAAGACCCAATCACAACTATGCTTGAAGAGTTAAACATAATACTTGTTTGTGGTTTAGATGAAATGATCCGAGAAATGTTCTTGGATCATGTGGTTTCATCGTTCAAAATTTTAAATTCTGTTGCCCCGAGCAACTAGTACGAATAGTCGTTCCCGATCGCATACAATGTGATTCTCACGCTTTTGTGATGCGCTTAAGGATTTTTTCCATATTCTTCAAGTGGTATCAGAGCCAGGTTGGAGATTATGGATATGATCTATAAACAAGATGACTTGAGCATTTCTGGTTCCGTGATTTTATCGCATTATATTCACGTGACTATGTTTTGTGTGATTTTTCGCCATGTTTAAAAGTGTTTAAACTCAAAATTATCATGTCGATTATTTTTCCCATTAAATAAGTAAATCGTGAGATTTGATTTTGCACGATTTGGATTCCTTTTGCTCAAGTTATGATCATTTTAGTGAACATGTATCCGTTGTTACGGGGATGACGGATCTTGACGTAATTAAAGAGATAATTGCAGCTTTAAAATACCTAAAAATGCGTGAATATTACTTGAGTTCTGTTATGAATCAAATTAACAAACTTTAAAAACTTATTTTGTGTAATTTCGATTTAAATTGATTTAGATATGATAATTTTAGTAAGTAGGGGTCACTGCTGAAAATTACTTTTCCAATCAAGAACGATTGTCATTTAATCAATTAGTGGAAATTAATGGTTAATTTCATAAATAATTATTGATGAATATTTGTGAAATATTTATGATGATTATTTCCTTAAATGACATTACCATAACCAAAATTTATTAGATATGATCTAGATCATAATTGATTACATCAATCCCAACAAACATAGTTGCTTGATAGGATCGGGGATTTGTTTATCAAATCTCCTTATAATATTAATCAAAATGGTTTTGATAAATATTATATGGTATAACTTCAGTTGAAGACCGGCTATCATCTCAAATACAAAATGATCAAATCGTATTATCATAACTTGAGGCGCATGTAGTGTCTAGTCGGGGAGCGTTGGGGTAGCAGGTTGCTCCGTGAGCAGTTTGTCCTACTCCCGTCGGTACTGAGCATGATAGTGGGTAAGGAAAGGATAATGCTTGAAGCGATTGTGATGTATTTTCCTAATTATTTAAATTTGAGTAATATGTATTTTGAGATTATACCATCCTTCAACCAACAATTAGAACAATTATTTGTTGGTTGATTGATTGGATTGATAATTGATTTAATATGATTAAATAAATTAGATCCAATTAAAATTAAACTCTCTATTATGAATAGAATAGTATTTCTCTAGGAAGAATTAATTACGTGAATATGATTCATAATAATTTATTAGAATTTGAACATGATATGGATGATCATATAAGTGACATCCATAGTCTCCCGTTAAGGTGGAGGGTTTTGTCGCCAGGGACTGTATGTAGGAGATGCCTGTCCAAAGTGACAACTCCTTAATACAAGCACATATGTATCAGGCTCTTTGTTTCTCGAAAGATTAAGGTCGTATGCGTAGTGACCCAAATATCGGTTCCTCATATTATTGGGACGATAATGGATTGCGCATAGCGAGTGCTATTCCTGATGATGGTTGGTTCAATTAACAACGGGTCAACATCACCCTAGGGGTGGAGGGACTAGGTGTTAAAGACCGAATTGGGAAATGCAAGTTGGACTTGCAAGGCGGAATGTGTTCCCGCTTCTTTTGTATCTGAGTTACAATTTCTCATATTATTGGGATGTAACGAAGATAAGAAAGGTGATCCCAGACCTTGCTTGAGATATAATGGTAAGTATATATATTACATTGAAAATGATTAAAGGAATGAACTTTCATTGTTGACAAGGCAACAACTTTGATATAGAAATTCCTAAATCAAAATAATATATATATGCAAAATTCTTATTTCAGATAATCCTCATTAAACCCACTCAATACTATACTCAATAATGACCAGTAAAATATCATGGATTGGATCCATGATAAAGAATTGTACTTTCAATTGGACACATAATTTATGTGGTTGCAATGTGCAAGTTTCCCCATAATAATGAGGAATGATAATTAAATAGATAATAGGACAACAACCTAGGGTTTGTGTGTCTCTATAGTTTTGATCTCTCATCGAGTGTGATTTAGAAATATCATGTTGATGATGATCATAATTATCAAATAATCCTTATAAAATCTAAGAAGATGTTTTGTCATACATATGTGCTCTCAATATTTAATCATGAATGACATGGTTCACTATATTATGTAGAATGGTGGCTAGATAAGAGATGATGTACTCAAAATGTTTAAGTACCTACCTAAACCAAAGTTTTTTTGAGCTTAGATGGATATAGATACAGTGAGCATCATCATTCTACTGTCTATACTCAAGTCATTCATGAAGCTTCATAATATCCATATTGTATGAATTAAATGAAGCATGTATAAATGTTGAAATACTCGTACATTGAAATCCTTCAAATTCAACATAAGCGATCCTTTGTCTTGAGTAATGGTTGTTTATAGATGAAGGGAGCGCAGTGGAAGCATGGGTCGAACCCAAGCTAGAAGAAAAGTCAAAGAGTTAATTGTACTGCTATGGTTTCCATACATATGACATCCAAAGAGTTGATTGAATGCCGATACTGCAATAAGCCGATGTACTGATAGTATGACTATATGGACTATCCAAGATCCTCAGAGATGGACTTGGATAGTGCATCGGAATTATCTACATATAATCTTTGAAATTGCTTTCTTATTAGACAAGACCAAAGTCTAAATTTGTCTCATTCTTCTAATAAAACTTGCAATTGGTTGCATATGTTTTAGAAGACTAGAAATTTTTGATTGTGACGTTTAATAGTCATCCACATGTATATTGATGTAATTGTTACAACAATCTCTATTGGATAGATAGACTTCATATTTTTAGTGGGAGATCCCTTAGTCTTAAAGAATGTCTCTATAACCTATATACTAGAATACGCTCATTGTTTATTTCTAAATGTTGGACATAAACATGAATTCTAGAATAGACCTATCATAAAGAGTTATGATGGATATATTTCATATAGTAATCTAACATCTAGAGGACTTTAACAAATTAGAAAAATAATAAATGGTTCATTAACATTTCTAATACTGAAAATTAAACTTTTAAAGATCAATAGGGGGATGAAGATCATTTGATAATGATCTGACATCAAACCTTGGATATAAGTTTGTTGATGAAATCAATAGACTAGTAAGAGATGAAACTTTAGATTGTCTGAAATTTCAAATCTTACATACTTGTGAATATTATATTCAAAATAGAAATTGTCCAATGCACCCTTCTCTGGGAATGGTGCCAAGGTATTACGAATCTCATACATCTTGATGTATGTGGATCATCTATATCATGCTAAACATTGATGATATGTGATATCAATTAATGAATTTTATGAAATCGGATTTCTTCCCTTCACTTTAGAAATATTTGAAATGTTCAAAGATTTCACAATTTTGGTTTAGAACCAAAGTTTGAAGGAAGATGAAAGAATTTGATCTAATCTAGATAGCTTGTACCTATTAGATGAATTCAAGAATACCTTATGGAGATATGAATATCATTCCTATCTCTCTCCTCTTGATACACCTAAACTCAATAAAGTTGTAGGGAGATACAATCGGATCATGTGTGGAATGATTTAATCAATGATGAATATTAGCATAATTATCTCTTAGTCTCCGGGTATCTATATAGTAGAGACTACAATATATATCCTTAATAAGATTTCATACAAATATAAACCCGAAAACCCTCATAAGTTATGGTTCGGAACCTAGCCTAGTGTTGGACACTTAAGGATGTAGGATGGCTTGGTCCATAACTTTGTCATGGATGCAAGTAAACTGGAATCTAGCACCAGAGAGTGCTACTTCATTAGGAAAAAAAGGATGGTATTGGATACCTACATTTTGACCTTGAGATTCTCAAAAGATTTCATCTTTGAGAATGTGATTCTTAGAGGATGACTTTCTTAAGAATCAAGATGAAAATGAAGTTAAGGATCTCATTGAATCTTGAGAAGATAATGAGACTCTTAAAGTTGGAAACTAAAAGTACAATTAAAGATGAAACAGCCATACCTCTTCAAATGAGTTTGAGGATGGATTCCATGTGTTAGTTAAGTCTGGCAATTATCTGACTTCAACTGATGAAGCTTGTGAGGATCATGACATGGAGAGATGGATGTTAGCAATAAAGTATAAAGTAGACTTCATATACAAATGTTGTATATGGACCCTCTAGGATCCACCTATTGGGGTCAAACCCATTAGGTGTAAATGGATCTTCAAGAGAAAGAGGGAACCTGATGAGAAGGAATAGAACTTTAAAATCATGGCTCGTATCCAAAAGATGCACACTAAGAGAAGACATTGCTTACGATGAGACTTGCTTTTCAGTGACTATGCTCAAACCCATCAAAATATAGTTAATTGTAGCTACATAACTTGACTTTTCCATCTACAAGATGGAAGTCAATATTGCATTCCTTTATGAATACCTCTCTGAGGATATTCATATGAAGTATCCCCAAGGCTTCATAGTTGAGGAAAGCAAGGTATGCAAGCTGAATAACTCCATCTGTGGACTCAAATAAATTTCTTGTAATTGGAACATCAGATTTGATGAAATTATAAAGGTTATGATTTCAGATAAAATCTTGATGAACCATGTAAAGTTTAGTGGGAGTGTCATTGTGTTCATCACGCTAAATGTAGATGATATCCTAATCATTTGGAATGATATAAGGATAATACTAAGTGTTTTATAATTTGGATATTCTATACCTTGAGATATGATTTCAAGGATGCCTCTTATATCTTAGTTATAAAGTTGTTCGGAAGCAAAGAGAAGAGGGTATTGGGACTGTCATATTAGTGGTACACCTTGGATAAGTTCGATTTTCTGGAAAATTCTAAGAAAGGCTTCTTTACCTTAAGATATAGTACTGACCTATCTAAAGGGATAGCACCTCAAAGAGTTAAGGATGTAAATGGCAGAGCTACATGCCCTAGTGCATTAGCTATGGGAAGCTCTGTGTATTCTAGATGTGTACAAAAGCCGGATGTTTGCCATGTAGTGGGAGTAGTAAATTGCAACTAATCCTAGTATAGAGATAAATTACTTGATTGCAGTAATAACAATATCTTCAAAGAAGACAAGATTTTTGAGATAGTGATCTCAAATTCTTATCTTCAAGAACTTAATACTTTATAGATGGTGATCTAAAAGGTCTTAACAACATATGCCTTATGAGACATAAGATTTAGGTCTTAGTCTTAGGAGATAGAGATCTCCGGAGCATTCTAATAAGGATGATAGAAACTACGTACTGGTTATAACAATTATTGAGATGCAGTGTCAAGGACACTATAACTGCTTTAACAAGATTGAGTATTGGTTGCATAAGATGCAACATTCGCATTGGATGCGAGCATTGTTACTAGGGGATATGCAAGTACCGTAAAAGGACTTGACGTAGTCTCTCAGGAACAGAGTGATTGATCAGCTTACCTAGCTATATTAAATAGCTTATGATTGTCACATGAGTGTGGGTTTAAAGATTGGCCCATTATTGGCTCTTTGGGCTAGTGGGAGATTGTTGGGCATGTGAGCCCACGGCGAGCCATTATGCAATAAATGTTATTGCAAATATCATTCCCATATCTAAATTAGGAATAATTAATTTGCATAATAGGTCCTTGAGTACAATTAGGGTTATGTACCTTGACCATCTTGATGATCATACAGTTGTTGGTTAAATTGTTGAACCATAGAGGCTGGTGCTTAGATGAATGTCTAAAGAGTTAGATTGAGGACTCGTCAAGCACCGTCAAATGATTATTAAGAGATGATCTCCAACCTGAGTAGGATATGACAATCCTTTCTCTAATGGATTGATATCAAACTGGCCTTTTGGTGCAGGTCCTCTGCATAGGAATAGAAATTCGAAGGTGTTAGAGAAGTTAGGTCAAAGAGTTGCCTTAATGAGATCGAGATAACCAAAGACCTATATCGTATGCTGTCACGATATAGGAATGCATCTCTGACCAGAGACAGGTGTGTTACAATATGTCTAAGAATGTACATTTGGCGGACCGATAGGTTGTTGGCCCAAACAAGATCTATATATCGGCGCGCTGGTGTGCATACAAGAGCATATGAGTAATACAAATCTCTCAAAGGGATCATATAGGTTCATTTATTGGATCGGAAGACAAGAGCTCACTCATGAGATAATGGGAATCGAATTCCATGCATGGTCGTCTCGCCTTGGAAGCTTGACTGAATTTGTAGGTTTGATATATACCTTTGGAAAGTATATGATCAATACCTAGGTATGATATATGCTTTTAGAAAGTATATGATCGACACCAACTCCCAATGTTCAAATGCAAAACTTGTGATAAAACCTTGAAGGAGATAGCCTAAATAAGATCTAAAACTTCAGGTTTTACCACGATCTTCCAGTATACATGATGTATAAGTATTAGGAATACTTGAGGGTGATGTGATCATAAACGATTGTATAACCATGACGCTTCCATTCCTAGGGAAATATGAAACGGGTTTGGATTTTAGTGACTCCTCTCAATAGAGAAGTAATCTGATCTTGGTCCAAATGTTGGACAATGATAAGAATGTGATTTAGATGCAATGAAAAGATTAGATTTACAGTTTTGATTTAATCAAACATCTATGGGAGGTCCGCAAGATCTGGATTTGAGATTTGATCTCAATATCTAAGTCAATGTACGTGGAACATACAATCGCCATGTCCTGATCTCCATGTACCCACGCAGAAAGCACATTATCCTTGAAAGAGTTCAAGGATAATTTCATTGTTGATAATGAATTTGAGCATTGAGGAAAATGTATAATCAAATGTGATTTAATTATCCTGAATAATATGAATTTGATTGATATTATTAGGCCACATAAGGAGAGTTATCTAAAATAATTTAATTATCAAAGATGTGAATAATGTGAATATGATTCATATCATTTGGGCACATGAGAATAGAGATCCAAGACAATTAAATGTGATTTAATTATCATGGATATGAAATGTGGATAGAATTATCCATATTAATCATATATATTATAAATGTGATTTATAATATAAAAGAGAGAGCTATTTGTAAATAACATTTAAAATTTAAATGTTGATGTGAATTGGATTTACATTGGACAACTAATTGAAAATGTAATTTATATTTTATTTTAGGTTGTGAATGTGGTTTAAAAATTTCCAATGGCATGATTGCAATGTTCACAAAATAAATTGGATTTATTTTTTGTGAAATAATTTGCAACAAAAGTTGTTGCAAATATTTGGAGAAATTCATGGAATAGGAGGTTCCATGTATTAGGAAAAGGAGGCTCCCCTTCCTATAAAGGAGAGGGGATGGCCACCAAGTCCTATTAGGACTTGTGGCTGTCCACCCCCCTTTAGAAGGAGTCTAGCCTCCTTCCTATTTCTCATAGGTAGATTGATTTAATGTAAATCAAATTATATTGATTATTATTCAATATAATTAATTTATTTCAATTAATTGTTGTTGTGTTTTTAGCAACAAAATCATGGCCATTGAAAGAAACACATATCATGTAAACTGTTAGATTTGTGTTGTTCATGGATTGAGATCCATGTACTCATAAAATATTTTAAAAGGAGAGGCAACCCTAGCTCTTCTTAATACACAACATATATGCTCTCTCCCTCTTTATCTCTACACACCATCTCTCCTTCTCTCTCAACTTATGGTTGTCTATCTTGATGCCCTATAGAGAGATCATCGTTGCCATCGCCATGTCGTTGTGTTGCCGCTTCGTTCGCTCATGGATATCCATATCCTTCAGTGTGCCTTGCTCGTGGAGAAGATGTTGGATCTCGTGTGACGAGATCTGGAGATTCACCACTTGGATCATCGACATGGATTGTGAGGAGCACACGTTTCATCAACGCGCTCGCAAGCGTCTCCTTCGTCAGATCGGACATGAGACAGGAGGTCTCTTCCTTTAGAGACTCGATCACAACCATGCTTGAAGAGGTAAACCTAATAATTGTTTGTGATTTAGATGAAATGATCCAAGAAGTGTTCTTGGATCACGTGGTTTCATCATTCAAATTTTTAAATTCCGCTACCCCGAGCCACTAGTACGACTAGTCGCTCCCAGTTGCATACGATGTGATTCTCATGCTTCTATGATGCGCTTAAGGATTTTTCCATATCCTTCATTAACCATTATCTCTATTTACACAATATATACCTGGTGGAAAATGTTGAGTCCTCCCATGAATACCAGTGGATACTGAATACAAATTTACGGAAAGTGGTGAAAATGGACATAAAGAAATAGTGTGGAGCAGGATTCATTTATCCCATCTCAGACTCCAATCGAGTAGCACCCTTACACGTAGTCCTGAAGAAGTCGGGACTCTAGATCATCACCAATGAGGAGGCAGAGGAGATCATGACACGAGTACCCACGTCGTGCTGCATCTGTGTTGATTACAAAAGCTTGAATGTTGCAACGAAGCAGGACGACTTCCCATTGCCATTTATTTATTAAATTCTTCAGAGACTAATAGGAAGAGAATAGTTCTATACTTGGGCTATAATAAAGTAGACATCGTCCCTGAGGACCAAAAAAAGACAATATTTATGTGTCCCTTCGGTACTTACGCATTCAAGCGCATACATTTTGGGTTGTGTAATGCCCCTACCACTTTTTAGCGGTACATGATTGCAATATTTACCGAGATCGTTGGAGATTTCTTGGAAGACTTTATAGATGACTTCTCAGTCCACGGTAATTCATTTGATGATTGTCTCGCACACCTGGACTGAATTCTTGAGAAATGTAGGGAAGTTAATATGGTGCTTTATTGGGAAAAAAGTCATTTCATGTAAAGGAGGGCATCTTGTTGGGGCATGTCATCTCCAAGAAGGGAATTGAGGTTGATCCAGCCAAGGTGGATGTGATCAAGAAACTCGAGCCACTGACCAATGTGAAGCAAGTGCGGTCTTTCTAGGGCATGTCAGATTTTATCGAAGATTTATCAAAGACTTTTCTAAAATTATCCGAGCGCTGACTGAGCTCTTAGGGAAAGACACAAAGTTCATTGTAGATCATAAGTGTCTTGAGGCCTTCATGCTATTGAAAAGAAAGATCATAGAAACTCATGTGCTACATGTCGCTGACTAGTCTCTTCCCTTCAAGATCATGAACGATGCCTCTGATTTTGCATTAGGGGTTGTGTTAGGACAAATGAGAGATGGAATCTCGTATGCTATTCACTACACAAGAAAAGTTTTGGATCCATCTCTGAAAAATTTTCTGTGATAGGAAAAGAGATGCTTGTTGTAGTCTTTGCCTTGGAAAAATTCATATCTTTACTTCTTGGCTCAAAGGTGACAATTTTTACAGATCACTCAACCAATTGTTATTTAATGACAAAGAAGGATGCAAAAGTGTGTCTCCTCAGATGGATTTTCCTCCTCTAGGAATTTGATTTGGAAACTAAATATAAGCATGGGGTGAAGAATGTGGTGGCTGGCCATATGTCCCGAATCAAGCAAATAAAATCACTGAGTCAAAATTGATATGTGAATCCTTCCCACATGAATCAATTTCTATTATTGACTCTCTCCCATGGTATGCTGACATGGTTAACTATATTGTCTCTGAGAAAGTTCCTCAGGATTGACCCAAGAACAAAATCAATCGACTAAAGTCAGAATCCAGACACTACCACCAGGAGGATCCATTCCTTTTCTTTTAAGGACCAGATTGTATATGGAGAAGATGTATTCCTCAGGAAGAATATTGAAGTGTCCTCACTCTGTGCCACACCTTAGAGGCAGGAGGACACCACTCCAGGAAGAGGATCACTGAGAATATACTACAATGTGGATTTTATTGGCTGACCTTGTTTAAAGATGCCTATAATTTAGTAAGGTTGTGCCTAGTCTATTAACGGATGAGAGAGACCAATGGTCCCAAAGATGCCATTGATTTGAATATATTCTTCTCGTGGTGGACTATTATCAAGATAGGTGGAGGTTATCCCTACTCTAGCCGCAGACAACAAGACCATCTGTAAATTTCGGAAAGATCATATTATTTCAAGGTTTGGGATCAACAAGGTTCTGATATATGATGGGGGTAGTGATGAAACTCCATTTCATCACAATTTGGCCTTAAATCCCTAGCTAAATGCAAGTATATATCACTAATTTATCAAAATAAATACCAGATTAATTAGACAAATTATTGTATAAGATATTATATATTTTATATATTTAATTCCAAAATTAAAGAATAAAGGAAGAAAAGAAAAAGAAAGGAGACACCTAGGTGTCGAGTGACCCTGGACCTCGAGACCCACTCATCATGATGACTGGGTCGACAAGGGATAAAGTAGGGAAGATAGGGCAAATAAATTGTACAAAAAAGACATAAAAACCATAGTTTATAATTCGTCTATTTTATTCTTTATTATTTATTTCTCAAATCAATAAACTTTGTCCAAGAACATTGTAGATAAAAATGTAAAGAAAAATACAAAAATGAGTTTATAGAAAATAATGCACAGTGTACTTGGGACACACAGAATAAAAAGCCAAAATAAAAATTTCACATACCTGTATCTTCTCCATATTGTATCAAAATGGACCAAAATCATCTTTAGTTGTGTATAACTTTTAATAAGTTATTGAAGGTGGTTTCATTTCATTTGACGCTAATATGTAAAAGTTAATTTTTGGATCCATATTGTGCAATATACGTGTATATTTTATTCAATATATTTGTTTTTTTGTAATTATTAAATTCTTTTGTTTTTATAATTATGTAAATATTATTTGAAACACATGTACATAATTAAAATACAATAAAATCATCAAAATAAAATTAAAATAAAATAATTCATTTGAATACATAGATGAAATATACATGTATATACATATAATGTATACATACATAAATAATTAAGTATACACACGAACTCATAAAAATACAATAAAAATATCTAAATATGTATAAAAATAAATCAAATACATATATAATACTTGTATAAAATAATAAAATATATATTATAAAAGAAAAATAAAAAATACTAAAATGCAGGTTATTATACCTATATTTTACACGTAAATATTAATTTGTAATAAAAAGCCTCACAAAAATAAATAAAAATATGTATAAAATACTACATAAAATTATAAACTTTTTAATGTTTTAATAAAAATCATTTAAATCATTTATTTTTTATCGATTCTACAAATCTTTTCCTTCACGGTTTTTTCTAGTTGGTCCACGTGGACCAACCAGAATTCTCCGCATGTTGATCCCGGGTCAATTGTCCCTTCGCTCTCTTCCTTGTGCTTCAGCATGTCAGTACCCGAGTTTCGCTCCAATTTTCCCGCTGATCTCATGATGCTCTGGCTCGGCATGATGTGAATTTCATGGAGATTAAACATCCATAATTTCTGCCCATGACAAAAATCTCTTTGTTTGTCCTTGCCTCGTCCAGTATCTCTGATCGAAGAGCCTCATTCCTATGTCCATAAATAAAGCTTGCTGGCAATCTTTCCCTGTTTGATCCCTCATCATTGATCTTTAGCCCCTTAGATTGTCTCTAATAGCTCCATCTTGGTGACAACAAGAGGAAGAAGACGATTTGCATTGAGGATAGGTCGAGGAGGAGGAGATCCAGACCACCGTCGGAGCTCCGTTGTTGTTCTGCTTCATGAGCCTACGGTCGATTTGAGGCCTGTTCTTTCGTATTCCTAGGTAGTATGATAGTCATAGTTTCATTTCCCTCAGTTAAATTATATTTAATTGCATATTTAATCCTAATTAAGGAAAACCCAAAATCCCTGGAGCTCGAACTCCAGGGCAATACACATTCTGGAGCTCGAACTCCAGGGTAATACACATGTGATTTGATTGTATCTTGCCACGATTTCACCTCCATATTGATCCATATCATGTTCTCCATTTGATTCCACCATTTCCCCCTTCAATTCCATCCAAATTGAAGCGAATCAAAGCTCCCTCCATTGCCCTTCATCGAAGCTCTTCGCCCCTCCATCCCATGCAGCTTCAGCTGCTATTTTTGGGTCGAGAGCATAGCTCTCGATCCACCTATTCATTGTGCAGGTTTGGATGAGCAAAGCCTCATCTGGGTCCCCAACGAATAACTAGAATAGCTTCAGGTACCTTGTAGCCGTCAGACCTTCCTGATCTTCCTCGTCATCGCATGAGACCATCTCCACGTGCGGAAAATTCCCCGCTTGCTGCTAGACCTGATGGAGGATGGAACTATCACTGGAGCATGGAGAAAAGTCGAATCCAAGCATGCCTTTCTGGTGTTCTTCAGTAGTTCTTTGAGATCCCTTCATTGATGTTCGATCAAGAACACGATCCAGATCTAATCTAAGCCGTCCAATCTTAATAAGGCATTGCAACTTCTCCTCCATTTGATCGTCCACGTGTCGTTCAGGCAGCGGTCAGATGTAGGAACTTAAGTGGGGTAAATTTCATTAACCCCCTCCATACATTTTGTATTTTATTTAAAGTCCGTGCAATTATTAAGTACAAAAGTTGTGGTTTGTTTGCTTGTTGTCATTATAACTTTTGGATATTGCAAGTGGGTCCAGTGCCAGGTCACCACATGTGGACCCCCACGTGACCCCCCTAGTTCTAGTAGTTTGTATTAAGTCTTAAAAATTCAAGCTTAAGTTCAAAATTTTTTTGGTATATTTTACACCCGTGTCCCTGATCTTTATTTTATTTGCAAATATGCCCCTGCCAGCTTGAATTAATTTTATTTTTGCATTTCTTTTATTTAACATAGCTAGTGTGCTCCAAAAATCTTCAAAAAAATGTGTTGGTGCATAATTGGCTTCTGATGAACAATGTATTTTTTATTTGCCATTTTGCATGCATTTAATATTTATTAAAAAAATCATTTAGAGCTATTTTATTCCATATTTAACTAAAAAATACAATATATATAACCTTTTTGAAAATTTTCAAAAAAAAATATTTTCACTCTATTTATAACTCCAGACAAAAAATCACAAAATATTAAAAAGAGCTCTAAAAATTAGCAAACCCTTACTAATCCTAAAAAAATTACAAACTATTTTTTTAAAAATCCAAAAATATTAGTTTCTATTCTATATCTTTTCTATATTAATATCTACATACTAAAATTGATTTTGTGAAATTTTGAGACCATTTTCGATTTCTAAATTGCATGAGATGACGTGGTATGGTAGATTTTTGAGGAAATGGTCGAAGGAGAAGCTGTCCAATCATCATATCTTGCTTATTAGAGATAATCGCAAGTTCATCAGAAGGTAGTGCATATGGCATCCACACACAAGCAGGACAGGGATGAGAGCTTGAATCTGAGCATTATTTGGAGCCACCTGTCCAAGGTGGATATAGTTGAAAAGTGATCACATGATCTTGAGAAGCTTGTTGTCATTGAACAGACGACCTCGTACTTGGATAAACTTCATCAAATTACCAAGTAGTTGAAGCTGCTGGTAAGTACATTCAGCTCTTGCAATTCTGTGTTTGCATTGGCCACAACCCCAGTTGAGATGAAAGAGTCAGCATCGCCACAACCTCCTCAGTCGAGTCCTGTGCAACCAACAGGTTAACATGAGTATTATGTGCAATCCGCATAGCCATCTTCACCCCAGTAGTCACAACAACATCTGGTTGTATACCAACCAGCACTTCAGACCCTAACAGATCCATGCTCCCCTCCACCACCTCTCATTCAGGAGGTGAATGGAGTTTAGTCCAATGATGTGTAGCTTGCCCGTCTTGGTGGACCTCAGCAGGGCCAGACTGCGAACTCACGTCATTCCCTCAACAACAAGGAGGGAGGTTTGTCCAAGGTAACCATCAACCTCACCACCAGCAGTCTCAGCCATATCAGCAGAGCTGGAGACAGAATCAGTTCTAAAAACCACAGTACTGGAAATATCGAAGGCTATGGAAAGATCCTTAAGCATATCATAGAAGTGTGATGATCGCATCTTATACGATCAGAGGGACTAGTCGCACTAGTTGGTCGGTGCAGCGAAATTTAAAAATTTTAAATGAGATGAAACCACATGATCCAAGAACACTTCTTGGATAGTTTTGTCTAATCACAAGAAATATATAGAATTACCTCTTGAAGCATGGTTGTGATCAAGTCTCTAAACCAAGAGAGCTTGTGTATCAAGTTCGATCCAATGGAGGAGATGCTTGCGAGCGCGTTGATGAGACGTGTGCTCCTCGCAATACAAGTTGAAGATCCAAGCGGTGAATCTCCTGATCTCGTCGCATGAGATCTGATGTCTTCTTCACGAGCAATGCACACTGAAGGATACGAAGATCCACGAGCGGTCAAAGCGGTAGCACAACGGCATGGTGTCGACGTCGAATCTCTCTAGGGCACAAGGGGGACGGCCACTAAGAGTGAGAGAGATGGAGTGTGTCCATAGAGAATGAGAGAGAAAGAGAGAGACATTCAAAAATCGTATGAAGGAGAGATAGGGTTGCCTCTTCTTCTATAGTATTTTGGGAGTACATGAATTACAATCCATGTGAAACACAAAATCAATGGTTGAGATTGATTTGTGTTTCTATTCAATGGCCATGATGTTGTTGTAAAAACACAACCACAAATAAATAATTTAAATCAAATTAAATATAGAGATAATGTCAATATAACTAATTTCATTAATCAATATTTAATCAAGGGATAAGGAAGGTGGCAGCCCACCTTCTACATATGGTGGGGACAACCACTTGACCAAATCAAGGTGGTCATCCACCATCCACATTTGGAAGGTGGTTTCCCTTCCAATTATGTGAGATTAATTAATCTCACATAATCCCTTATTATTTACAACAACATTTGTAAATTAATTCACAAAAATAATTCAAAATTAATTTTGTGAATATTGCAATCATGCCATTAAATGAATGTGAATCATATTCACAACCCAAAATAAACTGTAAATTGTATTTCCAAATAATTTCCAATGTGAATGGAATTCACATCAGCAATTAATTTGAAGATATTATTTACATCAAGCTCTCTCTAATATATTATGAATCATGTTTATAATATATATAAAAATAAGGATAGTACTATCCACATTACTCATATCCTTGATAATTAAATCACATTTAATTATCTTGGATCATCATTCTCATGTCTTTGAATAATACGAATTGTATTTACATTATTATGATAATTAAATCACATTTAATTATCAACATCTTAATGCTTAGATACTTAAATTAACAATGGAATTATTATTGAATTCTTTCAAGAATAATGCGCTTTTTCTGTGGATTCTTGGAGATAAGGACAAGGCAATTGTATGTTCCACGTATAGTGACTTGGATATTGAGATCACATCTCAAATCCAGATATCGAGGACCTCTCATAGATGCTTGATTAAATCAAGGTTGTAGATCTAATCTTCTCATTGCATATGAATCACATGCAGATAAATGTCCAACACTTCGACTAAGATCAGATCACTTCTCTAATAAGAGGAGTCACTAAAATCCAGACATGTTTCATCACTCCCTCGGAATGGAAGCGTCGTAGTTATACAATCTTTAATGATGTATAATCTTTAATGATCACATCTCCCTTGGGTATTCCTAATACATGTTCATCCTGCATACTAGAAAACCTAGAATAAACTTGAATATATAGATCAATTTATATTATCATCTTGAAGGTTTTATCATTAAGTTTCTCATTCGGTCATTGGGAGTTGGTATCGATCATATGATTTTGAAAAGCATATATCATACCTACAAATTATTGCCATTCTTCCAAAACAAGATGACCATGCATGGAATTTGATCAGTCCCAATACCCCATGAGTGAGCCCATGTATTCTGATTCAGAAGTGAATATGTATGATCCCTTTGAGAGATTGTATTACTTATACGCCCTTGTATGCACACCAGCTCATAGGTATATAGACCTTGATTAGTCCATCAACATATCGTTCTGCCAAATGTACATACTCAGACATATAGCAATATATCTATCTCTAGTCAAAGGATGCATGCCTATATCGTAACAACATACGACATAAGACTTGGTTATCTCGATCTCGCTAAGTCAGCTCTTTGACCTAACTAATCTGACACCTCTGAGTCTCTATTCCTATACGGAGGACATGTATCAAGAGATCATTCGGATATCAGCCTAATGAGAAAGGATTGCAATCTCCTACTCAGGATGGAGATCATCTCATAACAATCATTTGTCGGTGCTTGATGAGTCCTCAACAGGAACACAAACCCTGATGTCAACTTTCAATCATCAATATCAGACTGGAAGTCAGAATCTGGGTATCATAAGACTTGGAGATCACCATCTCCATAGACCAAGATGTAATTTTGTGTCCATCTTAGATACTTGAAGATGTTCTTCACTGCATTCCATTGTTGCTCTCCATAGCAGGAATGGTAATGGCTTACCACTCCCTCTGCATGTCAGATATCTGGCCTTGTGCACATCATGGCATACATTAAGCTTCCTACAACTGATGCGTAGGGGCATCCATCCATGGCTTTCTTTTCTTCAACACTTTGAGGAGCCATCCCTTTCAATAGGAGGATACCATGTCTTAAGGTAAGGAAACCTTTCGTGGAGTTCTCCGTATGGAAATGCTCCAAGATCTTCTTAATGTACCCATGTTGTGATAATCCCAATATACTTTCTCGGTTTGAATAGCTTCATGTCCAAAATGTAAGAGTCTTCTCCAAGATCTTTCATCTCGAAGGTATGGGATAGCCAAATATTAACGCTGGCCATCATCCTTTTATCATTCCCATGATAAGGATGCCATCTCCGTAAAGCATGATAAACACAATGGATGTCCCACTAAGATTATTGTACACACATGGTTCATCAGGATTCTGCACAAAATCATAACTCTTTATGGTTTTTTTTGAATCTGATGTTGCAGCTACGAGAAGATTATTTGACCATAGATGGTTTTCTTCAGCTTGCATACTTTGCCTTCCTCGGTTATGAAGCCATGGGGATGCTCCATATAGATATCCTCTTCGAGGTATCCATAAAGGAAAGTCGTCTTGATGTCCATCTGCCATATTTCATAGTCAAGATATGCAGTTATAGCTTGCAGTGCCATGATGGACTTAAGCATAGCCACATGTGAGAATGTCTCATCTTAGTCGATGCCTTCTCTTTGTTTGTAGCCCTTGTCTACAAGTCGTGCTTTGAAAGTCTCTACTTTCCCATCAGGTTCCCTCTTTCTCTTGAAGATCCATTTAAACCCTATGGGTTTTACCCCTCTAGTGGATCCTCTAGGGTCCGTACACCATTCTTATGCATGGACTCAATTTCTGACTTCATTGTTAGCATCCATATATCCCTATCACGATCTGCGAATGCTTCATAAAATGAAGCTGGATCATTGTCAGTTCCACCTGACACATGGAATCCGTACCTTTTAGGTGGTAAAACCACCCTCGAACTCCTTCGAAGAGGTCCAGGTGTTTCATCTTCATTTACTTCTTCAGTTTCTGGTTCAAGAAACTCAGTATCCTCAGGGGATTCAATGAGTTCCTTTATTTCATTTTTGTCTTGACTCTTAAGGAAATACTCCTTCATAAATTTTACATCTCTAGAGATGAAGACTTTCTGAGTCTCATGGTCATAAAGCCAGTATCCAATACTATCCTTAACGTACCCAATGAAGTAGCACTCACGAGTGTGAGATTCTAACATACTTGCATCCACATTCTTTGCATGGACCAAGCAATCCTAAATCCTTAAGTGTATGATACTAGGCTTGGTTCCATACCAAAGCTCATGAGGAGCTTTAGGTACAGACTTGTTAGGAATCTTGTTCAGGATATATATTGCAGTCTCTACTACATATCCCAAAAACTAAGTGGTAAATGTTCTTTACTCCTCATTTAGTGGACCATGTCCATGATGGTCTAGTTGTGTCTTTAAGCAATAGAATTAAGTTGGGGAGTTCTGGGAGGAGTGAGATTAAAAACAATTCCTTTCTCTTTAAGGTATTCCTTGAATTCATCTGAGAGGTACTCGCCGTCTCGGTCAGATCGAATTCGTTTAATCTTCATATTGGTTTGGTTCACAACCAAAGCCATGAACTCTTTGAACTTTTCAAAGGTTTCATATTTACGATGTAATAGGAAGATAAACCCGTATCACGAATGGTCATCAATAAATGTCAAATAGCATCGATATCCATTCAGAGTCGTGGTACTGAAGGGACCACATACATCAGTATGTATGTGGTCAAGAATACCTTCTCATCTTGTAACCTTGTTACGGAAAGGCACCCTAGTCATTTTACCTCGAATACAATGTTCGCAGGTAGGCAAAGATTGAACCTGTAGAAAATCTAAGGGTCCATCCTTTATCAATCTATTAATCCTATCAACAGATAAACGACCAAACCTTTGATTACAAATCACATTTGAATGATTTCCATCCTCCCTGGTTCTGTTAGGGTTTTTATTAGTGGTAGTAACATTCATGACATTTTCATCAATGCACATTTCATAGAGTCCACCAGAACTCAGAACACCATCCGCAATATATTTATTATAACGACTTATGACAAGTTTATCATAGAATAGAAACGAATATCCACTTCTAACTAATTTATATACATGTATTAAGTTCCTTCTGACATCTGGAACATAAAGACATTCTTTAAGTACTAGGACTCTTCAACTAGATAATGATAGTCCGCAGGTCCTAACGGTGACTACTGCAACACTTGCATCAGATCCCATCTGGATTCCTATCTCCCCTTCATCAATACTCTTAGTTTCCTGAAACATATGCAACAAATTGCATACATGAATAGAAGCACCATAATCGATGACCCGACAACCTTCTAATCCTATGAGAAAATTGGTTACAATGATGAAAGTAGAATTCATACTTGTTAGAGCTTTACCTTTATCAGCAGACTTTAGGTAATCTGGACAGTTACGTTTCCAGTGCCCCAGCTTCTAGCAGTGATGACACACATAGGTCTTCTTTGATGTCACCATTGAGGAGGCAGTAAAAAATGATCCAACACTTTGACTCTTCTTCTTTCTCTTCTGGGACGAGACCTTCCGAGATCCTTGCTTCCGATCGTGGTTCACTTTGACCTATGCAACCATTACACTGACAGAGGGATTATATTTCTTCATTACATCTTTTGCAAACTTCAATGAAGCTAATAGCTCAGCGTTAGACAAGTTCAACTTATCTATGTGGAATGATACCACAAATTTATTGAAAAAACTTGGGCACAGGCATCAGAATGAAATCAGACTGTATATCTGAGTCCATGTCCTTCATGAGAGTTTCTAGTTCAGACAAATACCCAGACATTTGAGTACATGTTCTCTAACTGAAGTCCCTTCCTGCATTTTGTGGTGAATAAGCTCTTTCATAACATTATAATGTTGAGTTCGGTGGACATCTTCGAACATCTCCTTGAGATTCAAAATTATATCCTGGCAGGTCTCCATCCACATGTTGCTTCTGAAGCACATTGGAGAGAGATCCAAGAATATAGCATTTGGGCAATGTATGATCTTCATCATATTTTTCATTGTATTTGATATCTTATGGTGTCTTGGGGTTTTCAAGCTTGACCTTGGACAACACATAGGATTGCGCTCCGCAGATAGGACAAGATCCAAATTACGAATCTAATCCGACTAATTTGGTCCAGTCAATGGATTGACCTCCAGAATCCTGCTGAGTGGGTTTATGGACTTCATTGTCTGAAATTGAGAATGCACTATATTACAACATATAAATAATTATATATTCAATATTAAATCTTTGATTAAGGATTTCTAATCAAATTAGTCTTGCCTTTTCAACTTTGAAAGTCCATACCCTTAATCACTTTCAAATTAAGAGATATAATTACTGTTATATCTCTAGGAAGAAATGGGATCTCCTTTTAAAACTTAATTACATCCCAATAATATGAGAAATTGTAAATCGGGTAAGAAAGAAGCGAGAACACATTCTTCCTTGCAAGTACAACTTGCATTCCTAATTCAGTTTTTAACACCCCGGCCCACCACCCTTAACGTGATGTTGACCCGTCATTAATTGAACCAGCCGTCAACAGGATTAGAACTAGTCATGCGCAATCCAATATCGCCCCAATAATATGAGGAACTGGTGTTGGGGTCACTGCACTTACGGTCTTACTCTTTCGAGAAGCAAAGAAACTGATCCAGATGCACTTGTATACATGAGCTGTCACTTCAGATAGGCGTCTCCTACATACAATCCCTAGCGACGGAACCCTTCGCCTTGACGGGAGACCATGGATGTCACTTATGTGATCCTCCACCTCATATTCAAATTTTAACTAATTATTATGAATCATATTCATATAATTAATTCTTCCAAGGGAAATACTACTCTATTCATAATTGAGTATTTTTAATTGGATAAATTAATTTAATCATATTAAATCAATTATCAATCCAATTTATTGAACCAATAAACAGTTTTTTATTGTTACTTGAAAGGATGGTATTATCTCAAAATATGTATTATTCAAATTATAATAACTAGAACAATACATCATGATCGCTTCAAGCATTATCCTTTCCTTACCCACTATCATGGCCAGTACTGACGGAAATGAGACAGACCGCTCACAGAGCAACCTGCTACCCCAACCTTCCTCGACTAAACACCATATTCGCCTCAGGTCAGGATAATACGATTTGATCATTTTGTATTTGAGATGATAATCAGTCTTTCAATCGAAGTTATACCATATAATATTTATAAAAACCATTTTGATTAATATTATAAGGAGATTTCCTAAACAAATCCCCAATCATATTCAAGCAACAATGTTTTGCATGTAGAAATGGTCCTACAACTATATAAGATGAACTAGGGTTTTCATGAAACATGTATCCAATGGCCTGCAATGATTAATCAATTATTTTTATAATTATTAAGCATCATATTTAGTTAGGACAAATTCACAAATTTTCATTTAATGATAAATACATTAAGTAAAGAGGTTTGATGATCTAATCATTTTCCGACCCATCTCCACTAAATATGGAATATCTGGGGCAAATGGAGTCGGAATCATGTGAAATAAATTCATGCGGTTTGTTGGTTTGATTATCTACTTAATGCATATTTCATGATGGGAAACAGTAAGCAAAACTAATTTTCTTATAGATCCATGAATACATCCAAAATAATTTTCCATAGCGGGAACTATTCGAATCATTTTCATGCACTTTTTGTACCAATTAAAATTTATTAGTTTTGGGAAATATTTATACATTCTAAATACATTTTATTAACGAAAAGCACAGCCAAACAGTGCACAAACATTAGCTTTTATTGCATCAAAAATCGATTCGAATCTTGCATCCAATGCAAAAATAATGATTCCCGCGCATCAAAAACATGAACCAAGATCACCTAGGATTTTGGATCATATCCAAGACCTCGACCAAGGCTCTGATAACACTTGAAGGATATCAAAATTTCCTTAATCACACCACGGAAGCATGATGATCGCATCTTATATGATCGGAGCGACTAGTCGCACTAGTTGCTCGGCGCAACGGAATTTAAAGAATTTAAATGAGATGAAACCACGTGATCCAAGAACACTTCTCGGATCGTTTCATCTAACCACAAGTAATATGTAGGATTACCTATTGAAGCGCGGTTGCTACCAAGTCTCTAAACCAAGAGACCTCGTGTCTCAAGTCTGATCCGACAGAGGAGACGCTTGCGAGCGCGTTGATGAGACGTGTACTCCTCGCAATCAGAGTTGAAGATCCAAGCGGTGAATCTCCTGATCTCGTCACATGAGATCCTATGTCTTCTTCATGAGCGAGGTGCTCCGAAGCAGATAGAGATCCACGAGTAGTCAAAGCGGTGGCACAATGGCGTGGCGTTGACAGCAACTCTCTCTAGGGCATAATTGGAAGGCCTCCAAGAGGGATAGAGATGGGGCGTGTATATAGAAAATGAGAGAGAGACACTTTTGTAACAAGAAGAGCTAGGGTTTCCTCTTCTTTTATAGTATTTTAGAAGTCCATGTTGATTTGTGTTTATATTCAATGGCCATGGTGTTGTTGTAAAAACACAACAACAAATAAATAATTTAATTCAAATTAAATATAAATATAATATCAATATAATTAGTCTGATTAAATCAATAATTAATTAAGAGATAAGGAAGGTGGCAACCCACCTTCCACATATAGTGGGGACGGCCACTTGACCAAGTCAAGGTGACCATCCACCATCCACATATGGAAGGTGGTTGCCCTTCAAGTTATGTGAGATTAATTAATCTCACATAATACCTTAATTACTTACAACAACAATTGTTGTAAATTAAGTCGCAAAAATAATTCCAAATTAATTTTGTGAATATTGCAATCATGACGTTAAATAAATGTGAATCATTTTCACAACCCAAAATAAAATGTAAATTGTATTTCCAATTAATTTCTAATGTTAATCCAATTCACATCAACAATTAATTTGAAGATAGTATTTACATCAAACTCTCTTTAATATATTATAAATCACATTTATAATATATATACAATAATATGGATAGTATTGTCCACATTATTGATATCCTTGATAATTAAATCACATTTAATTATCTTGGATAATCATTCTCATGTATTTAAATGATATGAATCGCATTAACATTATTTATGATAATTAAGTCACGTTTAGTTATCAACATCTCAATTCTTAGATACTTAATTCAACAATGGAATTATTCTTTAACTCTTTCAAGAATAATGCACTTTTTCTGCGGGTACTTGGAGATAAGGACAGGGTGATTGTGTGTTCCACATATAGAGACTTAGATATTTAGATCACATCTTAAATCCAGATCTCGAGGACCTCTCACAGATGCTTGATTAAATCAAGGCCATAGATCTAATCTTCTCATTGCATCTAAATCACATTCAGATCAATATCCAACACTTGGACTAAGATCAGATCACTTCTTTAATAAGAGGAGTCAATAAAATCCAAACCTTTTTCATCACTCCCTCGAAATGGAAGCATCCTGGTTATACAATCGTTAATGATCATATCTCCCTCAGGTATTCCTAATACATGTACAACCTGCATACCAAAAAAACCTAGAATAAATCCGAAGATATAGATCAATTTATACTGTCATCTTCGGGGTTTTATCATTAAGTTTCTCATTCGGTCATTTAGAGTTGGTATCGATCATTTGCTTTCGAAAAGCATATATCATACCTACAAATTCTTGTCATGCTTCCAAAGCAAGACGACCATGCATGGAATTTGATCGGTCCCAATATGTCATGAGTGAGCTCATGTCTTCTGATTCAGAAGTGAATCTATATGATCACTTTAAGAGAACGTATTACTCATATGCCATTGTATGCACACCATCTCGCCGATGTATATACCTTGATTAGGCCTTCAACCTATCGTCTGCCTAATGTACATACTTAGATATATAGCAATACATCTGTCTCCGGTCGGAGGATGCATGCTTATATCACGACAGCATACGACATAGGACTTGGTTATCTCAATCTCGTTTAGTCAACTCTTTGACCTAACTTATCTGACACCTCCGAATCTTTATTCTTATGCAGAGGATATGTATCAAGAGGTTGGTCAGATATCAGCCAAATGAGAAAGGATTGTCATCTCCTACTCATGTTGGAGATCATCGCTTAACAATCATTTGACGGTGCTTGATGAGTCATCAGTCTAACTCTTTAGATATTCATCCAAGCACCTTCCTCTATGATTCAACAGTTGAATCAACAGTTTTATGAACATCAAGATGGCCATGGAACATAGACCTAATTGTACAAAGGGGCCATCTAATGAATTCATTCAATTAATCTCAAATAGGGAGTGAAAATAAACCAATAACTTTTATTGATATATCAAACATTACAATAACATTTATTGTTGGAATGGTTTGCATTGGGCTCACATTGCTAACAAATACAGCTGAATTAGCAGCACATGGTTGTGCCATACCAACACACTCCTCCTCATCACCAGCAATATAATTCTTCTTCTCAGTATCTGTCATAAAACTCTTACTAGCAATCTCAACACCACTTGCAGTCTCAGTGTGGCCACCAGGCTGAACCATCAGAGGCACCTCATGTTAACCCCTACCCTCGACTGCTTGGCTTAGCTTATTAAGCACCTTCAGAGATGAGTCAGAAGATTGATAACCTCACCGCTACCAAGACCCTAATTCCGGCACAGGTGGAGGCAAACCTTAACAATTTTAGAAAGCGTGAGCAGTTAGTTTGTGATGTTATTACCAAACCCAAAGGGTCAAATGTGCATGATGATTTATTATCTTGTTACTCTCGAGAGCGGTAGGACATTATAGTCATCTACAATGATGAAGGGCAAAAATAAAGCTTCCACAGGCAAGTCATCGTCCTCTTCTGCATCAGCCGGACTAGCAGCAGGACTGTGTAAAGAAGAAAAAGAAGGAGAAGAAGTATCAACAAAAATCCAAAAAATGAAAAAAAAATCAAAAGCGACAAAAAGAGGACAGCAGCAGCTAAAGCACCAGCCAGCCAGCTACGGAGAGGACCGTACATGTAGGCAATCCGGAGTTAGTCGAAGGAGCCTCGCGTGCTATTTTGGGATGCCCACCAGTTCAGATGGAATAAGACTTTACTTTTTTGTCATCCAGTGAAAATCGAGTTTTTGCGAGGGTCTAGAGTAGTCTACACAAGGTGAGACTACAATGTCACTGAAGCGACCACTCATGAAACCTCAATTAATCAAAAATTAACCCACAATTAAATATCAAGCAATGAAATAAAATACAGAGTTAAAATTTATTATAACTCTACAATAGATGTGTATAGTGTGCAAGTATGTAGAGGTCAAACACAATGAGCAGAAAAGGATAGAAAAAATACAAAATAGAAAAACTATTTTTGGAATTTTGAGGAATTTTATAGATTTTTATAAAGGTTTTTTAGGCTTTTTAACTTTTTAGAGTTTTATTTTTCTATTTTTAATGATTCTTGGTCTGAAGTTTAAAAATACATAAATAAATAAAATATATTTTTTTGGGAATTTTTAGAAATAATTTTATAATTTCTTTTTGGAATTTTTAAATCAAACAGGGGCCTTTTGTGCTCTTTTTGATTTTTATTAAATAGACAAAAATCCTAAAATGCAAAAATAAATATATGGCATGAAAATACAAGCATCCAGGAACTTAAGTCTATTTTCTATGATTTTTTAGAGCATAATTGGTATTTTAAATAAATAGAGAAAACAAAGAGGAACTACATTCTAGCAAGGGCATATATGCAATAAAAAGAAATGCTAGGGGCCTAGTTGCAATATTACCAAAAGTCATAACTGGAATAAAAATTTAGCGAACCAAAATGAAATACATAAATGCTCAGGTGCATGCTTTTGGACATGCGATCCCACGGCGAGCCATTATGCAATAAATGTTATTGCACATATCATTCCCTGATCTGAAATGAAGAATAAATAATTTGCATAATAGGTCCCTTAGTACAATTAGGGTTATATACCATGGCCATCTTAATAATCATACAGCTGTTGATTTAATAATTGAATCATAGAGGTTGGTGCTTGGATGAATATCTAAAGGGTTAGATTGAGGGCTCATCAAGCACCGTCAAATGATTGTTAAGATGTGATCTCCAGCCTGAGTAGGAGATGGCAATCCTTTCTCACATAGGTTGATATCCGACTAACCTCTTGATGCAGGTCCTCTGCATAGGAATAGAGATTCGGAGGTGTCAGATTAGTTAGGTCAAAGAGTTGACTTGACGAGATCGAGATAACGAAAGTCCTATATCGTATGTTGTCATGATACAGGCACGCATCCTCTGACCGGATATAGATGTGTTACTATATGTCTGAGTATGTACATTTGGCAGACCAATAGGTTGATGACCTAACCAAGGTCTATACACCGACGCGCTGGTGTGCATATAAGGGCATATGAGTAATACGATCTCTCAAAGGGATCATACAGGTTCATTTACTGAACTGGAAGACATGAGCTCACTCATGAGATATTAGGAAGAATCAAATTCCATGCACATGGTCGTCTCGCTTTGGAAGCTTGACTGAATTTGTAGGTTTGATATATACTTTTGGAAAGTATATGATCAAGACCTAGGTATGATATATGCTTTTGGAAAGTATATGATCGATACCAACTCCCAATGATCAAAGGAGAAACTTACTGATAAAACCCTGAAGTAGACAGTATAAAGTTGATCTAATATTTCGGGTTTATTCTGAGTCTTCCAGTATGCAGGATGTACAGGTATTGGGAATACCTGAGGGTGATGTGATCATAAACAATTGTATAACCATGACGCTTCCATTCCTAGGGAGTGATGAAACGGGTCTGGATTTTAGTGACTCCTCTCAGTAAAGAAGTAATCTGATCTTGGTCCAAATGTTGGACATTGATCTGAATGTGATTCAGATGCAATGAGAAGATTAGATTTGCGATCTTGATTTAATCATGCATCTATGGGAGGCCCGATATCTGTATTTGAGATGTGATCTCAACATCCAAGTCACTATACATGGAACAGTACAATCGCCCTGTCCTTATCTCCAAGTATTTGCAGAGAAAGCACATTATCCTTAAAAGAGTTCATGAATAATTTCATTGTTGATATATGTATCCAAGCATCGAGAAAATTGATAATTAATGTGATTTAAATATCATGGATAATATGAATTTGATTCATATTACAAGGAGAGTTATCTGAGATAATTAAATGTGATTTAATTATTAAAGATATGAACAATGTGAATGTGATTCATGTTATTTGGGCACATGAGAAAAGAGATCCAAGATGATTAAATATGATTTAATTATCACGGATATGAATAATGTGGATAGCACTATCCATATTAATCATATATATTATAAATGTGATTTATAATATATTAGAGAGAGCATATTGTGATTTATATTTGTTGATTAATTGTTAATGTGAATTGGATTTACATTGAACAATTAATTGAAAATATAATTACATTTAGTTTTGGGTTGTGAATGAGATTCACATAATTTCAATGGCATGGTTGATATTTTCCATAAGATAATTTGGAATTATTTTTTGGTGAAAATATTATCGACAAGAGATCATGATATAATCATGAGATAATGAGATCTCATGAGATAATGAGATCTCATGAGATATTGAGATCTCATGAGTTGATGGTAGTCGTCCCCTTATTTTAGGGGATTGGTTTAGTCTTTTCATTATCCTATCTCTAGTCAAAAGTGATTTAATTTGAGATTAATTATATTGATTTATCAATAATAATTAACTTGAATTAAATCACTTGTTGTTGTGTTTTACCAACAACAATCCTAGCCGTTGAAAGGGACACAATCAATCTCATCCGTTGATTGTGTGTTGTCCATGGATTGGGATCCATGGACTCCCAAAACCCTATATAAGAAGAGGCACCCCTTGCTCTTCTAGACACTCGACATAGATGAATGCTTTCTCTCTCTCTCTCTCTCTCTCTCTTTCTCTCTACACGCCCATTCTCTCTATCTCTCATGTGGCCGTCCACCATGGATGCCCTAGAGAGATCCTCCATCGTTGTAGCATCGTCGTTATGTTGCCTGATCGTTTGCTTGTGGATCTCCGTCTACTTCGGCGTGCCTTGCTCGTGAAGAAGACATCTTATCTCGTTTGTCGAGATCAGGAGATCCGTGGTTTGGATCATCAACATGGATTGCGAGGAGCACGCGATTTATCCCCGCGCTCGCAAGCGTCTCCTCCGTCGGATCGGACTTGAGATAGGAGGTCTCTTTGTTTAGAGACTTGATCGCAACCACGCTTCAAGAGGTAATCCTATTACTTGTTTGTGGTTTACATGAAATGATCCGAGAAGTGTTCTTGGATCGTGTGGTTTCGTCACATAGAAAATTTTAATTTTCCGCTGCATCGAGCAACTAGTACGACTAGTCGCTCCCGATCGCAATCGATGCGATCATCACGCTTCCGTGATGCGCTTGAGGATTTTTCCCGTATCCTTCACATGCATGTAAAATGCTCACCTCACGTGAGCGGCCACGTGAGGTGAGCTAGCATAGAGCTACTAACAATATCAAAAGTCTAGGGGCCTAATTGCAAATATTACAAAAGTATTTAAACGGTAGAGGAAAGTTTGGGTTTTAATCTTTCAATTCAAAAATGGCTGGGTTGGTACTACAAAATACCCAATCAATGCGGAAGCGGACGACGGATCTCCCTTCACTTATGCCATGTGTCACCCTCCTATACGGCAATAACGGTTCGTAGCGACAGCCCAGATTAGATCCCATGGAGAGGATCTATGGCTGAAGGATGTTGCGATCAATTGGTCCTCGCGTGATTTGGAAGTCGGGGCAGATCTAGTGGCTCTCGAAGGCAGTGGATGAATTGATGAAGAACTCGCCTGGGGTGAATTTGAATCGAGCGTAACAAGCTCTTCTGGCCTCGTTGAACGCACCCAAATGCTACCACAAGTCCCTGCAACTCTGACGAATCTGTGGAGCTTCTAAAAATGGCCAGACACCTCCAAGAGCACTCCAGCGAGGGCTGACACCTAAAGCTCCTCCTTGAACCTCAAAATCCCCTTTAGTGGTGGTTTCTCTTGTTGTATCCTACAGGGGTCATGTTAGCACAAAAACATAGAGCTCGGGGGAGCTTCTGGAGTGGAATGGGCGTTAGGTGACACGGGTGAAGTCCCTCCGACGAATGGTGGAGGAGGAGCAACTAAACTCCAGATCCAATGAACATCTGGGTGAGCGGAGGGGAACGAGCCGTAAAAGAAACGAATGGGAAGAAGTTGGTGGTGACTGGCGAGTTGGCTAACAGCGGGATCATGGTCCGCTCTGGCGAACTATGAATCGAGGGTTTAACGCTAAAGCAAATGATTTAAAGCTAAAATTAAAACAAGCATCAAACCTAGGGCTAATCTAAGCTATGAAAATGCAAGAAAATGTAATATCTTAGTGGTTGGCAGACATGAAGCAGACCTTGACGGCAAGCTCGTCGGAGATAATGGTGGAATCCACCTATAGACTCGCATGACGCTGCCCTCACAAGCTGGAGATGCCCTTGTCACGGGCATCGATCCGGAGCTCCAGAGAGAGGGCCAAGCTTGGGTAAAGGAGGTTCAAATCTTGAGAAGAAGGTCGGAGATGGTTTATGTACAACATGACCGAGATGATCCAAAGATCGAGGTGCAACAAGCGACTCATTGATCCATGGCCCAAGAAAAGGTGTGCACATGTAATAGCAAGGATCGAGGATCAAAAGAGCAGAAGGAATCAAACCCAAAGGACGCTTGGATCCTCGGAGAAAAAGTCGAGAATACGGGTCAAAATACAGGTCTGACAAGCCTAGGACCTCAGTCAGAGAGTTGACAGAGGTCAACAGGGGGTGAACCTAGTTGGTCCACGTGGACCAATTAGAAAAAAAAACTGACCTAAAATTATTTGTAAATTCTAAAATAAATAATAAATGATTTTATTATTTTAAAGTTATAAAATAAAAGTTGTTTGTTATTTTTGTAGAATTTTATTATTATTTTTATTTATTTTTTTGAACTTTTTATTTACAAATTACTTTTAAGGCTAATTATAGGTATATTTATCTATGTTTTAGAGTATTTTATCCTTATTTTGTATTTTTTATTTTATTATTTTATGCTATTATTTTATATAATTATAACTTCTTTTATGTACTTAAATATATTTTTATTATACTTTCTGAAGTAATATTTACACTTCAATAAATAGATATATTTAATATATAGGTATAGTTATTGGTATTTCATCTATGCATTTATATACATATTTTATTTTAATATTTTATTTATGGTTGTATTTTAGTTTAATATGTACATATAATAGAATAAATAAAATGAATATGTTATTCAGGTATATTGTTCAATAGGGGTACAAAACCTAACTTTCACGCCTTAACTCCAAAAAATATAAAACCACCTTCGTTAAATAGCTTATTAAAATTTATATAAATTAAAGGTGATTTTGATATATTTTGAGTTTTTATTTGAGAGATATCTGTCTAGGAAGTTAGGATTTTAGAACCTTATTCAGAGTATAACTTTTACACTATATATTATTTTTATATGAAATCAATTTTTTATTTTTCTATATTTTATGATCTACAACTTTCATGTTCATAGTTTCTTAATTTGAGGTATAAAAAGTAGAAAATAAAATAGGTCCCAAAAATGAATAAATATTGAATTAATAAAAAGGAATTTTATGGTACTTTGGCCCTTCTCTCCCCCTACTTTATTCATTATTGACCTATCATCAAGATGCCTAGGTCTCAGGGTTTAGGATCATAAAATACCTTTGACATTTTATTCTTTTTCTTTTCTTTTCTTTATTCTATAATTTTGGCATTAAAAACAGTATTTTGTACAGAATTTATACAATAAAGACTAAATGTTAATTTGCATTAATTAAGGCTATTTACATGCATTCGCTAGGGTTTCTAAGGCAAAAATGATAGAATAAAGGTGATAAAATGGAGATTCATCACCCCCCTATACTTGCCTTTACTAGTCCCTAGAAAACACTTATGCAATAAGTGTAGAAAATGAGAAACAAAGAAAAGAAAAAGAAAGAAAGTGGATTGAATTTAATTCTCAAATTTTTCTTCACAAAATCAAAGTTTGGAGCTTAAGTCGGACCGTTGAAATTTTAGTGCGGGTAGAACCTTATTGAGAACTGGATTTGAAATACAACAATCTTTGAGAATCCCAAAACTCTACTCAAGTCTCCTCAATAGCCAGGTTAGAATACTTCAACTCATATGCAAACCCTTAAGACTATGAATTTGACTTGTACAGTGTATGTGATAGTGGCTCCCCTCAACTAAAATGACAAAGAGACTGACTTCTCCAGCATGACAATCCAATGATTCCCCAATCCATCAATTCTTTCCTCGAGAAGCAGGGTATTCCCTTCTAAGTTCAAGTGACAACCAGCTTAAGAGGTGGGGGTGAAGAGAAGAATGGACGGCAGCCAGTGTAGCTACCTATCCTAGGATGCCTGACCTGTGTAGTCAAGTCATCCAGCTGCAGGCTCACATGATATGACTTTGAATCTCAAGCTTGCTTATTGACTATACAAATTTATACACTCCGGCGGGCATTTTATTTTCAATCAGGCATGACCACTTTTTTGGAGTCTTTGATTTTTGCTCTTTTTTTGAAATACTATATACAATAACATTTACATAAGGAGTTTTTTCCTCTTGAGCCAGTAGACTATCCCTCTTTTGAAGCATTATTGCAACCCACACTCTCCTGTCTTTAGACGTCTCTGCTACTGGACGTGTTGGGGTGCACTTCACTCCCTAGACGAGGACAATTGTCTCCACTTGTGTGTGTCACATACCGGCAAATCCAATCCCCTCACCACTTCAACGGAGTTGAGCCAAGTGAAAGGTGCAAGTGTCCAAGTTAGGCGTTATCGACTAGAGCCATGTGTGTGCTCCGAAATACTCTACTTAGGCAGTCAAGAATCTATTAAACCAAGTCTCACAATTCTCAAAGAATTAAGTCAACTAGACCTAAAGTACTTCAATTCCAGCTCCTATAAGGCTTCTGTAATTAGGTAGATTTAAGGTCCAACCAAGCTCCAATCGTGGGATTTTACTTAGACTTGAAAGCTCCAATCTTCAGATTTTACTTAGACTTGTTCAATTATCAAACTCAATCTGAAAAATGTGAATTCTATGCAAATGCTATGTACAATGCAGAAAATATTTTTTTGATGCAATTTTCAATTTTGAACTTTTTATGGATTTTTGAAAAAGATGATTCAAATGCATTTTTTTTGGTATTTTTCAAAAGGATTTTTCAAATGTTCTTGATATTTTTGGTTTTGTAAATGTTTTTATGATTTTTGAAATAAAAGATTTTGGCTAAAAATAGGTAAAAATATTTACATAGGGATGCATTAATTATTTACAACAACTGGGTTTTTAAGAAGAATTTACAAGGGATATGTGATCATTTTTATAGATGTGTGTATATAGTTAATAAATAATTTTAGTGTGATGTGTATATTCTTCAAACTTATTTGAAAATCAATTTTCAAATAATTTTGAAAACTATAGTCCAAAATAATTTTTACAAATAATTTTTACAAACATTTACATGTACTTGAAAATCATTTTGCAAAGGTTTTTCAAATAGTATGTATAGATTTTTCAAAATATTTTTGCAATCATTTTTCAAACCATTGATCTGGTTTTAATATAATTTCAGTGGTGAGTCCCGCCTTGGGACTTCACCCTCTTGCTTCTAAAAAAATCATTTTTCAAACCATTTGCAAATAGTTTTTCAAACATTTTTATTTCACACAAAGAAAGGAAGTTTTCACAAACAAAACACTTTTACAAAGGTTGGAAATATTTAACAAAATATTTTCCAAATAGTTTTCAAAAGATTTTTCAAAAAGGTTTTCAAACTATTTTTCAAACATTTTTGTAAAAAATATTTTTACTTGATTTATTAATTAGTAAATACAAAAAGAATTTGAGGAATAATATGCATATTTTATTAAGTGTTTATAATGTATTTAATGGTATATGTATAGTATTTTATACAATATTTTAGCCATATTTATTATTAAAAATAAGAAAGTACGAGTTATGGCTAAAGTATATATGTAGTATATACGACCCCCCTGTACTTAGCTTGAGCTATGTCCTCATAGATTAGAGAGAAAAAGAGAAGACATACTGAATATAAAAAAGCCAAAGAATAAAAGAATAAGGAATGATAAGCAAATGAGAAGTCGACCGTCCCCCCTATATTTAGGATCAAATAATCCTAAGTATAGCAGACTGTACACAAAGCAGGGAGGTCAAGGGTGGGAATGAACAGATAGTACTAAGACTGTCTCCCCCTTATACATAGGATAAGACATCCCTAAGTATAGATAAGAAGAGGAGACAATGGAGAGGATCAAATAATGAAAGAACTCGTGATGCACACCCCCCTACACTTAGGACAAAGTACGTCCTAAGTATAGAAGACTGGCAAAAAGGGGTGATACCTTTTCAGTAGAAAAAGAAAAAGGAAAATGAAAAGAAGAAAAGAAGAAAAGTCAGATGAAGATAGAATAGATCGAAGAGAATGTACACATCACTCCCCCTATACTTAGGGTAAAAGAGCCCTAAGTATAGGAAACAACAAGAGTGATGAAACGGAACGAAGAAAGAACACTCGGCTCTTCCACCCCCCCCCCATTCTTAGGATAATGTACGTCCTAAGCAAGGCACACATGAGAATGGGGTGGATAAGCGATACGGTTGATGGAAATAGATAAACGAAAGAGAATATACAGAAGGATGGATATATAAATGTCAATAAGGTAGAAAGTGAACCTTCTTGCGAGACCGTTGAGGAATGGATCAAACAAGGTGTAGGTCAACATCGGGGTCCTCAGTTGACAAAAACCGATCAGGGTCGACCTGAAGAATATCCTCAGTGGTCCTAGGGTGAGAAGGCACAGACGGGTCAGTGGAAGAAGTGTGTCTAGGTTCAACCTTGGATGACTCAGGTAGGTCATCAAAGTGAAAAGTCTCAAACTCATCATCGAAAGAAATAAAGTCAAGTCCAGCCTGGCGAGTCTCTCCTAGGTCAAAATAAAAAGGAGAGAACTCATTTGTGGAAGTAGTCGGATCATGTTCGTCCTCAAAGTCACAACATGATCATCAATATCATCAAAAGATCCAAATTCCTTTATAAAAGCAATCAAATCAAACTCGTCCTTATCAGTCTCATCAATATCTACCCTCCGTTCAACAGTGTCAATCGTGTAAATCCCACAGATGTCATCAACACATCGCCAAGTACCAGAAGTGGGAACTCCAAGGTCTATTCTTTCTGATTCTTCCTCCTTGGAGAGGAATTCTTGAGTCTCAATGGAATCCAACATACAACAAAAATCTCTGATAGTCTCATCAAGGTCATAGTCCTCGGGGTCAGCTAAGATAGGTGTAGTTACATCAGATGTAGGTCTCTGGTCGGCAGTAGGTGCAGTGATGATCATATCACTCTCGTCAAGAGGATGGAAGCGAATCTCTCCTGATTCATAATCAATGACGACTCTCATAGAGGTGAGAAAGGGTCGTCTCAGGATGATTGGAGAGTGCTCCCTAGTGGAGGTCTCCATGGGCAATATAACAAAATCGATAGTGTAGCTCATGCTCTGAATCTAAATGACAGCGTTTTTTAGGATATCATTCGTCCTCTTGATAGATTCATCAGCAAATTGAACGATCATCTTGATTTTCTTGAGAGGCCATAAGTGAAAATATTGTACCAATGATAAGGGTATGATGCTAATCGAAGCACCGCCGTCAAGGAGAGTGTAACCACAAGTATTTTCAGAAATGGTGCATCTAATGAAGGGTGTAGCAATATTCCTTTCCTAAAAGATGGGCAGTAAGTGATGGCATGGTTATTGTCCATGGTCAAGATATGACACTCAGATATGCTCCTCGGCTTTATCTTCTTGGGTTGAGGAGCAGATAAATGGGTCATGGCCTGGTGAAGTGGGGCTTGAATGATCTAATGAATAGTGGTCACCAATTCAGGTTCACTCAAGATTTTTTTGAATTTTTGGATCTCCTCCATACAATGGAGGAGATCAGAATCAGCATCTACACAAGGACGACTAAGAGCAATCTGTGCAATGTTGGGATAAGGTGTGAATGGATGTGTGGGTAAATGATCTGGCATAGGGATCCTCTCCTCACAAAATGGCTCAACAATGTGTCTCACGGATTCTTTTTGGATTTTCAAATTTTTATCATTTTTTTCATTTTGGGTGATTGCAAGCTCTCATGATCATCCTCAAGTGAATCCATATTTTCAAATAGTGGATCGTCATTCTGGCTCTTATTTATGTTAAATAGATCGTTGATCCTCGAATTCATTTGCTCCATCATTTGGTTCAAGGTCTAAAGTGTGGATATCATGAAAGGTGACTCCAAAGTCTCAGGATCAGGTGAAAAGAATGAGGGTGGTGGGTGTGGGCAAAAATCACATTCAGGATCAAGGTATTATTGGAAAAGTGGATTGTCAAAATGTGAAGGTGATGGTGGTGGTAATAATGGGTGAAAATCAAAATCTGAATCCTAAAATGATGGTAGGTGGGTATGTACAAAAAGGAAAATCAAGAGCAAGATCCTCCTGATAGACGGGAGGTAGATCAAACTCAAAATCTGCCTCTTGAAACAAAGGATTAGCTAGATATGCATAGAAAGAAAAATCAGGAGCAAAGTCCTCCTGGAAAAATATAGGTGGACCGGCTAAAGGGTACGAGGTGTCTGCAAAGTTCGGATAGAAATCGCTCCAGACGGCCATCTCTGGAATAAAAGAAAAATGATCAGGAGAACACGATGGTCAAATCAAAAGGGTGAGAAGAGAGGCACGTGTGTAGAGAGATCGAGTATACACACAAATAATCACAAACAAACACACACAAGACAAAACACAACCCCTCAATTCACCTACTCAACTCGGTAAGGATAGCAAAAGTGCGGTCTTTTATCTTGTTTGTTTTAGACTTAGGTGAGAAGCACAAATTTGTACAAACACTTGCGTAGGCTTATGGGATTTGGGCAATAACCTTATTGTGCACATGAGTATGTAAAAGTGAAGACAATGAGGAGATTACTCGCCCTAAGACAAGATTTTTCTTTTTGATTTAGTTTAGGGTCAAGTAATTTTAGCAGTCCCAATTTTACTATTATCGGTTTTTTGTATTTTTAATAGAAATGCACGAACCTAACAGGGAATCAATTCCTTTTAGCTCCTAGGTGCTCAAAATCAGAGGGAGAGAGTCGGAAAAGCAATGCAAGCGGCAAATCAATAATGAATGCTAAAGTGTAAATGCTCATCTTGCCTCTAGCTATCTATATACAAGGATGCCAAACAGAATTGAAACCTGTCTATATGCAAATGTAAGCCGATGAATCGCCCAAAGTACAGTAATTGTTATTAGCGTGAATAGCAATATGCTAATTATCTAGAAGTGAGACCAAGGTCCGGTCTTCGATGCCACTCGGTGCCCACCATAATGGGTCATGCACGCGCTGTATGCGACCTCTCTCGACAAGCGGTCTCAAATCCAAATAAATAGCAATTCAAATTTTGACTAAATCCAAATGAGGCTATATGTACATGCAAATGTAATTAAGTGTTTGGCCATAATCTATCATCAAGAAAATCCTAATACTAGGGCTCAATCACATAAAATAAAGAAAATGAAAATCGGAAAATAAAATAAATAAAAAAGGGCAGAAAACCGTGATAAAATCGGCGAGGCTCCCAAGGGAACGATCCCTCGGGCACTGGACCTCGTGAGATGTGTAGTTGAGTGTCCTAGAGAGTCCTAAATATTACAAATAAATGTAGTCCCTCTCTCACTTTAAATTACACAAATAAATACAACAAAATAAAAAGCGACTCTGTCTTCAAAAATTCTCTAAGTCTCTTTTGGTGCTAGGTCAGACATCAGTGCTAGCTTCATGTGGGTGCACAGACTCCTAGAAGAGCCTCCCTCGCTCTGCGATACCTTACAGCAAAGTCAATGAAGAGAATGGTTAGGCAGCTCAACAAATATAGCAAATAAAATATAATAAAATAAGATAAAGCAAAAATATGAACAAAAGAGACACAATCGAATAAAGCCAATCTATGCAATGTTGCTCCCCAGCAATGGTGCCATTTGAAAATCGAGTTTTTGTGAGGGTCTAGAGTAGTCTACACAAGGCGAGAGTACAATGTTACTAAAGCGACCGCTCATGAAATATCAATTAATCAACAATTAACCAACAATTAAATATCAAACAATGAAATAGAATACATAGTTGAAATTTATTATAACTCTATAATAGATATGTATAGTGTGCAAGTATGTAGAGGACAAACACAAGGAGCAGAAAAGGATAGATTGTGCAAATCTGATTGTGCTTCTTTCTCTATATGTTTTATGTGGTTTTTAATTTTATGTTTTTTTATTTTTTTCCAATTTTTGTATTTTGTTTTCATTTTTTTTATTTTTTATATTTTCTTTTTTCCATTTTTATATTTCTTTTCTTTTCATTATATAATATAAGGTATATAAGATTACATATATTAATAGATAATATAGATATAAAAATGATGAAAAATAACCAAAAATTGTAGAATTAAATATTTTTGAATTTTAAATATTTTTTACTATTTTTATGATTTTTTAGAGAATTTTATTAATTTTTATATATTTTTAAAGTTAAAAATACCCTAAAAGAGGGATTTAAGAAATACTCGAAATTAAAATGCAAACTAAAAATAAAAAATTAAGTCCAAAATTCTCCAAATTAATTTTAATATATAGAAAATAATACAGATAATAATATAAAATAGAAAAACCTATTTTTGCAATTTTGAGGAATTTTATAGATTTTTATAAAGGTTTTTTAGGCTTTTTAATTTTAAAGAGTTTTATTTTTTTTATTTTTACTGACTTTTGGTCTGAAGGTTAAAAATATATAAATAAATAAAATATATATTTTTAGGAATTTTTAGAAATGATTTTATTTTTTTGGAATTTTTAAAGTCAAACTGGGGCCTTTTGTCCGTTTTCTAATAAATAGATAAAAGTCCTAAAATGAAAAAATAAATATGTCATGAAAATTCATGCATCCAAGAATTAAATCTATTTTCGATGATTTTTAGAGCATAATTGGTATTTTAAATAAATAGAGGAAATAAAGAGAAACTACATTCTAGCAAGGGTATATATGCAATTAAAAGAAATATCAGGGGCCTGTTGCAATTTTACCAAAAGTTATAACTGGAATAAAAATTTGGCGGACCAAAATAATATACATAAAGGTTCAGGGTACGCTTGCAAAATGCCCACCTCACATGGGCGACCACGTGAGTTGAGCTAGCGTGGATCTATTAGCAAATATCAAAAGTATGGGGGCCTAATTAGAAATATTACAAAAGTATTTAAACAGTAGAGGAAAGTTTAGGTTTTTATATTTAAATACAAAAATAATCGGGTAGAGACTGCAAAATACCCAATCAAGGCAGAAGCGGACGGTTGATCTCTCTTTACTTATGCCATGTGCCGTGCTCCTATGCAAAGATAACGGTTCGCAACGACGACCCACATTATATCCCACGGAGAGGATCGACGGCTGAAGGATGCTGGGATCGGACAATCCTTATGCGATCTGGAAGTCGGGGCAGATCCAACGGTTATGGAAGGCAGAGGACGAACTAATGAAGAACTCATCTAGGGCGAGTTTGAATCTAGTGTAACAAGCTCTTCCAGCCTTGTTCAGTGCAAACAAATGATTCCACAAGTCCCTGCAACTCTTATGAATCCGTGGAGCTTCCAAAAATGGCCAAACATCTCCGAGAGCGCTCCGACAGGGGCTGACACCTGAAGCTCCTCCTTGAACCTTAAAAGCCCTTTCATCAGTGGTTTCTCTTGTTGTATCCTATAGGGGTCATGTTAGCCCAAAAACACGGAGCTCGAGGGAGCTCTTGGAGTGGAATGGGTGTTAGGAGACTGTTGAAGAGGATTTTGCAAGGGTCTAGAAATCTCACAAGGCGAGAGATCCAGTCGATGCGGTGACCGCTCATGAAACACGACTTCAAACAACAATTAACCCACAATTCAGAATCAAGCAATGAAAATAAATACAGAGTTAAAATTAAGTATAACTCTGCAATGGATGTGTATAGTGTGCAAGCATGTAGAAGTTGATCACAGGGAGCAAACAAGTTAGATTGGGCAAATTAATGCAAAAAAGTGATTTGTGTAATATTTTTCTATATTTCTTTTTGTGGATTTTTTATTTGTAATTTTTTTATATATTTTTGTATTTTGATTTTTAATTTTCTGATTTTATATTTTCTTTCTGGATTTTACATTTTTATATTTTATTTTTCTTTTAAAATCTATAATAAGGCTAAATATAGAATATATATACAATATATGCTAGGGCAGATATAAACAATAATAAAAAAGATCAAAATACAAAAAATAAAATATTTTTAGGTTTTCAAATATTTTTTACTATTTTTGTGAATTTTTAGGAATTCTTGCTAATTTTTATATATTTTAAAGTCAAAAATACCCTAAATCAGGTCTTATACCTGAAATTAAAATGGAGAAGAAAAATAGCAAACATAATCAAAAAAATCTCCAAATTGATTTTAAAATAATAATAATATAGAGAAAAATATAAAACAGAAAATGCAATTTTTGGAATTTTTGAGAATTTTTATTTTTTTTATAAAAGGCTTTTAGGCTTTTCAATTTTTAAGAGTTTTCTTTTGTATTTTTAAATTACATTTGGTCTGAAGGTTAAGTATACATAAATAAGCAAAATAGTTTTTTGGGGAATTTTTCAAAATGTTTTTATATTTTTTATGGGTTTTCTATTACAAATAGGGACAAAAAGGACACTTGTTGATTTTTATAAAATAATAAAAAGTCCTAAATATGCAAAATAAAATATGTGCATGAAAGTGTGTGCAATCAGGATCATACATGTATTTTTTTGAGATTTTTTTTAGCAATGTAATTATATGAAATAAATACAAGAAACAAAAAGAAACTACATTACAGGTAGGGGTATTTTTGTGGATAAATAAAAGTCCATGGGCCTCGTTGTAATTTTACCAAAATATTACACATAAATAAAGAGTTTCTGGAATAAAATGAAGTTTACAAAACTACGAGCCCTTGCCTGCAAAATGCCCACCTCACATGGGCAGCCATGTGAGGTGAGCTAGTAAGGACTAATGTGCAATTATAGAAAGTTTGAAGGCCTACATGCAAAATACACAAAAATATAATAAAGTCAGATGATGGTTTATGGTTCAAAAATTAAATACAAAAAGACTCTAGGTGTAATTGCAAAATACCCATTAAAGGCATGCATCCAACGGTGATATGGGCCTCACTTATGCCACATGTCGTTCCCAGATGAGGCAATGACGTTTCACCCCCAATGACGGAAACGGCTAAAGGTGGTTTGCCGGAGCAGGGCTCCGGTGAACTTCGAAAGGATGATCTAGGGTGAAAACGAGCATGAAATGCAAAAAGAGAAAGCAAAATATGAACCTAGGGATATAGTTAAGCTAAACATGCAAGAAAAACAAATAGAATCGACCTCGAGCGGCGCACGACCGTGAGATGGAACCGCCAGGAGCGGAACTCTGATGATGGTTGGAATCCACCCTTAACCGTGTCCAACACCATCATGAAGAGGCCGGAGAGGAGGTTGTCGCCCTCCTCTATCCCGAGCACACAAGGGGCGGGGGTATATTAGGTCAAAAGAGGTTCAAATGGAGAAGGGAAGGTCGGGGTGGCTTTTGTACATATTATTGAGGTGCTCCAAAGAACAAAGGTATGCATGGGTTGCAGCGATCCAATCCTTGAGGCAAACACCAGGCGTATAAGAGGGATCCACGAGGAGAAAAAGTGAAGAAGATGTCGAAGCGATTTGGTAAAAGGGGCGACCAGGAAAAAATCGAGAAGAAGACCTAGGAGCTAGGTCTAACAGCTACAGGAAGCAGGTCAGAGAGTTGACCAGAGTCAACTCTCTGCACCACCTGGTTGGTCCACGTAGACCAACCAGGAAAAATGTCTTGGAAATTATTTTAAAATCAATAAAAAATAATAAATGATTTTATAAATTTTAGGATATAAAATAAAAAATGTTTCTTTTTTAAAATTATTTTATTTATATTTTTATTTATTTTTTAGAGATTATTTATTAATAGCTACTTTTTAGGGTTATAATATGTGTATATTCATCTATGTTTTTATGTATTTTATTTTTATTTTATAATTTTGATTTTATTATTTTAGTTTATTATTTTATTTAATTATAGATTATTTTTAGATATATAAAAAATTTATTATATTTTTATGATGTAATATACACTTAGATAAATAGGTCTATTAATTATACAGGTATAGATATAGGTATTTTACTTATGTATTTTCTATACATATTTTATTTTAGTGTTTTCTTTAATATTTTATTCTTATTTTATATGTATATATAAATAGTATTTAGAAAAATATAAAAATATAAAATTATAAAAATAATGACTAATGATTAAAATGGATATTTTAATCGAGTATATTATACAATAGCGGTCCAAAACCTAATTTTCACACCTTAACTCTAAAAAATATGAAATCGCCTTCATTAAATAGCTTATTAAAAGTTATATACAATTAAATGTAATTTTGATATATTTTGATTTTTTATTTGAGAAATATGGGTCTAGGAATTTGGAATTTTATTCTGATTATAACATTTTCTCTGTATATTATTTTTGTATGAAATCATATTTGTATTTTTCTATATTTTATTATCTACAACTTTCATGTTCAAAGTTTCTTTATTTGAAGTATAAAATATGGAAAATAAAATAGGTCCCAAAATAGAATAATAAATAATTAATAAAAGGGATGTTTACCCAACAGACCCTATAAACTTTGCCAATTGCCTCCATGACCTTTGAAACAACATAATTCTCCCCTCGACCCCATAAACTTGCCAACTCTGACCCCATGAACCCTGCGGTTACTCTGTTTGAAGCTCGTGAGGGTTCTTGAGGTAATTTATAAGGTCGATGGGGTAAATACGTTATGCAAAAGGTCGTAGAGGTAATTTACAAAGTTTAGAGGGTCTGCTGGTTAAAAATCCCTTAATAAAAGGGATTTTTATTGTATTTTGGACCCTTATCTCCCCCTACTTTATTCCTTGTCGACCTAGTCATCGAGATGCCTTGGTCTCAGAGTTTAGGGTCATAAAATATCTTTGATATTTTATTCTTTTCTCTTCTTTATTCTATAATTTTGGCATTAAAATAGTATTTTATACACGCACAATAAATGATGAATGTTAATTTATGCAAATTATGGCTATTTACATGCATTTACTTGGGTTTTTAAGGCCAAAATGATAGAAAATAGGTAACGAAATGGAGATTCGTCACCCCTCCATACTTGCCTTCGCTAGTCCCTAGCAAACACTTATGCAATAAGTGCAGAAAAGAAAAACAAAGAAAAGAAAAACAAAGAAAGTGGATTAAGTTTAGTTATCAAACTTGTCTTCACAAAATCAAAGTTTGGAGATTAAGTTGGACCTTTGGAATTTAAGTGCAGGTGGAACCTTATTGGGAATCGGATTTGAAATATAACAGCCTTCGAGAATCCCAAAATTCCGCTCAAGTCTCCTCAATAGTCAAGTCACAATACTTCAACTCTTGCGCAAACCCTTACGACTATGTCGTACAGTATATGTGATAGTGGCTCTCCCCAACTGAAATGACAAAGAGACTAACTTCTCCAGCATGACAACCCAGTGATTCCCCAATCCAGCAACTCCTTCCTTGAGGAGCGGGGTATTCCCTTCTTAAGTTCAAGTGGCAACTGATTCAAGAGGAGGGGGTGAAGAGAAGAATGGATGCAAGACAAGTGTAGTCAAGTCATCCAGTTGCAGGCTCACATGATTTGACTTAGAAGCTCAAGCTTACTTATTGACTATACAAATATATATATTCCGGTAGGCATTTTATTTTCAATCAGGTCTGCCCACTTTTTTAGAGTTTTTTTCTTTTTGCCTTTTTTTTAAATACTATATACATCAGCATTTACATAAGGAGTTTTTCCTCTTGATCCAGTAGACTATCCCTCTTTTGAAGCATTATTACAACCCACACTCTCATGTCTTTAGACATCAATGCCACTAGATGGGTTGGGGTGCATTCCCTCCCTAGAAGAGGACAAATGTTTCCACTTGTGTGCATCTCATACCGGCAAATCCAATCCCCTCACCACTCCAACTGAGTTGATCCAAGTGAAAGTTTCAAGTGTCCAAGTTAGGTCATTATCAACAAGAGTCGTATGTGTGCTCTGAAGTACTCTACTTAGGCAGTCAAGAATCCATTGAACCAAGTCTCACAATCCTAAAAGAATTATGTCAACTAGATCTGAAGTACCTCAATTTTGACACCTATATGGTTCTTGTTATTAGGTAGATCTAAGGTCCAACCAAGCTCCAATCTTTGGATTTTACTTAGACTTGTACAATTATCAAGCTCACTCCGAAAAATGCAAATGATATGTAGAAAATATTTTTTTGTTGCAATTTTCAAAGATTTTAACCTTTTTATGGATCTTTGAAAAAGATGATGCATATGCACTTTTTTGTATTTTTCAAAAAGATTTTGCAAACATTTTTGGTATTTTTATTTTTATAAATGTTTTTGTATTTTTAAAAACAAAAGAATTTTTGGAAAGAACTAGATACAAATATTTGCATGAGGATGCATCTTATATTTACAAGAATTAGGGTTTTTAAGAATTTATAAGGGGTAAGTGATCAATTTTATAGATATGTATAAAGAATTTTAGTGTGATGTATATATTCCTTAAACTTATTTGAAAAGGGTTTTACAAATAATTTTGAAAACTATAGTTCAAAATAATTTTTACAAATAATTTTTATGAACATTCACACATTTGAAAATCATTTTGTAAATGTTTTTCAAATAGTATATATAGATTTTTCAAATTATTTTTGCAACCATTTTCCAAAAATTTGCAAATTGTTTTTCAAACATTTTTATTTCACACAAAGAAAATAAATTTTATAAACAAAATATTTTACAAAGGCTGAAAATATTGAACAAAATATTTTCTAAATAATTTTCAAAAGATTTTTCAAAAGGATTTTCAAACTATTTTTCAAACATTTTGCAAGAAATATTTTTACATGATTAAATAATCGATAAATACAAAAAGAATTTGAGGAATAATATGCATCTTTCTATTAAGTGTTTTAATGAACTAGACAGTATTTTTAGCCATAATTATTATTATTAAAAATATGAAAGTACGAGTTATGGTTAAAGTATATACGGAGTATATACGACCCCCCTATACTTAGATCAAACTATGTCCTCGTAGATTAGAGAGAAAAAGGGAAGACATAACTCGTACTGAGTATAGAAAAGCCTAAAGAATAACTGAACGAAGAAGCAGATACACAAAGCAGGGAGGGTTAAGGGTGGGAATGAATAGATCGTACTCAGACTATCTCCCCCTATACTTAGGGTAAGATATCCCTAAGTATAGACAAGAAGAGGAGACAATGGAGAGGATCAAAGAATGAAAGAACTCGTGATGCGCACCCCCTGTACTTAGGACAAAGTACATCCTAAGTACAGAAGACTGACAAAAAGGGGTGACACCTTTTTAATAGAAAAAGAACAATGAAAAGGATAAGAAGAAAAGAAGAAAAGAGAGATGAAGATGGAAGAAGATAGCAGAATGTACACATCACTCCCCCTATTCTTGGGGTAAAAGAGGCCCTAAGTATAGGCGATGACAAGAGTGACGAAACGGAAGGAAGAAAGAACACTCAGCTCATCCACACCCCTATACTTAGGACAAAGTACGTCCTAAGAAAGGCACACATGAGAATGGGGTGGATGAGAAATACGGGAGATAGACGGAGATAAACGAAAGCAAATATACAACACAATGGTTGTACAGAGGTCAAGAAGGTCGAAAGCGAACCTTCTTGCGAGACCACTGAGGAATAGATCTGACAAGGTGTAGGTTGATATCGGGGTCCTCAGTAGACAAGTGCTGATAAGGATCAACCTGGTGAAGATCCTTAGGGGTCGTGGTATGAGAAGGCACAGACGGATCAGTGGAAGTAGTGTGGCTAGGTATGCCTTAGGTGTCTCGTGTATATCAAAGTGAAAAGAGGTGAACTCATCATCGAAAGAAGTAGGGTCAAGGTTGTCCTGCGAGGTCTCTTCTAGGTCAAAACCAAAAGGAACGAACTCATCAGTGGGAGTAGTTGAATCATGTTCGTCCTCTACAGTCTCAACCAGATCATCATTCTCATCAAAGGCCCGAATTCCTGAATAAAAGAAACAAGATCAAATTCGACCTTGGTCTCATCAATATCTGCCCTCCGCTCAACAGTGTCAATCGTGTAAATCCCGCAGATGTCATCAACACATCACCAAACACCAGAAGAAGGAACTCCAAGGTCCATGCTTCCGAGTCTTCCTCCATGGGGAGGAATTCTCGGGTCTCAGTGGAATCCAACATACATCAAAAATATCTGATAGTCTCATCTAGGTCATGGTCCTCAGGTCAGCTAAGATAGGTGAAGGTGCATCAGGTACAGGTCTCTGATCGGAAGTGGGTGCAGTGATGATCACCTCTCTTTCGTCAACAGGATGCAAGCGAATCTCCCCTGATCCATAATCAATAACAACTCTCACAGAGGCAAGAAAGGGTCATCCCAGGATGATTGGAGAGTGGTCCTTAGTGGATATATCCATGGGCTTTACGACAAAATAAATGGTGTAGCTCATGCCCTGAATCGAAATGACAGTGTTCTCTAGGATACCCTTTGGCCTCTTTATTGGTCCATCATCAAACTAAACGATCATCTTGGTTTTCTTTAGAGGACCTAAGTGAAGAGACTGTACCAGCGATAGGAGTATGATGATAATCAAAGCACCGCCATCAAGGAGAGTGTGATCACACGTGTAGCCCAAGATGGTGCATCAAATGAATGGTGTAGCATTGTTCCTTTTGCTAGGAATGGGACGATGTGTGATGGCATGGACAGTGGCCATGGTCAAGATATGATGCTCGGATCTGCTCCTTTGCTTTCTCTTCTTGGGAAGAGGAGCAGATAAATGGGTCATGGCCTGCTGAAGTGGGGCTTGAATGATCTCATGAATGGTGGCCACCACTTCAGGTTCAGTCAACAATTTTTTTAATTTTTGGACCTCCTCCATACAAGGGAGGAGGTCAGAATTAGCATGTACACAAGGATAGCCAAGAGCAGTTTGTACAGTGGCATCCTTGGGGTCAAAGGTGGGACAAGATGTGAGTGTATGTGTGGTCAGAAGGTCTGACATGTGGGCCCTCTCCTCACAGTTTGAATCAACCAAATGTCTCCCAAATTCTTTTTGTGTTTTTAATTTTTCTCATTTTTTGTATTTTGGGCGATTGCAAGCTCTCATGGAAATCCTCAAGTGAATCCAAATCATCAGATCATGAAGCATCAATATGGATCTTATTCAGGCAGGTGCCTTGAATTCATATGCTCAATGAACTGGGACAAAGTCTCAAGTGTGGACATCATGAGAGGTGACTCCAGCATCTCAGTCTCGGGTGGATGTGAAGGTGGAAATGTGAAGGTGGATGTGGATAAAAATCCGAGGTCTGAAACTGCAGCTGAGGCGGATATGTACAAAAATCAGGAGCAAAGTCCACTAGAAAAAGGGAGGTGGACCGACTGGAGGTACGAGGAATCCGCAAAGTCCAGATAAAAAGTGCCCCAATCAGCCATCTCGAAACAAAAGGAAAACATCGGGAGAGCACGATGGTCAAGTCAAGAGAAGTTAAGAAAAAGGCGCAAATGCGCATAAGCGATCGAGTATTCACACAGACAAACACAAACAAACTCATACAAAACTAACACACCACACAATTCACCTACTCAACTTGGTGAAGATCACAAAAGTGCGATCTTTTTATCTTGTCTGTTTTAGAGTTAGGCGAGAAGTCCAAATTATACAAATACTTATGAGGCTTGATGGGATTTGGGCACTATCCTTAGTGTATACGTAAGTAAATAAAAGCAAAGACAATGAGGGGATTACTCGCCCCAAGACAAGATTTTTGATGTATTTTAGGGTCGAGTAATGTTAGCAGTCCCAATTTTATTGTTGTCACTTTTTTGGATTTTTAATAAGAATGCACGATCTTGTCGAGGAGTCAATTTTACTTAGCACCTAGGTGGTCAAAATCAGAGGTAGAGTCAGAAAAGCAATGCAAGGCAAAAATGATGATGTATGCTCAAGAGAAATGCTCACCTTGCCACCAGCACTCTACATGCAAGGATGCTAAGCAGAATTGAAACCTATCTATATACAAATGTAACCAATGAAATCGCCCTAGGTACATAAATTGTTATTAACGTGAAGAACCAGATGCTAGTTATTCATATGAGAGACCAAGGTCCGGTCTTCGATGCTGATCGGTGCCCACCACAACGGGTCCTGCAAGCACTGTATACAACCTCTCTCGGCACGTGGTCTCAAATCCAAATATATTAGCACGTCTAAGTTCAAACGAGACTATAGGTACATGCAAAATATTAGGTGTTTGGCCTTAAGACTATCGACAAGCAATCCTATAGCTAGGGCTCAATCACACAAAGTAAATAAAACAAAATCAAAAAACAAAATAAAAAATGTGAAGAAAACAGCGAAAAACCCGACGAGGCCCCCAAGGGAACAATCACTCGGGCACTGGACCTTGTGAAGTGTGTAATGTTGCAGAGTCATGTATTATTACAAATTATAGGTATCTTGTCTCTCACTTGAAATTACACAAATAAATGAAATAAAAATAAAATTCAAAGTGAGTTCTATCTTCAAAAATCTCTCTAGGTCTCCTTCGGTTCTAGGTCAGGAATATTTCCCTGTCTTCACGTGGGTGCGTAGGCGCCTTGAGTAAAGCGTCTCCCTCGATCCGTGGTACCTCGCACAAAGTCAACAAAGAGAGGGGTTAGACAGCTCAAAATGATATCAAATAAAGAGAGAAATAAATAAAGGAACAATATACATAAAAATAACACAATCAATCAAAAGCCAATCTATGTGGTGTTTCTCCCCAACAATGGTGCCATTTGTTGAAGGATTTTGCGAGGGCCTAGAAATCTCACAAGGCGAGAGATCCAGTCGATGCGGTAACTGCTCACGAAACCCGACTTCATACAACAATTAACCCACAATTCATAATCAATCAATGAAAATACGTGGAGTTAAAATTTATTATAACTCTACAATCGATGTGTATAGTGTGCAAGCATGTAGAGGTCTATCACAGGGAGCAAACAAGTTAGATTGGGCAAATTAATGCACAAAAGTGATTGTGGAATATTTGTCTATATTTCTTTTTGTGGGTTTTTTATTTGTAATTTTTTATTTTATTTTTTAATATTTTTGTACTTGGTTTTTAAATTTTCAGATTTCATATTTGCTTTTTGGATTTTTATATTTTTATATTTTCTTTTTCTTTTAAAATCTATAATAAGGCTATATATATGATATATATACACTATATAGGTAAGGGTAGATATAAATAATAATAATGATCAAAATACACAAATAAAATATTTTTAGGTTTCAAATATTTTTTTCCTGATTTTGTGATTTTTTTCAAAATTCTTAGTACTTTTTATATATTTTTAAAGTCAAAAATACCCTAAATCAGGGTTTAGATTAAATATCTGATATTAAAATGGACAAGAAAAATATTAAACAAAATGAAAAATTCTCCAAATTGATTTTAATAAAATAATAATAATGAGAAAAATACAAAACAGAAAATACAAATTCTGGAATTTTTGAGAACTTTTTATATTTTTATAAAGGCTTTAGGTTTTTTAAATATTTAAGAGTTTTCTTTTGTATTTTTTAATGATTTCTTGTTTGAAGGTTAAATAAACATAAAATAGCAAAATAGTTTTTTAGGGAATTTTTCAAAACATTTTTATATTTTTTATGGATTTTATATTGCAAAGAGGGACAAAAAAGATACTTTTTGATTTTTATAAAATAATAAAAAGTTCTAAAATTACAAAATAAAATATATGCATGGAAATGTGTGTAATTAATAGCATACACATATTTTTTGAGGTTTTTTTTCAAGTAATGTAGCTAAATGAAATAAACACAAGAAATAAAGAGAAACTACATTACTGATAGGGGTATTTTTCAAATAAATAGAAGTCCAAGGGCCTCATTGTAATTTACCAAAATATTACACATAAATAAAGAGTTTCTAGAGTAAAATGAAATCTACAAAACTACGAGCCCTTGCCTACAAAATGCCCACCTCACATGGGCAGCTACGTGAGGTGAGCTGGTAAGGACTAAAGTGCAATTACGGAAAGTCTGAGGGCCTAAATGCAAAATACACAAAAATATAATAAACGTAGATGAATGTTTATGATTCAAATATTAAATATAAAAAGACTCTGGGTGTAATTGCAAAATACCCAGTAAAGGCGTGGATCCAATAGTGATATGTGCCTTACGTATGCCATGTGTCGTTCCCAGATGAGGCGATGATGTTTCGCCCCCAATGGCAGAAACAGATAAAGGTGGTTCATCGGAGCAGGGCTCCGGTGAACTTCGAAAAGGTGATCTAGGGTGAAAACAAGCATGAAATGCAAAAAGAGAAAGCAAAATATGAACCTAGGGATATAGTTAAGCTAAGCATGCAAGAAAAACAAATAGAATCGACCTCGAGCGGTGCACGGCCACGAGATGGAACCGCCAGGAGCGGAGCTACGGTGATGGTTGGAATCCGCCCTTAACCATGTCTAATGCCGCCACGAAGAGGCTGGAGAGGAGGTTGTCAACCACCTCTATCCCGATCACACCAAGGGCGGGGGTAGATTAGGTCAAAAGAGGTTCAAACGGAGAAGGCAAGGTCGGGTGGTTTTTGTACAGATGATTGAGGCGCTCCAAAGATTGAATAGATGCATGCGTTGCAGCGATCCAATCCTCGAGGCAAACACCAGGCGTATAAGAGGGATCCATGACGAGAAAAAGTAAAGAAGACGTCGAAGCGATTTGGTGAAAGGAACGGTCGAGAAAAAATCGAGAAGAAGACCTAGGAGCTAGGTCTAACAACTACAAGAAACAGGTCAGAGAGTTGACCAGAGTCAACTCTCTATGCCACCTTGTTGATTCACATGGACCAACCAGGAAAAACCTCCTGGAAATTATTTAAAAAATCAATAAGAAATAATAAATTATTTTATTAATATTAGGTTATAAATAAAAAGTGTTTTTTATTTTATGAATTATTTTATTTTTATTTTTATTTATTTTTAGAGATTATTTATTAATAGCTACTTTTTAGGGTTACAATATAGGTATATTCATCTACGTTTTTAAGTATTTTATTTTTATTTCGTAATTTTGTTTTTTATTATTTTAGTATATTATTTTATATAATTATAAATTATTTTTATATACATAAAAATATTTTTATTATATTTTTATTATATAATATATACACTTAGATAAATAGGACTATTAATTATACAAGTATAGACATAGGTATTTTACCTATGTATTTTCTATACACATTTTATTTTAGTGTTTTATTTAATGTTTATTCTTGTTTTAATATGTATATATATATTAGTATTTACAAAATTATAAAAATATAAAATTATAAAAATAATGCCAATGAATAAAATGAATATTTTAATTGGGTATATTATACAATAGGGGTCCAAGACCTAACTTTCACATCTTAATTCCAAAAAATATGAAACCACCTTCATTAAATAGCTTATTAAAAGTTATATGCAATTAAAGGTGATTTTTATAAATTTTGAGTCTTTATTTGAGAGATATGGGTCTAGGAATTTGGATTTTTATTCTGAGTATAACTTTTTCTTTGTATATTATTTTTATATGAAATCAATTTTGTATTTTTCTATATTTTATTATCTAAAACTTTCATGTTCAAAGTTTCTTTATTTGAAGTATAAAAAGAGGAAAATAAAATAGGTCTCAAAAATGAATAATAACTGAATTAATAAAAGGGATTTTTATTGTATTTTGGACCCTTATCTCCCTCTACTTTATTCATTGTCGACCTAGTCATCGAGATGCCTAGGTCTCGAGATTTTGGGTCATAAAATATCTTTGATATTTTATTATTTTTCTTTTATTTTCTTTATTCCATAATTTTGGCATTAAAACAGTATTTTTTACACACTTTGTACAACAAATGATGAATGTTAATTTATGCAAATTAAGGCTATTTACATGCATTTACTTGGGTTTTTAAGGCCAAAATGATAGAATAAAGGTGATGAATGGAGATTCATCACCCCTTATACTTGTCTTTGCTAGTCCCTAACAAACACTTATGCAATAAGTGCATAAAAGAAAAAGAAAAAAGTGGTTTAAGTTTAATTATCAAACTTGTCTTCACAAAATCAAAGTTTGGAGCTTAAGTCGGACCTTTGGAATTTAAGTATGGGTGGAACCTTATTGGGAATCAGATTTGAAATACAACAGCCTTCGAGAATTCAAAAACTCTGCTCAAGTCTCCTCAATAGCTAGGTCACAATACTTCAGCTCATACGCAAACCCTTACGCCTATGAATGTGACTCATACAGGGTATGTGATATTGGCTCTCCCCAACTGAAATGACAAAGAGACTGACTTCTCCAGCATGACAACCCAGTGATTCCCCAATCCATCAATTCATTCCTCGAGGAGCGTGGTATTCCCTTCTAAGTTCAAGTGACAACCAGCTCAAGAGGAGGAGGAGAAGAGAAGAATGGATGGTAGCCAGTGTAGCTACCTATCCTAGGATGCAAGACCAGTATAGTCAAGTCATCCAGCTACAGGCTCACATGATTTGACTTTAAAGCTCTAGCTTGCTTATTGACTTTACAAATATATACACTTCGGAAGGCATTTTATTTTCAATCAGGCCTGCCCACTTTTTTGGAGTTTCTTTTTTCTTAATCAGGTATATTGTCCAATAAGGATCCAAAACCTAACTTTCACACCTTAACTCCAAAAAATATGAAACTATCTTCATTAAATAGCTTATTAAAAGTTATATACAACTAAAGTTGGTTCTGATATATTTTGAGTTTTTATTTGAGAGATACGGGTCTGGGAAGTTTGGATTTTGGAATCTTATTCAGATAATAACTTTTACATTGTATATTATTTTTATATGAAATCAATTTTGTATTTTCTATATTTTATTGCCTACAACTTTCATAATCAATTTTCTTAATTTGAGGTATAAAAAGTAGAAAATAAAATGGGTCCCAAAAATAAATAAATAAATAAATAATGAATTAATAAAAGGGACTTTTATGGTACTTTTGGCCCTTATCTCCCCCTACTTTATTCATTGTCGACCTAGTCATCAAGATGCCTAGGTCTCGAGATTTAGGGTCATAAAATACCTTTGGTATTTTATTCTTTTTCTTTTCTTTATTCTATAACTTCAGCATTAAAAAAAAGTATTTTGTACATAATTTATACAATAAAGACTGAATTTAATTGGCATGAGTTAAGGCTATTTACATGCATTTGCTAGGGTTTTTAAGGCCAAAATGATGGAATAAAGGTGCTGAAATAGAGATTCATCATCCAGCTATTTAACCTGATGTGGGCATAGATTTTGGTTGTGTACATAAGAATAATATTTCTGCTAATTCTAGTTCTGTACATATTCCTTTTCCAGACGCTTTAGAAAAATCCAAAAAAAATAAAGATGTGAAAATATCTTTGTTAGACCCTGATGTGTGCAAATCATTCATAATCTTGTTCTTGAGATGCTTTGCTACATGCCATTCAGTACATGTCAAACATAAAGAAGGGACTTAAAGAGGCATGTACTTCGAAGAGACAGACGTGTCGTGCCAGATAAAGAAATGTGAATCACATTTTAGTGGCGACGATATTGAATGAGATAAGTGATCTCCCAAGAAAGAAGAAAGACATGGGAGTCCCTCTCGTCAGATGCATGATGTTTGATCAAGAGTTCTATAGAAGTCTTCTTAATAGTGGATTGTCAATAAATCTGATGCCTACTTCACTGCTGAAGTAATTTGGGTTGGGACCGATCAAGTCCAAAGGATGATTCTACAGTTTGCAGACACTTCGATCAAGCAGTCTAGAGGAATTTTGGACAATGTCATATTCACCATCTAGGGAATGCAGTTCCATGTGGGCTTCATTGTTCTTGATATGGACACTTCAGCTCCTCTTCTGCACACCCCTATTATACTTGGACAACCGTTCCTTCGAACAGTCGAAGTTGTGGTGGATTACAGCAGTGGACATATTACCTTTCGCTCGAACAATGACAAGGTACCCATTCAGATGATTCAAGTACCGAAAGCTTCAGAATCTGCAGGTGATGAGGGTGTGCCTACAGAACAGACAGAAGACTGTGATTTTCTTATAGAGATTCAAGATACAATCTTTTCATGGACAACATTAAGACCCACGAATTCCTCTCTGTCGAGGAAGGAGTGGATATCATAGTCGACTTCCCCTATGTCTTGGTAGATGAGATTTGTGTTGATCTGCCTAATGAACTTATTTATGGCCACTTGCCCTTAGTCAAGTCAGAAGGAATTACTGTAGACTTCTTAGAACAAGATTCTATCATTGAGAATTTTTGTGCATCCATAGATTCAGAGCATACATAGTCAAAGGTGAAAAACATATAGTTGACAAATTTGATTCCACCAATACCTTGCACAGTTCATGAGGTTACTATTGAGAAAATACAAACACCACCAAAGCTCAAGCAACTTTCAGCAAACATGAAGTACGCCTTCCTTGCGGTACACCAAATATGTTTCATGTCATCATCAACTCCTAATTGAGTCAGGAATAGGAAACTCGTCTGCTTGAGGTTCTAGAAAGAAACCGTAAGGCAATTGGCTGGAAAATTTATGATCTCTGAGGGATTAATCTATCATTGTGCTCCCATCACATTTACTTGGAAGAATTAGCAAGCCATCACGTGAATTCCAACGAAGACTAAATTCGAATCTCCAGGAAGTTATTATGAATGAGATCACGAAATGGTGTGATGGGCTTCATTTATCCCATCTCCGATTCAAAGGTGGTGAGTCCCTTGCATGTCGTGCTGAAAAAGTCAAGGATCGCCATCATGAAGTATGAAAAAGGAGAGGAGATATCTACCAGAGTTCATACATCCTAGCGCGTCTATGTTGATTACAAACGCATGAATTTAGCGACCAAGAAGTACCATTTCCCGCTTCCCTTCACCAATCAAATTGTTAAGAGATTGGCTGCGAAGGAGTATTTTTGCTTTTTAGATGGATACTCTATGTACAACAAGTTGCTATCACCCCAAAATACCAAGAAAAGACTACCTTCACCTATCTATTTGGGACATATGCCTTCCGTAGGATGCCATTCGGCTTGTGCAACGCTCCTGCAATCTTTCAGAGGTGCATGTTGGCAGTATTCGAACATATGGTCAGCAATTTTCCCGAGGTATTTATGGACGATTTCTTAGTCTACAGAGACAGCTTCGATTAATGCCTATCTTATTTAGATCAAGTCTTGAAAAGATACTGTGAAGTCAACTTGGTGCTCTCATGGGAGAAGAGACATTTAGGGTTTGTTTGGTTGCTGGGTTGGGTTGGGTTGGTGTAACCATGTGAATAGTAAACTGTGAGGAGGATTGAGAGGGTTGGAAGGACGGGTACACCGGTGTACCCCAACCCAACCCTGCAACCAAACGAACCCGTATGGTAACTAAAGGGATTGTGCTAGGCCATGTCATCTCAAATGTGGCATGGAGGTTGATCCCGCAAAGGTGAATGTCATTTCTAAGCTCGAGCCACCGACAAATCTGAAGCAAGTCTGGTCATTTCTTGGGTATGTAGGCCTCTATATAAGATTTATAAAAGATTTCAGCAAAATCGCCCGACCGCAGAGAGAGTTTCTAGGGAAGGAGGTTGATTTTATTGTTGATGCTAGAGTCCTCCAAGCCTTTAATCAGCTGAAAGATCTGATCACTCAGGCCCCTATTCTGCAACCTCTAGATTGGTCTCTAGCATTTAAGATCATGATAGATGCTTCAGACTATGCCATTGGAGTGGTTTTGGGACATAGGAGAGACAATCTTCCATTTACAATTCACTATGCCAGCAGAGCTCTTGATGAAGTGTAAAAGAACTATACATTCATTGAGAAAGAGCTGCTCACAGTTGTTTTCGCCTTGGAGAAGTTTAGATCTTATTTGTTAGGATCCAAAGTAATTGTGTACACGGATCACTCTACCATCAGGTACTTACAAGCCAAAAAGGAGGCCAAAGCAATGCTAATCAGATGGATTCTCCTACTCTAGGAGTTCGATCTTGAAATTCGTGATAAACCTGGAGTTAAAAATGTGGTGGCATATCATTTAGCCAGATTGCCATAGTCGGATACTCCTGAACAAAACCTAATATCGATGAAACCTTTCCTGATAAGGCAATTATGTCAGTCACCTCACTCCCCTTATTTGCTGGTATTGTGAATTATCTTGTGTCCAAGAGAACTCCACAAGATTGGCCTAAGCTGAAGATGGACAAGTTCTTGTCAGGAATTAATTTTTATCAGTGAGAGGATCCATATCTCTTTCGTGAGGGGGCAGTCTACATCTGGAGGAGGTGCATTCCTCAGAAGGAAGTTTACAGTATCCTCGAACACTGCCACACCCGAGAATCAGGAGAACACCACTCTAGAAGATGTACGACATCAAAAGTACTTCAATGTGGCCTTTGGTTGCCAACCTTATTCAAAGATGTAGAGGATTTTGTGAAGCATTGCACCGATTGTCAGAAGATGTGTGGCACTATTGGAATGAGAGATACAATTCCCCTGAAAGATATTCAGAATTGAGATGTGTTCGATGCATGGGGATTGACTTCATGGGCCCATTTCCCAATAATCAGGGGTATGAATATATTCTGCTTGATGTCGATTAAGTGAGTCATTGGGTGGAGGCTATCCCTACCCAAGCCATGGACAATCACACTAACTGCTAGTTCTTGAAGGAAAACATCATTGCAAGGTTCGAGATCCCCAAAATTCTCATATCAGATGGGGGTAGCCATTTCATAAATAGAGAGGACTCAAGAATATTGCATAAAACATCGAGTAGCATCTTCATACCACCCACGGTCTAATGGCTTGGTAGAATGTTCAAATAGGGAAATCAAGACAATCCTTCAGAAACTTGTACATCTAAAAAAATTTGGTCTCAACAGCTTGACTCAGTTCTCTAGGCCTATGGAACTGCCTACAAGTCACATCTGAGAATGTCTCCCTACTGCCTGGTTTATGGCAAGCCATGCCATTTTCCCGTTGAGTTGATCCATAAATCCCTGTGGACAACCAATATCTGTAATTTGGATCTGAAGAAAGCATCAAATAATAGAAAAGTAGATCTGAACAGACTTCTCAAATTTCATGACTATGCATACAACAACAGTCTTATGTACAAGAAGAAGGTCAAGAAGTGGCACGACAAGCACATCCATCACAAGACCTTTAAGCCAGGTCAGAAAGTCTGGTTGTTTGATGCAAAGTTAAAACTATTCCCAGGAATCAATTCCCACCCTACCCTGCCTTGTTTGTGGTTCACTACTCTTTGAACATCAAGTAAACAGGGTCGTTCGTAGTGAAGCATATGTGTGACAATGGAAGCAAAGTCATATCTGGACTGTCAACTAACGCACAGCCTTTCGTCATCAACAGACAGCTTCTGAAGCCTTACCTTGAGCATGCTACCTTCATGGTTGTGGTTGACTCCATTCAGGTGGCCTATGAATAAGAACTTCCAACTGCAACATCTATAGATCCAGACAAAGCAATCAAAAGTATATTTGATTAGTTAATCATTTTTCTTCTGTTGTTCTTTTCATTTTTAGTTCTTTCATTCTTCTGAAAGCTTCACTCATCCTTTTCATCATTGCTACACTTAGTATTTGTTTCATCCTAAGTATATGAGGGATGAGTGTATACGGGTGCTCATTCGTTAGTCCCCTCGCCTGTCTCCTCAACTCTTGACATTATTTCTATACTTAGGGATATTTTACCCTAAGTATAGGGGGACTTAGGCCAAGTCACTGATTTGTTTATTTCTACCCTCGACCGATCCTTCTTTGTGTACAGACTGCGATACTTAGGATTAATTGATCCTAAGTATAAGGGGGTCAGTCAATTTCTCATTCATTATTCAATCGATGTAGTATATATTTTCCTATACTTAGTACGAGTTATGTCTTCCTTTTCTCTTCGATCTGTGAGGACATAGCTCAAGTTAGTATGGGGTGTCATATGTACGTTGTATATATTTTAGTCATAATTCGTACTTGGGTATTTTAATGATATGCCTAACTAATAAAAACCACATCTAATTCTTTGTATATATTGAGTAATAATCAGGTTAAAAATGTTTTGCAAAATGTTTGAAAAATGGTTGGAAAATCACCTTGAAAAATCTTTTGAAAACTTTTTAGAAAATTTTTTATAAAATGTTTTCAACCTTTGTAAAAATTTTGTCTATAAACTTTTCTTTCTTTTGTTTGAATAAAATATGTTGAAAATATATATGCAAATTGCTTGGAAAATGGTTGTAAAATAGTTTGAAAAATCTATACATACTTTTTGAAAAATCTTTGCAAAATAATTTTTAAATTTAGTAAATGTTTGCAAAAATTATTTGTCAAATTATTCTTTCAAAATAAAGTTTTTAAAGGTTTTCCAAAATCTTTGCAAATTATAGGACTATAGAAATTCTTCACAAACCTTCTACATAAAACCAGTAATCACTTGTCGTAAATCCTTCACCTAAATTCTTGTAAATAAAAAGATGCACTCCCATGTAAATATCTGCACATTTGCCAAAACCTTTTGTTTTTGAATAATCACTAAATTTTTTTCAAAAGCAAAACCGATAAAAATTTGCAAAATATTTTCAAAAAGTGCATAAAAATTTGCAAAACTTTTTCAAAAAATCCATAAAAAATTCAAAACATGAAAATTACAAGTAAAAAGATTTTCTGCATCGTGCATAGCATTTACATTTTTCGGATTGATAAAAATAATTGAACAAGTCTAAATAAAATCCGAAGATTTGAGTTTGGTTGGATCTTAATCCACTTAATCACAGGAACATTTAAGGGAACTGGAATTGAGACACTTCAGGTTTACCAGACTTAATTCTTTGAGACTACGAGACTTGGTTCAATGTCATCTTGATATCCTAAGTAGAATATTTTGGAACACAAGCATGACTCTTGTCAATAGTGACCTAACTTGCACACATGCACCTTACACTTCGCTCAACTCAGTTGATGTGGTAGAGGGATGGATTTATCGGCATAAGATACAAGTTAATGGAAACATCGGAAGTCATACATTTGTGGTCGTCGTACCTCAACCCGATTCGATAGACATGATGACTAATGACAGAGGTTGTAGGTTGTAATATTGCTTCTAAAGAATGATAGTCTACTGACTCAAGAGGAAAAAGTCCTTATGTGAATGATGTTGTACATAGTATTAAAAAAATGGAAAAACTAAAAACTCAAAAAAGAAAATATAGGCAAAAATCCAAGAAAAATACACTCCCATCGGAGCATGTATATAGTGAATAAGCAAGCTTGAGATTCAAAGTCAAACATATATGTAAGCATGCAGCTGGATGACTTGGCTACACTGGTCAAGCATCCTCGAGTAGGTAGCTACACTGGCTACCGTCCATTCTTGTCCCCACTGCCTCTTCTTGAGTCGGTTGTACTTGATCTTAGAAGGGAATACTCCACTTCTAGATGAAAGAGTTATTGGATTGGGGAATTAGGGTCAGCGTGTAGAAAAAGACGGACATTACCACTTCAGACGAGAGGAGATACATATCACTGATACTGTACAAGGTAGACTCATAGTCATAAGGGACTGCGTATGACATCGACTTGTTCTGACATGGCTTTTGAGGGGACTTGGACAAAGTTTTGTGGATCTTAGAGGTTGTTGTGTGTCAAGTCCAGTTCCTAGACAAGATTCTGATAAAACTAACAATCCAAAAGTCTGACTGAGCTCCAAACTTTGATTTTGTGAAGACAAGTTTAAGAGTTAAAACCAATCCATTTTATTTCTTTTTTTTCTTTTTTTCTTTTCTGCACTTCTAGGCATAAGTGTCTGTTAGGGACTAGCAAAGGGAAGCATAGGTGGGTGATGAATCTTCATTTCATCACCTTTATTCTTTCATTTTGGCCTTAAATCCTAGCTAAATACATGTATATATCATTAATTTGTCAAAATGAACACATGATTAATTGTACAAAATAATGTATAAGATATTGTATATTTTATGTATTTAATTCCAAAATATAAGAATAAAGGAAGAAAAGAAAAAGAAAAGAGGCACCACAGATGTGGAGTGGCCCTAGACCCCGAGATCTATTCATCATGATGAATTTGTCGGCAAGGAATAAAGTAGGGGAGAAAGGGCAGATAAATTATACAGAAAATATATAAAAAACCTAGTTTTAACTTCATCTATAAATATTTTAGGACATATTTTATTCTTTATTATTTATATCTCAAATCAATAAACTTTGTACAAGAACATTGTAGATAAAAATGTAAAGAAAAATACAAAATTGAGTTTATAGAAAAATAATGCACAGTGTTCCCAAGACACATAGAATAAAAAGCCAAAATAAAAACTTCACAGACATGTATCATCTCCATATTGTATCAAAATGGCCCAAAATCACCTTCAATTGTATAACTTTTAATATGTTAGTTAATGAAGGTAGATTCATTTAATTTGGAGCTAAAATGCAAAAGTTAGGTTTTTGGTCCACATTGTGCAATATACATGTATATTTTATTCAATATATGTGTTCTTTGTAATTATCAAATTCTTTTATTTTTATAATTTTGTAAATATTATTTGAAACACATGTATGTAATTAAAATACAATAAAACCATCAAAATAAAATCAAAATAAATAATTCATTTGAATACGTAGATGAAATATACATGTATATACCTATAATGTATACATACATAATTAATTAAGTATACATACAAACTCATAAAAATCCAATAAAATTATCTATGTGTATAGAAAAATCAAAAATATATAAAATACATGTATAAAATAAAATAATATGCCAAAATACATGTATTTATACCTAAACTTTACATGTAAATATTAACTTGTAATAAAAGGCCTTATAAAAATAAATAAGATATGTATAAAATAATAAATTATATTATAAATATATTTTATGTTTTAATAAAAAATCAATTAAATCAATTATTATTTTTTTTGATTTTACAAATTTTTTCTTCAAGGAATTTTCTGGTTGGTCCACGTGGACCAACCAGAATTCTCTGACCGTTGACCCTGGGTCAAATGGCCCTCCTCTCTCTTCCTTGTGCTTCGGCTTGTCAGAACCTGGGTTTTGCTCCAATTTTCCCGCCTGATCTGGTGCTATGGCTCCTAGTGATGCACATTTCATGGATATTAAACATCCATAATTTCATCACAAGACAAGGATCTCTTCGATTGTCCTTACCTCGTCCAGTATCTATGATCGAAGAGCCTCCATTCCTATGTCTATAAATAAAGATCGACGGTAATCTTTCCCAGTTTGATCCCTCATCACTGATCTTTAGCCCCTCATATTGGCCCTAATAGCTCCACCTTATTTACAACAAGAGGAAGCTATTGATTTGTAGCGAGGAGAGGTCGAGGAGGAGGAGATCCAGACCACCACTGGAGCTCCGATGCGGTTATGCTTCATCGGCCTACGGCCGATTTAAGACCCGTTCTTTTGCATTCCTATGTAGTATCATATTCGTAGTTTCATTTCCCATAGTTAATTTTTGGTTTAATCACATATTCAGTCCTAATTAAGAAAAACCAAAAATCCATGGAGCTCGAGCTCCTGGGCAATACACTCGTGGTCTGACTGTATCTCGCTGCGATTTCACCTCCATCTTGATCTTTATCATGTTGTCCATCTGATCCAACCATTTCCCCCTTTGATTCAACCCGGATAAAAGTGAATCAGAGCTCCTTCTGTCTCCCTTCATCGAAGCTCTTCGCCCCTCCATTCCACACAGGTCCAACTACTATTTTTGGGCTAAGAGCATAGCTCTCAAGCCAGCTGGTCATTTTGTGTAGGTTTGGACAAGCAAAGCCTCACTTGGGTCCTAATGTATATCTGGAACATCTCCTGGCACCTTAGAGCTGTCAGAGCTCCTCGATCTTCCTCATCGTTTCCTGAGACCATCTACATGTACGGAACGTTCCCAGCTTGCTGTTGAACCTGACGGAGGATAGAACTATCACTGGAGCATGGAGAAAAGTAGAATCCAAGCACGCCTTATCGATGTTCTTTCGTAGTTCTTCGAGAGCCATTCATCGTCATTCGATCAGGAACATGGCCCAGATCTAATCTGGGCCATCCAATCTTAATGAAACACTACGCCTTCTCCACCATTCGATCTTCCACGTGTCATCCAGGAAGTAGTCGGATGTAGGCTCTTAAGTGGGGTAAATTTCATTAACCCCGTCCACACATTTTGTCTTTTATTAAAAGTTCATGTAATTATTAAGTACAAAAGTTTGTGGACTATTTGCTTGTATGCCCTTGTAACTCTTGAATATTGTAAGTGGGTCCAGTGTCATGTCACCTCAAGGCGTACCCCCCCCCAATTCTGGTAATTTGTATTAAGTCCTAAAAATTCAAGTTTAAGTTCAAACTTTTGGAATATTTTGCACTCATTCCCCTAAGCATTATTTTTTTGCAAATATGCCCCTGCCAGCTTAAATTAATTTTATTTGTGTCTTTCTTTTTATTTAACATTGCTCATGTGCTCCAAAAATCTTCAAATAATAGGTGTAGGTGCATAATTGGCTTTTGATACATGCTATATTTTTTATTCACCATTTTACAAGCATTTAATATTTATTAAAAAATCATTTAGAGCTGATTTATTCCATGTTTGACTAAAAAATATAAAAAATTAGAAAATCTTTTTTTTTGAAAAAAATCCAAAAAAATACTAATTGTTTGTCACTCTATTTTATAACTCTAGACCAAAAATCACAAAAAATATAAAAAAAGAGCTCTAAAAATTAGCAAACCCTTGTTAATCCTAAAAAAATTATAAAATATTTTTGAAAAATAATAAAATATTAGTTACTATTCTATATGTTTATCTATATTAATATCTACGTAGTAAAATTGATTTTTAGAAATTATGAGACCTTTTTCTATTTTTAAATATTAAATCAATTCGATCCTATTAAAAAAATCCTTGTTTTGCTTTATTTCAGCTTTTAAAAATAAAAACTTGCAAAAATTCCCCAAAAATATATAAAAATAAAAAATATTTGAAAACATAAAAAAATTATTTGGTTATTTTTGACTGTTTTATCTATATATATAGTATACCCTATATAGCATATATATCATTATATATAATTTATATTATTATTGATTATTATAAATACCTTATAATTATTTAAAAACCTTTAAAAATAAAAAGGGCTGCTCTGTTTGATTATTTTCTGATTTTTTTCATATTTATTACATATATTATACTATAAGGTATTTATAGTGTATATATAGTCCTTATTATTCCTTTACATATATCCTTATATATTAGTTATATTATTAAATTAAAAAGAAATTAAAATTTAGAAAATTAAAAATAATAAATTAAATAAATTATAATTAAAAAAGAAATTATTTTATTTAAATAAAAGCCACATATACATTGAGTGATTTTGTGCACACTTGTATACACTTGCTTCATTCATTCATTTAAATAATACCTGCAACGTCTTGCGCTTCTTGTGTTCGACTTGTACTTGCTTGTCTGCTATACATACTTGTTTAGTAGGGTATAATTAATTTTGATTCACACTTTCTTGCATTGCTTGATCCTTCTATTGTATGGGTTGATTGTTGAATTTATTATAGGTCTTCGAGAGTTGTCATTGCATCAACTTAATGGTCTCGCCTTGTGTGGACCATCAGATAGTCCCTCGGATAATTCTGGTATTTTAGGTAACCATGTTGTCAATAGGGAGGTGAAGAAGTTGACTAAGGACTACAACGTCGAGCACCGTGTCTTTAGTCCTTATTATCCACAATATAATTGCATGGCAGAGGTATCAAACATGGAGGTCAAAGGAATTTTGCATAAGATAGTCCTCCCTGACAGGAAGAACTAGTCCCAACTCCTGGACCAAGTTCTACGGGCTTACAGGATGGCTTAAAGGACCCCATTGGGGACCTCCCCGTTTAGAATGGTCTTTGGCAAGCCATGTAATTTGTCCGCAGAATTAGTACACAAATCAGAATGGGCAATCGGGAAGATGATCCAGGATCGTCACATAAGAAAGAAGAACAGAGATATGGATCTAATTGAGCTCTCAAATATAAAAACCATCCATATGAAAGCAACATGATCTACAAAGATAGAGTGAAGAAATGGCATGACAAGCACATCAAAACCAAAAAGTTTTTCTCATGGAAAAAAATTGTGGTTGTTTAATGTAAGGTTAATGATTTTTCAAGGGAAGCTAAAGTCAAAGTGGACATGACCATTCATCTTTAGGGAAATACACAACGATGGCAGTGTTGATATTTCTAAAACAACAGACATCACACACACTTCCCTAGTCAATGGACAGTTGCTTACGCATTTTGTCGAATCAAATGAGCGGTTGGTTCATGTTGAGCAAATCTCATTCACACTGAGCACGGATTTAGATGAAAGACTACTTCGACCCATGTGAAACCTAAAGACTACTTTGACCCATGTGAAACCTAAAAACTACTTCGACCCATGTGAAACCTTGATATAAGAAGCCATCCTCTTCAGTGCAGCTAGAAGATTCAGTCGATCACTTGTACATACATCTTAGAACTACTCGATCCTCCACTTGTGATTGCTCTTTCATACTTAGGCTGACATGAGCCTAAGTATAGGGGGTCGGTATCATTGTGTATACATCACTTCTATTCTTTCTTCTCACCCTCGACCACCTCATTTCTTGCTCTCCTGTTATACTTAGGCCCTCAAAAGCGTAAGTATAGGGGGCAAGTCGAATTCCTATTTGTGTCGCTCAACTATATTTGGTACGAGCTATGTCTTCATTTCACTTTGTGTCATGAGGACATATCACAAGCTAAGTATAGTGGGGTGTGTATATATTCTATATACTTTATCCATATATCGTACTTCAATCATTTTCACATCAAAATCAAGTATGGGTATAAGTTGTGTTTACTATACAAAATTTTTGTGTTTTCAAAAATTTTTTGCAAAATTAAGGGGTATAATAAAAAACAACAAAAACACCCTTGTTTCAAAAAAAGGGGAAAAGGAAAAAACTATTGTCAATTTTGAATACTAGATTTAAAAATAACAAGCTACTTCTTAGTGAGGGAACTACGGTCTCCCTTAGCAGATTAGGTGATTAAAGGACAATGTATAAGTAATGTATCTCCATTTCGTCACCTTTACTCTATCATTTTATCCTTAAAAACCCTAGCCAATGCATGTAAAAGCATCAATATGTACAAACTAACACCCATTCTTTATTCTATTTATTGTGTATAAAATATTGTTTTTAGTGTCAAAATTATAGAATAAATAAAAGAAAAAAGAAAAAATGCCAAAGGTATTTTATAACCCTAAACCCCAAGACCTAGGCATCTTGATGACTTGGTCGACAAAGAATAAAGTAGGGGAGATAAGGGCCAAAAATCATCAAAAATTTCCATTCTTTAATTCATCAATAATTCATTTTTGGGACCTATTTTATTTTCCATTTTTTATACCTCAAATAAAGAAACTTTGTACATGAAAGTTGTAGATAATAATATATAAAAATATACAAAATTGATTTCATATAAAAATAATATATAGTATACATTTTATTCTCTAAATAAAAAGCCAAAATCCCAATTTCTCATACTCATATCTCCTAAATAAAAACTCAAAATGTATCAAAATAACCTTTAATTGTTTATAACTTTTAATAAGTTATTTAATGAAGTTGCTTTCATATTTTTTGTAGTTAAGGTGTGAAAGTTAGGTTTCAGACCCTCATTGTACAATATACCCGAATAAAATATTCATTTTATCTATTATTTATTATTTTTATAATTTTATATTTCATAATTATTTAAATATTAGTTATAACATATGTACGTATTAAAGCTAAAATAAAACTTCAATGAAAACATAAAAACAAAATATTGCATAAAAATACATAGATAAATATACAATACATATACGGATATACTTGTAACCCTATCTATTTAAGTGTATATATTATAATGTATGGAATATAAAAATAAGTTGAAAATATATAAAAATAAGAAAATAAAATAATAAAATCAAAAATAAAAATAAAAATAAAATACTTAAAACATAGGTAAATATACCTATAAATAGAACCTTAAAAATTAACTTGAATAAAATACTTCGAAAATAAATAAAAATAATAATAATATCTTTAGAAGATAGTAAAACTTTTTATTTTATAATTTAAAATTAATAAAATCATTTATTAATCATTTTTGAATTTATAAATAATTAGGTCTGCTTTTTTCTAGTTGGTCCACGTAGACCAACCAGGTTCCTTCCCTACCTAGGTGTGTTAGACTTAGGTATTGATTCATTTTCTTCGATTTTTCCCCCGAGAATTCTTGCATCCTCTCGAGTTGATGACTTCAGAACTTTTTCTCCTCGATTGAAGGGCTTTCACGCCAGCATGTTCCTCGAGGATTCATCCATCGATTCGCTCACGTCCCCTCGATCTTCATCTCATATCGATCACTTGTACAAAGCCGATTCCACCTCATCCCTTCAAGGTTTAAAATCCCTTTTTGGCCCTTATTTGACCTCCTCTCTTATGCTATAGATCGAGTTTGGTGATAGAGGCTTCTCCAGCCATTTGTAGCGAAGTCAAATAAGGTTGAAGGTGCATTCCACTCATCTCAAGTGTGCATCGCCACTGTCGAGGTACATACTTGTGGCTCTGGCCATTTGAGTCATTTTTATTGCTTTTTTTAGATATATTTTAGGTTTAGATTTGATATGATGCACTTAATTTAGCATTTGATTGTTTGCCAACTTGTAGTTCGTCGGAGCTCCGCTCCGGCGAACCCTCCACCGTGCACTCACCGTTTTCCGCTGCACCTTACACTTTCACTTCGATTCCCAATGCCTTCTCCATAACTTTCCAGCCTTCATTCACCCATAACAGTCCTTGATCTGGCCCTCAGTGCCCTCAGTCCCTCTTCCTCCGTTGCTCGCCAGAGGGACACCACCTGAGCCACCCTTGTTTCCATCCATTTGAAGCTCACCCGAGATTCGTATTTTTGTTGTGGACTAACTTCGGCAGGAAAGATCAAGAAAGGAGTCTTCTTAGACCCTCATCGAACCAGTGAGGATCTCCCAGGTCCACCTTCACCGCCAGCCACCACTGGAGCCCCTCAAGGCATTTTGATACATCGATTAAATGCGGGAGGGCTCTGGGATGCTTTTGGGAGCTTCAGAAGCAAAGTAAGAGCTCTGGGCATGGAGATTTTGACGACCAAAGCTCAACAAGGCAGTGTTCTTTGGTCGTTCTTCCTCTGCGCTTCAGAGCCGTCGATATTAGCCCCGTTATTCCATATGCACGGCTAGCGTCGGATCAAGCCGAGCCAAAACCATCGATCTCCTGCAGAAAATTTAATCATGTTTGTCGTTGCACGAACCAATATTGCGCATCCCCGTTGTGACGCGTGGCAAGTGAAGGGATTGTCGTCATTGGATTGTGCTTAAGTAGGGTATTTTCCATTCCAGACCCAGCTCACTTTTGTATTTAATATCAAGCACTTAAACTTTCATCTGCCCTTATTGTATTTTTGGGTAATTTACAAGAAAGTCCTCAAATTATTTATATTTGCTATTGAGTCCATGCCAACTCACCTCACGTGCGGTTCCACGTGAGGTGGGCATATTGCTATTGAGCCCATGCTACTTTATGTATTTTGTTTTGGCCCAAGGAATTTCAATTTCAGTTATATACTTTTGTGAAAATTGCATGTTCACCTGTGCAATAAATTATTTACATATTCATTCGTACATGCATTTTGTTGATTTCTTCTATTTTTTAAATATATCATTTGTGCTCCAAAAATCACCAAAAAATAAGGTAAGCTCATGTTGCAATATATTTTTAGGTCATATTTTAGATTTGTAATTTAGGACTTCCTAATATTTTTAAAAATCCAAATAGCACAAATATTCCCTGTTTAGCTTTAAAAACCCATAAAAATATAAAATCACCTTAAAAAATTCCAAAAAATATACATTTTGCTTATTTAAGTATTTCTCACCTTCAGACCAAATATTAGTAAAAAATAAAAAAGGAAATACCTAAAAATCAAACAGCCTCAAAATCCTTTATAAAAATCTAAAAAATCTAAAAATTCCAAAAATATCAATTTCTATTTTTAATTTTCTTTATGTAATTATTTATTTGTTAAAATTTATTAAGAAAATTTTGGATATTATTTGATATTTTTAGTGTCCATTTCAATTCTATCAATTTATTAAATCCTTGATTTGTGATATTTTTACTTTAAAAATCCATAAAAAAATAGCAAAATTGCCTAAAAAATTACAAAAATGGTAAAAATTGTTTAAAAACTAGAAATATTTAATTCTGTGATTTTTTAGTTTTATTTATATCTAAATTACTTCATATTTATATATAGACCTATATATTGTATATTATATATTTAAAAAGAAAAAGAAATTAAAAATATAAAATTCTAAAAAGAATATAAATATATAAATTTAAAAATAATTTAAAAATATAAAATCAAAATTAAAAAAAACAAAAATTAAAAATTACAAAAATACATAAACAACAAGAAGCACACATTTTTGCATTCACTTGCACCATTCTCCCATTAGCTTCTTGTGTTCGACCTCTACATACTTGCACACTATACGCATCTATTGTAGATAAATTTTAACTCCACAAAATTTTGCTTTTCATTGCTCAATTCTTATTGTGGGTAAATTGTTGATTTTCTGGGATTTCATGAGCGGTCGCCATAACGACTTTGTCTCTGCCTTATGAGGACATATTTTGTCTCTCGTAGAATCTTCGTTCATTAAAAGGCATCGTTTCTGAGGAGCAACGTTGCGTATATTGGTTTTTGCCCATGTCTTCTTGCTTGTCTATATTCTCTATTTGTTTTCTATTTAGTTGATATCATTATTGAGTTCTCTAACCATCTTCTTTGTTGACTTTCATGCGTGGTACCGCAGATCGAGGGAGGCCCTCTTTGGAGCGCTTGTGCACTCACATGAAGTCGACTCAATGTTCTAACCTAGCAGCAAAAGATACTTGGAGGATTTTGAAGATAGTGCCCACTTTACTTTATTGTATTTATTTTGTAATTTAAGTGAGAGAGGGAGACTCTTTTTAGTGTAATATTCAGGAATCTCCAGATTCTGCCATACTTCACGAGGTCCACTACCCGAGGGATTGTTCCCTTGGGGGCCTCATTAGTTTTGTTGTGTTTTGCATCATTTTTATTTTTCTTTATTTTCCGATTTTATTTTCCTATGTTTCTGTGATTGAGCCCTATCTTAGGATCTGCTTGACGATAGATTAAGGCCAAACACCAAATTACCATTGCATGTACCTATAGCCTCGTTTGGACTTAGTCAAATTTTAAATTGATATTATTTGGACTTGAACCGTGTGCCGAGAGAGGTCGCATACAACGTTGCAGGGCCCGCTGTGGCAGGCACCGAGTGGCATCGAAGACCGGACCTTGGTCTTATTTCTAAATAGTTAGCATATTGTTCTTCACGATAATAGTATATTCTCATCTAGGGTGATTTCATCATCTTTGCATTCGCATATAGATAGGTTTCAATTCTATTTGGCATCCTTGCATGTAGAGAGTTGGAGGCAAGGTGAGCATTTGTCCTTTAGCAATCATCATCGATTTGTCGCTTGCATTTCTTTTCTGACTCTCTTCCTCTGATTTTGATCACTTAGATTGCTAAAAATATTTGACTCCTCGTTAAAAATACAAAAAAGTGAAAATCAAATAAAATTGGGACAGTTAATATTACTGGACCCTAAAATAAACCAAAAAAGAAAGATCGTTATCTTAGGGAGAGTAACCCCCTCATAGTATTTGTTTTACTTTGCTCACGTACACACTAAGATTAGTGCCCCAATCCTAGGCCTCCTAAGTGTTTATGCAATTATGTCTTCTCACCTAACTCTAAAATAGACGAGATAAAAAGACTGAACTTCCATGGTCTTCACCGAGTTGAGTAGGTGAATTGAGGGCTTGTTTTGTGTGAGTTTGTTTGTGATTGATTCTGGGCATACTCGATCTCGTCTGCGCATCTGCGTCTTTTTCTCACATATATTAATCTGGCCATCATAATTTCCCGGTCATTTTCTCTTATTTCGGAGATGGCTGACTAGAGCTATTTTTATCTAGATTTTGTGGATCCCTTGTACCCTCCATCTGGTCCACCTCTATTTTTCTAGGAGGGCCTTGCTCCTGAGCCTTCTTTGTACATATCCACCTAACCCACTGTTTCAGGACTCGGGCGTTGACCTACCATTGCCATCATATTTTTCACCACCTCACCCACCCAAGACTGTGCTTTGGGAGTCACCTCTTATGTTGTCCACACTTGAGACCTTGACCCAGATCATAGATCATATGAAGTCGAGGATTGACGACCTCACTAGCCTAAATAAGAGCCACATTGATTATTCACCCTCTGGATTTTTGGATTCATTTGAGGACACTCATGAGAGCTTACAATCACCAAAAATACCAAAAAAATAAGCAAAAATTGAAATTACAAACAGATTTTGGGAGACACGTTTTTTATTCAGACTGTGAGGAGAGGGCTCACCTGCCAGATCATTTGTCCACGCATTTACTCACCCCATGTCCCACCTTTGACCCCAAGGATGACACTGTACAGATTGCTCTTAGTCACCCTTATGTATATGATGACTCTGATCTCCTCCCTTGTGTGGAGGAGATTCAAACATTCAAAAAAATGTTGACTGAACCTGAAGTGGTGGCCACTGTTCATGAGATCATTGATGCCCACTTCGCCAGGCCATGACCCATTTATCTGCTCCTCAAACCAAAAGAGAAAGCGAAGGACAGATCTGAGCATCATATCTTGACCATAGCCACTGCCCACACCATCACCCACCGCCCATCTTCTAGGAAAGGGAACACCGCTACACCATTCGTCAGATGCACTATTTCTGACAATTCATGTGATCACACTTTCCTTGACAATGGTGCTTCAATTAGCATAATACCCTTCTTGTTGGTACAATCTCTTCACTTAGGGCATCTCAAGAAAACTAAGATGATCGTTCAGTCTGTTGATGGATCAATAAATAGGTCGAAGGGTATTCTAGAGAACATTGTCATTTGGATTCAGGGAATGAGCTACATCGTTAAATTTGTTGTATTGACCATGGAGACCTATACCCCTGGAGAGCACTCTCCAATCATCCTGGGACGATCCTTTCTTGCCTCTACGAGAGGCGTTGTTGATTACAGATCACGAGAGATTCATTTTCGTGACGGGAGCGTTGTGGTCATCACTGCACCTACTGCTGACCAGAGATCTGCATCTGATGGGACTACTTCTACTTTAGCTGACCCTGAGGCCTATGACCTATCTGTTGATATCAAAGAGGTTTGCTTTATGACCGATGATGAGACCCAAGAATTTCTCCACAGGGAGGAAGACTCGGAAAGCATAGACCTTGGAGTTCCCTCTTCCTATGACCGGCGATGTGTTGATGACATCCGCGAAATTTACACGATTGATACCTTAGAGCGAAGGGTAGACATTTTAGAGACCGATGAGGCGAAATTGATCTTATTGCTTTCATCAATCAATTCAGGCCTTTTGATGATATTGATGATCTGGTTGAGACCTTAGACGACGAACATGACCTTACTATTTCCACAGAGGAGTTCGTTCCTTTTGTTTTGACCTAGGAGAGACTCGCTAGGCTGGACTTGACCTGACTACTTCCATTGATGAGTTCGAGCCTTTTCACTTTGATATCTGTGAGACACCCAAGGTCAGAACTAGCCACACTTCTTCCACTGACCCGTCTGTGCCTTCTCACCCTAGGACCACTGAGGATACCTTCCAGGTCCAACCTAATCGATTTATGTCAGCTAAGGATCCCGATGTCGACCTACACCTTGTCATATATATTCCTCAGCGGTCCAGCAAGAAGGTATGCTTTCTACCTTGTTGATCCTTTGTGCATCCACCCCTTTGTACATTCGCATTCGTTTACCTTTGTCTATCCACTGTTTCTCTCATACATCCCATTTCTATGTGTTTCCTTCCTTAGGACATACTTTGTCCAAGTATAGGGGGTGGACGAGTCGAGTGTTTTTCTTTGTTCCATTTCATCACTCTTGTTGTTGCCTATACTTAGGGCTCTTTGACCCTAAGTATAGTGGAGTGATGCATAAATTCTCTTGGATCCTTTCTTCTATCTTCATATGTCTTTTCTTCTTTTCTTCTTTTCATTTTCATTTTCCTTTTTCTACCAAAAAGGTATCGCCCCTTTTTGGTCGCTGCTATACTTAGGACATACTTTATCCTAAGTACAGGGGGTGTGCACCCGAGTTCTTTCATTCTTTGATCCCCTCCACTGTCTCCTCTTCTTGTATATACCTAGGGATATATTACCCTAAGTATAGGGGGAGACAAACCGATTTTTATTTGTTCATTCCCACCCTTGACCCTCCCTGCCTTACGTACAGTCGGCTATACTTAGGATTATTTAATCCTAAGAATAGGGTGGATGGTCGACTTCTCATTCGTTCATTTCTTCACTCCTTCATCCAATCTTTATTCATTATTCGTTAGGCTTTTCTATCCTCAGTATGAGTTATGTCTTCTCTTTTTCTCTCTGATCGGTGAGGACATAGCTCATGCTAAGTTTAGGGGGTCGTATATACTGCATATATATTGTAATCCATAACTCGTATGTTAGTATTTTCAATAACTATGGATAAATTATCATATAAAATACTATAAAATTCATTAAATTGACTAATAAAAGATGTATATTATTCCCTAAATTCTTTTTATATATACTGATTAATAAATCATGTAAAGATATTTTTTGCAAAGTGTTTGAAAAAGAGTTTGAAATGTTTTTGGAAAAATCTTTTGAAAAATATTTGGAAAATGTTTTCTTAAATATTTTCAACCTTTGTAGAAAGATTTTTGTTTGTAAAATTTCTTTTTCTTGTGTGAAATAAAATCTTTTGAAAAATTATTTACAAATGGTTTTGAAAATTATTGCAAAAATATTTTGAAAAATCTATATATCTTGTTTGAAAAACCTTTGCAAAATGATTTTCAAATGTTTGTAGATGTTTGTAAAATTATTTTGGACTATAGTTTTCAAAAATTGTTTGTAAAATCATTTTCAAATAAGTTTGAGGAATATATACATCACACCAAAATTCTTTACTAACTATATATGCATATCTATAAAAATAATCACATATCCTTTGTAAATTCTTAAAACCCTAACTCTTGTAAATTTGAGATCCATCCTCGTGTAAATATTTGTACCTATCTTTTCTTCCAAAAAACTTTTGTTTTGAAAAAAGCCCAAAATATTTGCAAAACCCAAAATTTCAAAAATATTTGCAAACTTTTTCGAAAAATTCATAAAAAAAATTCAAAGGTTTGGAAATTGCATCACAAAAATATTTTCTACATTGTACATAGCATTCGCATAGCATTTGCATTTTTTAGATTGAGACGGATAATTGAACAAGTCTAAGTAAAATCCGAAGATTGGAGCTTGGTTGGACCTTAAATCTACCTAATCACAGGAACCTTATAGGAGCTGGAATTGAGGTACTTCATGTCTAGTTGACTTAATTCTTTGAGAATTGAGGGTCTTGGTTCAATGTATTTTTTACTATGAAAGTAGAGTATTTCGGAGCACATGCATGGCTCTTATTGATAATGACCTAACTTGGACCTACACCTTTCACTTACCTTAACTCAGTTGGAGTGGAGGGGATTGGATTTGCTGGTATGAGACACACACAAGTGGTAACATTTGTCCTCGTCTAGGGAGGGAAGTGCACCCCAACCCATACAGTGGCATCAACGTCTAAAGGGTTGTAATAATGCTTCAAAAGAGGGATAGTCTACTGGCACAAGATGAAAAAGTCCATATGTAAATAATGTTGTATATAGTCTATCAAAAAAGAAAAAAACCTCAAAAAATGGACAGGTGTGACTGAAAATAAAATGCCTAACGGGGCGTATATATTTGTATAGTCAATAAGCAAACTTGAGCTTCAAAGTCATATCATGTGAGCCTGCAGTCGGATGACTTGACTGCACTAGTCATGCATCCCCGGATAGATAAATACACTGGCTACTATCCATTCTTCTCTCTACCCCCTCCTCTTGAGCCGGTTGTCACTTTAACTTAGAAGGGAATACCCCGCTCCTCGAGGAAAGAGTTGTTAGATTGGGGAATCATTGGGTTTTCATACTGGAGAAGTCAGTCTCTTTATCATTTCAGTTGGGAAGAGCCACTATCACACACATTGTACAAGTGAGATTCACAAACATAAGGGTTTGTGTATGAGTTGAAGTATTCTGACCTAGATATTGAGGAGACTTGAGCAGCATTTTGGGATTCTTGAAGGTTGTTGTGTTTCAAATCCTTTTCCCAATAAGGTTCCGACCGCACCTAAAATCATAGGTCCGACTTGAGCTCCAAACTTTGATTTTGTGAAGACAAGTTTGAGAATTAAATTCAATCTACTTTCTTTCTTTTTATTTTCTTTATTTTTATTTTCTGTAATTATTGTATAAGTGTTTATTAGGGACTAGCAAAGGCAAGTATATGGGGTGATGAATCTTTAGTTCATCACCTTTATTCTATCATTTTGGCCTTAAAAACACTAGCTAATGCATGTAAATATAATAAATAAAAGAAAAAGAATAAAATTCCAAAGATGTTTTATGACCCTAAACCCTGAGACCTATGCATCTTGATGACTAGGTCAACAAAGAATAAAGTATGGGGGGAGATAAGGGCCCAAAATCATCAATAATTTCCATTCTTTGATTCATCAATAATTCATTTTTGGGACCTATTTTATTTTCTACTTTTTATAACTCAATTAAAGAAATTTTGTACATGAAAGTTGTTGATAATAATATATAGAAAAATAAAAATTGATTTCATATAAAAATAACTTACAGTATACATTTTATGCTATAAATAACAAGCAAAAATCCCAACTTCTCACACCCATATCTCCTAAATAAAAACTCAAAATTTATAAAAATCACCTTAATTGTATATAACTTTTAATAAGCTATTTAATGAAGGTGGTTTCATATTTTTTGAAGTTAATGTGTGAAAGTTAGGTTTCGGACCCCCATTATATAATATACCCGAATAAAATATTCATTATATCTAATATTTAATATTTTTATAATTTTATTTTTTTATATTTTTTAAAATATTAGTTATAACATATGTTCATATTAAAGATAAAATAAAATCATAAAGAAAATATAACAATAAAATAATGCACAAAAATACATAGATAAATATACAATACATATATCTATATACTTTATAACCCTATTTATTTAAGCGTATATATTATATCATAAAAATAAAATAAAATATATGTAGATATATATAAATATATATAAGAAAATAAAATAATAAAATCAAAAATAGAAAATAAAAATAAAATATTTAATACATATGTAAATATACCTTTAAATGAAACCCTAAAAATTAACCTGTAATAAAACACCTCGAAAAAATAAATAATAATAATATACTTTAGAAAATAATAAACATTTATTATTTTATAACTTAAAATTAATAAAATCATTTATTAATTATTTTTGAATTTATAAATAATTTTAGGTCTGATTTTTTCCAGTTGGTCCACGTAGACCAGCGACGTTCCTTCCCTAGTTGACCTCGGTCAACTCTCTAACCGAGATCCTATGGGTGTCAGACTTAGGTATTGACACGTTTTCTTCGATTTTTTCCTGAGGATTGTTTCATCCTCTCGGGTTGATGTATTCAGAAGTTTTTTCTCCTCGATCAAAGGGCTTTCGCGCCAGCATGTTTCCTCGAGGATTGATCCATCGATTCGCTCACGTCCCCTCGATCTTCAGCCCATGTCAACCACATGTAAAAAACCTATTCCACCTCCTACCTTCTAAGTTTGAAGCCCTTTTTAGCCCTAGTTTGACCTCCTCTCTTGTGCTCTGGATCGAGATCGATGACAGAGGTTTCTCCAACAACCTGTAGGGGAGTTAGGAGAGGCCGAAGGTGCATTCCACCCATCTCAGGCGTGCATCGTCACCGTCGAGGTGCATACTTGTGGCTTCGAGCATTTGAGTCATTTTTATTGTTTTTTCTTGATAGATTTTAGGTTTAGATTTAATATGATGCATTTAGTTTGGCATTTTATTGTTTGCTTTAGTGTAGAAAACTCAACTCGTAGTTCGTAGGAGCTCCGCTCCAGCGAACCCTCCACCGTGCTCTCATCATTTTATGTTGCACCTTCCACTCTCATTTTGATTCCTAATGCCTTCTCCATCACGTTCCATCCATCATTCACGTAGAGCAGTCCCTGATTTGGCCCTCTGCCTTTCTTCCTCCGTCGCTTGCCGGAGGGACACCACCTGAGCCACCCATGCTTCCATCCATCCATTTGAAGCCTGCCCAAGCTTCGTATTTTTGTTGGGGACTAACCCATGCAGGAAAGACCAAGAAAGGAGTCTTCTTAGACTCTCATCGAACCATGCCGGAGCTCCTAGGTCCACCTTCTCTGCCAATCATCATTGGAGCCCCTCGGGGCATTTTGAAACATCGACTCAAAGTAGGAAGGCCCTGGGATGCTTTTGGGACCTTCAAAAGAAAAGTAGGAGCTCTGGGTGTGGATATTTTGACAATCAAAGTTCAACCAGGTCGTGTTCTTCGATCGTTCATCCTCTGTGCTTCAAAGTCGTCGATATTGGCCATGTTCTTCTAGAAGTGCAGCTACCACCGGATCAAGACGAGCCAGAACTGTGGATCTCCCACAAGAGATCTAATCTTGACCATCACTACACGAACTGACATCGCGCGTCCCCGTTGAGACATGTGGCAAGTGAAGGGATCGTCGCCGTTGGATCGCGCTTAGGTTGGGTATTTTGCATTCCAGACCCAACTCACTTTTTGTATTTAATATCTGGAACTTAAATTTTCATCAACCCTTATTATATTAGTAGGTAATTTGCAAGAAAGCCCCCAACTATTTATATTTGCTATCGAGTCCATGCCAGCTCACCTCACGTGCGGTCCCACGTAAGGTGGGGATTTTGCACTTGAGCCCCTATTACTTTATGTTTTTTGGCCCAAGGAATTTTAGTTTCAGTTATATACTTTTGTGAAATTTGCCATGTGCTTTAAATTATTTACATATTCTCCCTTGCTAGTATATGCAATTTTATTGATTTCTTCTAATTCTTAAATATAACATTTATGCTCCAAAAAATACCAGAAAATAGTGTTAAGCTCCTATTGCAATATTTTCATGCCATATTATAGATTTGCAATTTTTATCTTTATAATATTTTAAAAAAATAAAAAAGAGCACAAATATTCCCTACTTAGCTTTAAAAGCCCATAAAAATTAAAAAATCATCTTGAAAAATTCCCAAAAAAATATATTTTGTTTATTTAAGTATTTATCATCTTCAACCCAAAAATCATTAAAATAGAAAAAGGAAATACGTAAAAATCAAAAAACCCCAAAATCCTTTATAAAAATCTAAAAATAATCTCAAAAATTATAAAAATATAATGTTCTATTTCATAATTTTGTTTAAATAATTATAGATGTATTAAAATTGATTTGAAATGTTTTGGATATTATTTGATATGTTTAATTTACATTTCAACTCTACCTATTTATTAAATCCCTGATTTGGGATATTTTTGACTTTAAAAATGCATAAAAATTAGCGCATTGCCTAAAAATTACAAAAATAGTAAAAAATATTTAAAACCCATGAATTATTAATTCTATGATTTTTATTTATTTTTAGTTATATTATATGTAAGTTAGTTTATAGTGTATATATAACCCTATATATTCTATATTATATATTTTAAAAGAAAAAGAATTCAAATCAGAAAAATAAGAAAAGAATATAAATATATGAAATTAAAAAAATTAAAAGAATATAAAAATAAAAATTAAAAAAAATAAAAACCCACAAAAATACATAGACAACAAGAAGCACACTTTTTGCATCTACTTGCACCATTCTCCCATTTGCTCCATGTGTTCGACCTCTACATACTTGCACACTATATACGTCTACTGTAGAGTTGTAATAAATTCTAACTCCACAAAATTTGTTTCATTGCTCAATTCTTATTGTGGGTTAATTGTTGATTTTTTGGGATTTCGTGAGTGGTCGCCACAGCGACTTTGTCTTCACCTTGTGAGGACATATTTTGACCCTCGCAGAATCTCCGTCATCAATAAGGCATTGTCCTGAAGTAATACAGGTGGTCGTTCTACGGTTCATACTTACACCAATACTAGTTGAAGGAAGATGCAACTAGCCATACGAATTTGGGCCAGTCATTATGTCACTCTCTAAAAAACAACAACAATTAAAAAAGAGAACAAAAAATAAAGAAAACTAACTAAATTAAGGTTCTATCCCTGACACTTTCACTATAACTCAAGACTTGATGAATAAGAAAAACTCTGGTTTTTGAGGTCATTTGATTCAGAGTTAACATGCCTTAGTCATTATGGGTTGAGACTTAATAATCCTCACTTCCCTTGTTTGAAAGATATGAGCGCTATATTACACTCTTAATCTCTACCTTCAACTGCATGAACGATGAGATGAGTTGAGATTTCACTTGATGGATTGGGATTTAAGATTTGAGTCTAGGCATGATTTGATGATGCTCTAGGATGGGATAAATTCAATGAAAGCTTCATGAAACCTGAGTGTCAGCATACCCTAGCCAGTATGTGAAGTTCTCATGTTATCTTTTGATATTGACCTGTGTGTCAGGGTGTGATGAAAATAAATAAATTGTTGATAAGTGTACGCCAACTTGGTAAAAGAAAAGGAGTTAGACTTAAAAGAAAAGGAAAGAAATATGAATGAAAAAGAGATCTCAAATAAAAGGCAATTACAAAGAGCTTCCATCAAGGGCAAGCACTCCTAACCATTTCAAAGTGTCCATTTGGACCAAATCTATTAGGATCAGGAGTCAGGCTAGCACCCAAAAAGGGCTCTATATCGTATAGTGATACAAGTCTGGGTGTCGAAGGTATCTTAGATACTCAAAAGAGACACCCCCCGGTGTACTCTCGGGAAAATAAATGCAGATGACTCTGAGCTCTTTTGATGGAGACATTGATCAATAAATAAAAAAATATGTGTTGAGTTATAAGGCACTCGAGAGGACCCTTATTCCCATGAGAGGTAGAAAAGAAAATACACAAACCTAAGCCCTCCATCAGCTGGCCTTCCATCTACACTTTCAAGTCTGATAAACTACTAAGATAGTATATTGAATGCAAAAAATGATTTATTCCCTAGTGTTGAGTTGAGGAGAGTCTCTTGGACTGGGACCTTGGGTGACATCTCGACTCGAGTCTCATGATTACGTGCACCAAAATTCATATCCTTATACTATATGTATAAACAAAGAGTCTGGTAATTAGAGAAGTTGCATTCCTTTTGACGGGAGCATGGTTGAGCCCAGAATTTTAGGACCACTGAAAACAAGGATTCTTAATGAGACAAGTCTTGAATTTGCACATTCACAGTCAAGGATCCAACCTTATAACTCACTAAAAATTGCTTGGGGACAAGCAAAGATCTAAGTATAGACATGTGATGAATCCATGATTCATCTACTTTATATGAAAATCTTAGCAAAATCCTCTTAATAAATCACTAATTAAATCTCCTAAAATAGATTTATTAATTGTGCTAAAATTAAGGTTAAATATGTAATTAAATAACCCATATTTTTGCCTTGATTGAACCTATTATTTTATGTACAAAAATAAATAATTTTAACCTAATTATTTCTCTATTATATTTTTAATTCACTAACTAACTTAGCGTAAAGAATCAAAACTCATAAAAATCAAAAAATCGGAAGAAAGCAAAAAATCTGACATTGTACGTTTTGTACATATTTTATCTTTATTGATTTTATTTTACAATTTTATAAGCTATAAAAAATCCATAAAATTAGATTAATTATGTATATGTTGTATATAAATTAATCACTAATTAAAATCAAATTATAATACAATAAATCACAAAAGTAAAAAAATACAAGTATTTTATTATCTATATAATACCACCAAAAATAATTTTTTACATATTACCTCTTTTGATTTTAGCCCTTCATGAAAGTTGTATATCTCATAAAGATGAACAACATTCACGTTGATCACTTTTTTATTTGACTTCATTTACTAATTTTTATTGAATTTTATTTTAGAGTGACACGTGGCTGCTCCTGGAGCCGCCACGTGTCACCACTCATTTATTTCTTTATTATTATTATTTTATTATTATTATTTATTTATATTTTTAAATTTTTTATTTATTTTATTAGCGACCATGTGGTCTCTCCCCAGCGTGCCACTTGGCCCCTCCCCCCTCTTCTCTCTCTCCAGGGATGTGTGTGACACGTGTCATCTCCTTCCTCTTCTCGCACGTGTTGTCCACGTGTCGACCATTCTTCCCCTTTCCAATCGCCACCCACCATTACGCACCCTCGTCGCTTCGCAGCCCCACCATTATGCATCGCCTCCACCTCCTCTATGTAACACCCCGACCTTTGTCTCCTATAAAAGCCGCACCTCTGCACCTCGACAGGATTCATCCACAATATTTGAGGTGAAGCTCCATCCTCCAGCTCCACAGCCATGATTAGGTGACATCGTTCAATTCCTCATCAAGCGAAGACGAGGATGGAAGCCATCACATGGCGAGATCTGAAGGGATACACCTTTCATTACTGTGAGTCTACAACTGCAACCGAGCTCTTAAGGCGTCATCTCCTTCATCGAGTGAAGACCAAGGGCCTTCCAGGTCCTCCATCAGGTGAACCCCCTTTATAACCTTGCAGGTAGAATCGCCACTCACCCTCCGCATGTGTGCCCGCGCCCTCGCCTCCGACTTCTTTGCCTCGCATCATTACTTGCAACTCGTCCCTTCGCTCTGCCTCTTCGACGACCCGACCTTCATCGCACCTCCCTCATCGCACCTCCATCTCCCCTCATTGGCCTTAGCTCTGCCACTACCCATGCTTTGTCCTCGCCCGCATCCTCTGCTGCTCATCACGCCCTCCTCTACCCACCCGCTCTCCCTTCAGCCACAGTGCCTCGCCAATGTCTGCATCCACCCCTCAAGCTCCTCCACCTCCATCCGCTGAGTCGTGTGTCGGCAGAACTCCAGATACCGTTGATCGGTTCTCCATCAACCTCAACATGCCCCATTGTACTTGGTTGCTTTCCGCTGACGACAACTAGCTCCACCAACCAGCTCCGCCTCAACCACCGCCTTGGAGCACCTCCGCCTTCCATCGATGTTGGCCATCCTCCACCCTCACCGCTTGACATATGGTCGTCGTTGGATCAGGGGTTGACCCTTAATCCTACAGATGTATAGCCGCCACATGGGCTCCCTCGAGCCTCGGCCCACGCCTTGATTTTCGAGTGAGCCAAACCCACTTCTAGAAGCCACGTGGAGGCTTGGGACTCCTGCACCTCAACCTTGGGGCTTGTGCCTCCTTCTAACCTCCACGAGTCAGTCACGTGGAGGCTCGGTACCTAAGCTACGACCCTACCATTTGAGCCTCTGTTTCCATGCGCAAGGCACGTACTGGCAGGGGATATTTACAGCCAAGCCCCTACCATTCATGAGAATCGCGTAAAGCCCCCCCCCCACCTCTAGCCTTACATACAGAGCATATGTGTCATGGTAAAATTGCAAGGAGGTCCCGCAAGTTTTAAAAATTACAAAAGAACCCTCAGCTTCCAGACCACATGTGATGCATGTTCCCTCCTAGGAAAATTGCATAAAAGACCAAGTGGCTTTAAATAATTGCAAATAAGTCCTATATGACCATTTTGAGAAGAAAACTTTATTTTTATTGCATTTTAGTCCCTAAAATTTCATTTTATTATATCTTTCTCATTTGAACTCTATTTCAACGTACAATATGTCATTTTGAAGCTTGTTATGTGCTCTATCATTTTACAAATGTTGTGAATAGTTCAGACCTTGAATTGAATTGAATATTATTTAAGGATCTCTTCAAATCATGAAGGCTTAATTTTGGTGTATTTGTGCCACATTTATCTTGAGAAAAATTCGACTTAATCTACAGGAACTCGATGGAGAAGATTTAGTTTGACTAATTCTCTTATCATTATTGTTGATTATCTTTGAGGAATTAATCTTTACAGGGAAAGCATACGGTCATTTTTTATGTGTAATGAAAGTTGTTGGCCTACAATGTTGAAGTTTTGATTTATAAATATCTTTCTTGATATATTTCTGAGATCTGTGATAATTAGGGATTAATTGCACAGAATAAAGGGTTATCCAGATTCTCTTCTGTAGGGACTTATTTAAGAAAAAATATTTGATTTATTTCCTTGGTTTAACAGATCATTTCTTTGAGGAGTAAATCATAGGAAAAATTAGGGGCTATCTTTATTTGAGGATTATCGTTGATCTCTTTATTTACAGGATTATTTTTTGATTAATTGATATTCTACCCTACAACTTGGATTTGAATTGATAAATATCTCTTGAATTTATCTCTTTATATCAGTGATTAATTTTGAGGATTAATTGATCTTTTTATTTAAGGATTGAAAATATATATTATCACAGATCTCGTGCTTCATTATTTCCTATGTTTATTTTGTTTCCTTTGCATTGCATCTCTTTTATTTTATTTTTCACATTATTTCCGACATAGAGATTAACATAGAAATTAGTTAATTATTTAACTTGAAACCTTACAACTAAAAATCACAGTTCTCTATGTTCAACCTTGGTACACTTACCATGTAAAATACTCCACAATATTCAAGATTTGTGGTTTTTGTTGATCTGATTTCCGCCTCCTATATTACAATTATATATTATTAAAGAGGTGGATTTCTGGTTCATCACTAATCAAAGGTTATACATCGACAAGCTAGTGTGTATACAAGGGCATATGATTAATACAATCTCTCAATGGGATCATAGAGGTTCACTACTGAAATAGAAGATAGGAGATCACTCATGAGGTATTGGGACCGATCAAATTCCATGCATGGTCATCCTACTTTGGAAGCATGACAAGAATTTATAGGTATGATATACGCTTTTGGAAAGCATCTGATCGATACCAACTCCCAATGATCAAATGAGAAACTTGATGATAAAACCCTAAGATGTCAGTTTAAATATGATCTAAAACTTCAGGTTTATTCTAGGTCTTCTATTACATAGGATATGTGGGTATTAGGAATAATCGTGGGTGATATGATCGTAAATGATTGTACAACCATGATACTTCCATTTCGAGGGAGTGATGAAACATGATTGGATTTTAGTGATTCCTCTCAAAAGATTAGTAATATGACCTTAGTTCAAATATAGGACATTGATCCAAATGCGATTTGGATGTGATTCGAAGATTATATTCACGATTTGATTTAATCAAACATCTTTGAGAGGTCACCTAGATCTCGATATGTGAAAAGATCTCAATATCCAAGTCACTATACATGGAATGTACAATCGCCATGTCCTTATCTCTAAATATTCGCAGAGAAGGCACATTATTATTGAAAGAGTTCAAGAATAATTCTATTGTTGACAATATATCTGAGCATTAGAAAACTGATGTTTAAATATGATTTAATTGTATTAATAATATGAATCGGATTCATATTATTTGGACACATGAGAAGAGGCATTTAAGATAATTAAATGAGATTTAATTATCAAAGATATGATTAATGTGGATACCATTATCCACAATAATCACAAATATTATAAATATGATTTATAATATTATGGAGAGATTTATTTGTAAATAGGATTTACAAATTAAATGTTAATGTGAATTGGATTCACATTGTACAATTAATTGTTTATGTAATTTACATTTTATATTGGGTGGATGAATATGATTCATAATTGTCAGTGGCATGATTGAAATTGTCACAAAATAATTTGGAATTATTTTGGTGGTAATTTAAGAAATAAAATTTGTTGCAAACATGTATAAATTGTAGTGAGGTTTGAGAATCTCATCAATATGGAAAGAAGGAGGCTCCACTCCTTATTAGGAGTGGATGAGCACAAGGAGTCCATCCACCCTAATGAGGTTGGAGTCTCTCCTCCTTTCCTTATTATACAACATTGAATTGATTTAATTGAATTTAAATATGTTTAATATTATTCAACATATTTTTTAAAAAATTAACTATTGTTTCAAATTTTATGCAATAAAATCATGGCCATTGATTTCAATTAGGAGTGTACAGCCACTATCCAATGTGTTATATAAGAAATGCTAGACCTAGCTCTTTCTCTTACAATAATAAGAAAGCAACAAATCTCTCTCTCTCTCTTTTTCTCTCTCTCTTTCTCTCTTCTCATCACGTTCACTCTCTCTCTCACACACAATATTGTGCTCATCCAATATATTGATATTGAGAGCATCATCGTTGTGCTGCCAGATTGATTGCTCGCAGATCTCCTCCTCCTTCTGTGCATCTTGCTCATAAGGAAAGCTATAGATTTCGTGAGATAAAATCCAGAGCTTTCATGCTCAGATCGTCAACTCATATTGCAGGAAGAATGCATCTCATCCATATGCCTACAAGTGCATCCTTTGTTGGATCGGACGTGAGACAGGAGGTCTCTTCGTTTAGAGACATGCGATCGCAAACCCATTCAAGAGGTAATCCTATTACAGGTTTGTGATCTTGACAATATGATAATGGTTCTCATATCGTGTGGTTTCATCTTTATTAAAAAAAATTAATTTCTGTTGCCCTTGCATCTAGTATGACTAGTTGCTCTTGATCGCATGTGATGCGATCTTCACAGTTTCGTAATGCGCTAAGGCCTAGATACTAATCTTTAAGTAGTATCAGAGCCCTGGTCAAATGTTTTGAATCTAATCCAAACCTTAAAGGAACAAGGTGTTGTATATCATATGCGTGGGGACTCATAGTTTATGCATGTGATGCTTGTTTCAAATCATTTTTTGCTAAAATGAAATGTTGTTGTATATGCATCGTTTGAACAAATTTTTGGTTATTTAAAATATTTTGAATGTCTAAATATGTTCTCAAAATATTTGGTAATGGTTGGAATCAAAGATGAATTAATTTGATTCAAAAAGTTCCCGCAATAAAAGTATTTTTACATGTATAAATGGTATGTAACAAAATAATTTTTTATTATTATTTTCTAGTTATGGAAATGTTGAAATATATTAACTAATTAGATAATTAAGCAAGCAAACTTCTGGAATTTAATTGGCGTGATTCTGACTCTATTTGCCCTATATATTCCTTATTTAGTGGAGATGGGTCGGAAGATGATTAGATCATCACAAGAACTTTTTTTATGTGTTTATCATTCAATGTAGATTAATGAAATTATGAATTTACCATGATTAATTGATACTTCACATATTTATGGAAATATTTGATTTAAAAATATCAATCATCGTTGAATGATTATTTCATGACAAAACCCTAATTTAACCTACAATAGTTGTAGATCAACTTTTACATGCAAAACCAAAACATGTTTGCTTGATATGACTAGAAATTTAGGATTTTTAAAATGTTTTAAGATTATTAATATTTTTGAGTGTATACGATATAATATCATGCCGATCATCAAAGGAATGATAGGTAAAATCGCGAGTACATTGATTTGATTTGTATTATTCTCAATATGAATGGTGAAGGTTTCTAGACCGAGAATGTTGCTTGATTTTTCTAATTAGCACCTTGCATGTTAAGGAAATGCTCCCTCCTGACATTACTCATGCATTCTGGCCATATTCATTTTCGAGGAAAGGATAAAATGAGTAAGTCAAGTTTCACTCTAATTATGAAAAAATTCAGAATAATGCGTATTTGTGAGAGCTAATACTATGTAGTAATATCAAGAAAACCCCAATTATTTGTTGTTTGCATTAGATTGATAATTAATTTAATATTATTAAATTAGTTAGATAATTAAAATAAATATTCTATTATAAATATAGTTGGAATTCTCTTGGAAGAATTAATCATAATAAATATAATTCATAATGATTAATTAAAATTTTAATGAGATATGTAAGATCATATAAATGATATCCATGGTCTCTCATCAAGGTGAAGGGTTCCGTCGCCATGGATTGTACACTGGAGACGTCTATGCAAAATCATAGCTCTCACGTACAAGCACACATGGATCGTGCTCTTTGCTTCTCGAAAGAGTAAGGTTGTATACGTAGTGACCTCAATATTGTTCCTCATATAATTGAGGTGGTATTGGATTGCACATAGCGAGTTTATTCATGTTGACAGTTGATTCAATTAACAACGGTTCAACATCACCTGAGGTGTGGCGGGACCGTTGTTAAAGACCGAATTGTGATATGCAAGTTGGTCTTTCAAGGTGGAATGGGTTCCTATTTTCTTTACTAAGTTACATTTTCTTATATTATTGGGGTGTAATAAAGGTAGAAGGGAGATCCAGATCTTGCTAGAGATATAATGGCAGGTATATAGCTTGTTTTGAAAGTTTAATAAGCGAATGAACTTTCAAAGTTTAAAAGGCAAGACTACTTTGATTCCAAAAATCTTAATCAAAGAATTTAAATTTGAATATATACTTTTTTATATGTTCTAAAGTGTATTCTTAATCTCAGATATGAAATCATGAACCCGCTCAACAGGCTTCTAGAGTTCAACCAATTGACCGGACCAAAATATTCGGACTGGCTCTGTAATTTGGAACTTGTTCTTCCAGGGAGTGCATCGGCTATGTGCTCACCAAGAACAAGCGCGTAAACCATGCAACATTGGAAGAACTTAAGTATAATGAAAAATATGATGAAGACCAATCATTTTCTAGGTGTTATATTCTAAGGTCTTTATCCAATGTGCTTAAAAAGCAACATGTGGACATGGACATAACCAAGGACATAATGTTGCATCTGAAAGAGATGTTTGGTGAAGTAAACTGCACTCAGTGTTACAATATCATGAAAGAACTTATTCGTTGCAAGATGCATGAGGGGACTTTGGTTCGGGAGCACGTAATCAAAATGTTTGGTTATTTCTCGGAATAAGACACCTTAGGGAACAGATGGATGCAGAGATGTGGTCTGACTTCATTATGTTGTCTTTGTCCAACTCTTTCAACAACTTTGTGGTATTGTACCATATGAACAAGTTGATCTTGACTAACGATGAGATAATTTGTTCATGAAGTCCTATGAGGATATATTGAAGAAAGAGAAACCCATTAGCAATGCAATGGTAGCACAAGTCAATGGGAAGCGCGGTCAGGAGCATGAGGCTCTGAAGGGTCCAGTCTAGAAGAAAAAGAACATTCAAGTTGTTGGGTCATCCTCTCATGCCTCTACACTGATAGTATCGAAGAAGATCAATGTTTGTTATCACTACAAAAAGTCAGGGCACTGGAAGTGTAACTACCTAGAATAACTAAAAACCGTTGACAAAGGTATTGCCCTGAAAGGTATACAATCTACTTTCATCATTGAAACCAATTTTCTCGTAGGATGAGAAGGTAGTTGGTTCACGTATTCTAGTGCTTCTGTTCATTTATACAATTTGTTGCATCTATTTCAGGAAACTAGAAAACTTGATGAAGGAGAGATAGTCATATAGATGGGATCTGATGCAACTATTGCAGTAGTCACCATCGGGACATGAAGAATATCATTATCTAGTGGGATAGTTCTTGCACTTAAAGAATGTCTTTATGTTACAGATGTTAGAAGGAACTTATCATATGCATCTAAGTTAATTAGAAGTGGTTAATCGTTCTTATCTTGTGAGAAACTTGACATAAACTGTTATGGTAATTATATCACAGGTGGTATTGTAACTTCTGGTGGACTCCATGAATTGTGCATTGATGAATCTATCATGAGTGTAACACTAACTGATAAAAATCATAAAAGATCTAGAAAGGACGGAAATCATTAAAATATGATTTTGGTAGCAAAGGCTTGGTCATTTATCTATTGATAGTATTAATAGATTGATAAAGAATGAACCGTAAGATTTTCTACAAGGTCAAAATTTTACCTACTTGTGAACATTGCATTCGAGTAAAATGAATAAAGCACCCTTTGGAAATAAGGATGCATGACTTCACCTAATACATACTAGTGTATGTGGTCCCTTCAGTACCGCGACACGAAATGAACATTGATATTATTTGACAGTTATTGATGATCATTTGTGATATGGGTTTATCTTTCTATTATGTCATAAATCTGAAACTTTTGAAAAGTTAAAAGAATTCACGGCTTTGGTTGAGAACCAAACCGATAGGAAGATTAAACGGACTCGATATGATTGAGGTGGTGAGTACCTCTTAGAGGAATTCAAGGAATACCTCAAAGAAAGAGGAAATGTATCCAATCTCATTCATCCTAGAACTCCTCAACTAAATAGTATTGATGAAAGATGCAACATGACCATCATGGGCATGGTCTATCAATGATGAGTAAAGCACATTTACCTATGATGAGTAAAGCACATTCACCTATCAGTTTCTGAGGATATGCAATAGAGACTACAATATATACCCTTAACAATATTTCTAGCAAATATGTACCCAAAACCCCTCATGATCTTTGATTTGGAACCAAGCCCACTGTTAAACACTTGAGAATTTGGAATTTCTTGGTCGGTGCGAAGAGCATGGGCGCAAGTAAGCTAGAATCTCTCACTAGAGAGTGCTACTTCACTGGGTATGTAAAGGATGGTATTGGATACCGACTTTATGACCCTACGACTCAAAAGGTTTTCATATCTAGATATGTAAGTTTCATAGAAGATGACTTCCTTAAGAGTCAGAAGAAAGTTGAATTAAAGGAACTCATCGAATCCCCTAAGGATATTGAGCTTCGTGAACCATAAATTGAAGATGTGAATGACGATGAGATACTCGTACCTCTTCAAAGGAGTTCGAGGGTGGTTATGCCACTTGAAAGATACATATTCCATGTGTCATGTGAAATTGGCAATGATCCAACTTCATTTGATGAAGCACTCGAAGATCATGACATGAATATAAGGAAGCTAGTAATGAAGTCTGAAATAGACTCCATGTACAAGAATGGTATATGGATCCTAGAGGATCCCCCTATAGGGGTAAAACCCATTGGATGTAAACGGATCTTCAAAAGAGGGGACCTGATGGGAAGGTAGAGACCTTCAAGGCACGACTCGTAGACAAGGGCTACATACAGAGAAAAGGCATCGACTACAATGAGACATTCTCTCCCGTAGCCATGCTTAAGTCCATCAGGGCACTGCTAGCTATAACTACAGATCTTAACTACGACATCTAGCATATGGGCGTCAAGACTGTATTCCTCGATGGATACCTTGAGGATATCTATATGGAGCAACCCTAAGGCTTCATAATTGAGGAAGGCAAAGTATGCAAGCTGAAGAAATCTATCTATGTGCTCAAACAAGCTTCTCGTAGATTGAATGTCAGATTTGATGAAATCATAAAGATTTATGATTTTCTTCAGAATCTTGATGAACCATGTGTATACAAGAAACTTAGTGGGAGCACCATTGTAATCATCGTGCTTTATGTAGATGACATTTGTATCATTAGAAATGATACATGGATGATGAATAATGCTAAGATCTAACTATCTCATACATTCGAGATGAAAGATCTTGGAGAAGTATCTTATATCTTGGGTCTGAAGCTATTCAAAAATAGAGAAAAGAGGATTTTGGGATTGTCACAACATGGGTACATTAAGAAAATCTTGGAATGTTTCCATATAGAAAATTCCAATAAAGGTTTCCTTCCCTTAAGACAGATATACACCTATCTAAAGGGATGACTTGTTAGAGTGTTGAGGATAAGAAAGCCATGGTTGGATTCCCTTATGCATCAGCTGTGGGACGCCTAATGTATGCCATTATGTGTACAAGGCTAGATATCTACCACATCATGGGAGTGGTAAGTCATTATCAATCCTACTATGGTGAGGAATACTAGAATGCAGTGAAGAACATCTTTAAGTATCTAAGACGGATGTAAGATTACATCTTGGTCTAAGGAAATGGTGATCTCCAAGTCTTAGGATACACAGATCTGATATAGATGACCACAACTCAACTGCGGGGTTTGTATTTTTGTTGAACGATGGTGATGTGAGCTGGAGAATCAAGAAGCAGGACACTACAACTGATTCAACAACAAAAGCCGGATATATTGTTCCATCAGATGATGTAAAGGAAGTGGTGTGATTATGAAATGTCCTCAAACTTGACATAGTTTCCTCTGATATGCCATGCTGCTGCTCTGTGAAAAAATAGGAGCCATCACTTAGGCAAAGGAACCCAGATGGCATCAAAAGAGCAAACACGTAGAAAGGAAATACTACATCATTCGTGAGATTCAAAAGCATGGTCACATCATCATCACCAGGGTGGCATCTATTGATAATGATATTAATCCACTTACCAAATCTCTACCTCAAAAGGTTTTTGAATAGCATGTAATGAGCTTGGGTTTAAAGATTGTACCTGAATGGTTCTGAGGACTAGTGGGAGATTGTCAGACATGTGAGCCACGGATGAACAATTTCTACAATAAATGTTATTTTAATATTTTGATATATTAATAAAGGTTATTGATTTATTTCACTCCTTATCTAAGATTAAATGAATGAATGCAATTATAAGGTCCCTTAATATAATTAGGGCTATGTACCATGGCCATCTTAATAATCATCCAACTATTGATTCAATGGTTGAATCGTAGAGATCGGTGCTTGGATGATATATAAGGAGTTAGATTGAGGACTCGTCAGCACCGTCAAATGATTGTTGAGAAAGGATCTCCAGCCTGAGAAGAAGATGGAAATCATTCTCTAAAGGTTGATATCTGACTAGCCTCTTGATGCAGGTCCTCTGCATAAGAATAGAGATTTGAAGGAGTCTGATAATTTAGGTCAAAGAGTTGATGTAACGAGATAGAGATAACCAAGAAATTTATTGTATGTTGTTACGATATAGGCACACATCCTCTGATCAGAGACATGTGTATTAATATATGTCTAAGTAAGTACATTAGGTAGACCATTAGATTTATAACCTAATCAAGGTCTATACACTGGCGAGTTGGTGTGCATACAAGGGCATATGAGTAATACAATCTCTCAAAGGGATCATATAGGTTCACTACTGAACCGAAAGATAGCTCACTCATGAGGTATTGGGATCGATCAAATTCCATGCATGGTCATCTTGCTTTGGAAGCATGACAAGAATTTGTAGGTATGGTATATGATTTTGGAAAGCATGTGATCGGTACCAGTTGCGAATGACTGAATGATAAAATCTTGAAGAAAACAGTTTAAATTTGATCTAAAACTTCGGGTTATTCTATATCTTCCAATATGTAGGATGTACGAGTATTAGGAATACTTGAGGATGTTGTGATCATAAATGATTGTATAACCATGACGCTTCCATTTCATGGTTGTGATGAAACAAGGATGGATTTTAGTGATCAGAAGATTAGTAATATGATCTTAGTCCAAATGTTAGACATTGATCTGAATGTGATTCAAATGTAATGAGAAGATCAGATTCACAGTTTGATTTAATCAAATATCTTTGAGTAGTCACCTGGATCTAGATATGAGACAAGAATTCAATATACAAGTCACTATATATGGAATGTACAATCGCCATGTCCTTATCTTCAAATATCTGCGGAGAAGGCACATTATTCTTGAAAGAGTTAAATAGTAATTCTATTGTTGACAATATATCTGAGCATTGGAAAATTGATGATTAAATATGATTTAATTGTATGAATAATATGAATGCGATTCATATTATTTGGACACACAAGAAGAGGCATCTAAGATAATTAAATGAGATTTAATTATCAAAGATATGATTAATGTGTATATCACTATCCACAATATTATGGAGAGATTTAATTGTAAATAATATTTACAAATTAAATATCAATGTAAATTGGATTCACATTCTACAATTAATTGTAAATGTGATTTGTATTTATATTTGATGGTTGAATATTATTCATAAGTGTAATGGCATGATTGAAATTGTCATAAAATAATTTGGAATTATTTTGGTGAGAATTTAAGAAACAAAATTTGTTGCAAACATGTGGAATTTGTGGTGAGATTTGACATCTCATCAATATGGAAAGGAGGCTCCATTCCTTATTAGGAGTGGACGACCACAAGGAGTAGGAATTCTTGGTGGTCATCCACCATAATGAGGAAGGAGACTCTCCTCCTTTCCTTCTTATGCCACATTGAATTGGTTTAATTGAATTTATATTTGTTGAATATTATTCAACGTGTTTATTTTTTAAACTAATTATTGTTGTAAATTTTATGCAACAAAATCATGTCCATTGATTTCAATTAGGAGTGCATCTCCACCATCCAATGTGTTATAAAAGAAAGGATAGACCTAGCTCTTTCTCTTACAATAATAAGAAAGCAACAAATCTCTCTCTCTCTTCTCATACACGTACTCTCTCTATCTCTCAATATTGTGGGCGTATACTATATTGATATTGAGAGCATCATCGTCATCGTGTCATTATAATGTTGCCGGATCGACTACTCATGGATCTCTGCCTTCTTCAGTGCATCTTGCTCGTGAGGAAGGCTACGGATTTTGTGAGACAAAATTAGGAGGTTTCATGCTCAGATCGTCAATTCGGATTGCGGGAAGCACACATCTCATCCATGCACCCGCAAATGTATCCTTCGATGGATCGGACTTGAGACAGGAGGCCCCTTTGTTTAGAGACACGCGATCGCAAAGATGCTTCAAGAGGTAATCCTATTACATGTTTGTGATATTGATGGAATGATATGAGAATGGTTCTCATGTCATGTGATTTCATCTATATTGAAAAAATTTTAATTTCGGTTGCCCTTGCAACTAATACGATTGGCTACTCTTGATCGCATGTGATGCGAACTTCATGCTTCCATGATGTGCTAAGGCCTAAACCCTAGCCTTCAGAAACTACATAAACACCCTTGTGCATTAGATTTTGATTGCTTTTTATTTACAGAATTTGTATTTAGAATCATATTTTGAGCATTATTTTATTATCATTTCTCAAATCTAAAAACTAGATATTGTAGCACACTTAATTCCCTTCACTTTGGATATTTAATGTCATGTAGATGAGCTAAATATAATTTACTATAATTAAATTTAACCTTGAGTAGGGAATTGTTTCCCTGTGTTCAACCTTATGCTTATCGCAAGTAAAATAAAAATTGTCCGCTTTCGCATTAACTTAATATTAATTTAAGAAGTTTTTGATTGAATCATTGATAGCATGTCTACAACAACGTAATTCACACCAATTAAGTATGGAGACATAGGGTTTGTCAAATGGCATTGTTGTTAGAAAAGCAATCATCTTAGGACTTAATTTGAAACTTTTTGTTAGATTTCCCATCTCCCGGGTAGTCTATCCCTGGGCTTTCTTGTAAATATTTTTTCTATTTATTTTTAGTATTTTTCTTCTCGCTTTATTTTATTTTGTATACAATTTTATCTCTCTAATACATAACTATTCTTTTCATGCGAGGGACCCAGTGAGTTGGAGCGGTTTTCTAAAAAAAAGCTGAAGTAGATCGAGACACCCGGAGGCAAGGGATACTATGAACCAAACCTGTTGAAAGGATACCAAAAAGAATTTTACTTCTTTTATTTAGAGACTGTTTGTAGAATTAGGATTTTACTTTTAGTTATCATTTTTGTAACTGTTTTATCGACTTTCTATGGTTTTTATTTATTTTAATGGAAAATTAATCACAAGTGAATTTGTCATCGCAACCCAAAGAATCCTCAAATAAAAGTTTTATTTTCAAACCAAAATAAATCAGAAGGAGAACAAAAAGAGAAAAATGTGTGTTATTTATGTACCCGTATAGTGTACAGGATCGAACTTAGGGAGGCTACAAATCACGATGGTTATTAATCAATAAAAAATCAAAGAATAAAAGGGATCTTTTACTTTTTATACTTTTAATGTTTTATGGGTTTTTTACCTTTTTATATTTTTTATGAAATTTTATTTTTTATATTTTCTAATGTTTTCTGATTTTAATTTTCTAGTAGTTTTAAATTTTGTAATGTTAATATTTTTTAAAACAAATCAAAGAAAATAGAATAAAAGAAATAATGTTCAAACTCACTTTTCTATTTTTAAAATATGTTAAGAATATGCAAAAAATTTAAAATAAAAATATTTTTGTATTTATGATAATTTTATACTATTTTTGTTATTTTTAAGATTTTTAGATTTTTTATGATTTTCAAAACAATAAAAAATAGGAAATAAACCAAATAAAAAATCAATCAAATGTTTTTAAATTTTTAAAATAGAAAATAAAATCAAAAAAATAAAATATACACAAACAGAAAGGAGAATTTCAATTTTTAATAAAAGCTACTTTATGTATTTTTGTGATTTTTTTGTGATTTTATAAGATTTTTTAGTGTTTTTTGTATTTTATGATTTTTTAAAGGATTTTAAAACAAAGTTTATAGAGTAATTAAAACAACTAAAAACAAACACTCTCAAGTTTTTTAGATTTTTTCAAATAAGTTTTCAAATTTTTATTAATTATCTACTGGAAATAAGGAATATTTTGAAGGTTTTTGTATTTTTAAAAATAATTAAACTAATTTATTTTGCAAAATAAAAATTAGGAGTGTTATATGTTATTAGCAAGAACTTAGAAGTATTTTTAGAGAATTTTTTAAGGTGAATAAGGATTTATTTAGATAGATTAACAAACGATTATTTAATCTGACGTATAGGGACTAAAGTACAACAAAAACTTGTTTACATGACTAAACCAATAACAAAGAAGAGAAATAGAAAGGTATAGCTACAATTTTCCAACTAAAAACGTGGGCCAGTGCATGTGAGTCGCGTTGGCTTAGACCTAATTGTGATTATTTTATTTTCAAGGGCTGAAACATAACAACAAAGCACGAGGGTGTTATTTTAAATAAACTAGAATACACGTGCTCTGACAAGTGATGCAGTATAAACAGGACACAAATGCAAATAATAAAAACAAAGAGGGCTCAAATGTAAATAATCGCATCACCACAGTATGACAAGCATCTAGAATTGGACTTATATACAAATAACAAAACAAGCAGGGGTTAAAGAGCAATTATTCACTCATAACGTGCAAAGCGCGTGCGGGTCTAACGTCATCAAGATAAATTCAGGAAGTTATATTCCTAAAAAAGATACTCCTACAGAAGATGATGCAGATGAAGCTTCCACTCCTACTCATGAGCGAATAAATGCAGTGGATGAAGTTCCAATCATCGAATCAATTCGATTGGCGGATAATGAAGTCGTATCTACTGACATAAAAGATGATATAGAAGTTACAAATAATGATTCAGACAACTCCAGAACCAATGAAACATATTATAATTCATCGGAATCAAATGATGAAGATTAACAGCAAGTTATGGTAAAGTATTGTACTTGTTAAAAAATCCATTGATAAGTGTATAATTAACTATTATATTGCTAATACAGTCATGGCAGGTTTCGGACATGGCGGCTCTCATGGATCTCAGCGATCCACTCGTCTGACCTCATCAGACTCATCTTCTTCCAGTAGGTAGCCTACCCTGCATTTTGATTTAGATTCACTTCCTGAAGTCACTTGATGGGTACTAGCATATTACCAGTCTCTAGGATATCCTCCTCCACCCTTTTATTGAGAGTCATCTTCCTCAGCGGCTCCCGATGCATGTCTTGTCCCAGTACCTGCATAGAAATCGATGAATTATGATTCTCCTTCTTCTAGACGTCCGAGCATCTACGTGCCTTTACCCAATGGAGGTGGGCAAACTTCGTCGTTCTTCCCTTATTGGAGCTTACTGTGGATGGGAGGTAAATTTTTTACACTTTCTAATTTTAACCTTCATATATATACTATCTAAAAAAATTTCAAAAAACTGCAGTGATTTTCTGAATAGCAGCATGATTGCAAAGGAGATAACCAACATTATCAAAAAAACATTTCACTAGTATGCAATTTGGTGGTGTTGCATTCCTGCTACCGAGCAGGAGAGATTGTTTGAGATTTTCCGGGTAACAATATAAAGAAAATTTATTCAAATCATTTGATAATTATTGCAGCTCATTTATTTAGAATTTTTCAAAAAATTTTAGAGTAGATATCATTTTATTGATGGTCTGGGGAAGGAGACTTACCATAGAGCCTTTATTCGTTCGGTGGAGAAGAGGATGAGCGATACATTTTTTAAGGCAAGGAGAGACTAACATGCGAAAATGGGATGCGAGGAAATGAATTTCGAGGAGAGATTCCCACCATCATGGTGCGAGGAGGAAAGGTATTATCTTATCATCATAGTTTTAAATGTAATTTTTTATAAGAATTTATAGTGGGTTTTTGCGATGCATTCATTACAGATTTTGAGTTTGGAAGGAGGTCGACTATAGGAAGGGTAAACCACCAAAAATAAAAGATTAGATCGACCAGTGGCTCCAAAACCCACAATTAGATTAGAGTAGAGATGGTAATTTCTTTTAAAAAGTATATTTTAAACTCTAATTTATTATAATTCCATTCTGTTATTATTATTTGTCTTTATTCTTTCAGGCAACTAGGTTGGAAAGAGAACCCTCATTTCATGAGTGGTTGTCTAGGTCCCACACGAGTGGGAAAGAGGAATCGTCCCACTGGTCCACCCCTAAAGAAGGAGAATTGATAGTTAGTCTTTATATTTTTAAGGAATTTGAAAGATATATTACAAATAATCCTTATGATATTTTCCAACTTATATTTCAGGATCGCTATTTAGCTCTATCTGTAGAAAAATGACTTGGGGCTCTGGATGGAGACCAACCACCATTTGATAAAGCTATTTGAAAACATGTATAGTAAAATATTAATTTATTGTATTCAATTTTTAAATATATCTACATATTACACAAATGATAATTTTAATAGGTGTTGGATGAAAGGGATGTTGTGGTGAATCGCAAGCAGACGCTTAGTGGTCTTCCTCCATACTATGTGAAGGAGCATCGTCAATCGTATTGTGCTTATGGTCAGTCGTCGTATATGTATTCACAGCCACAATCATCACAACCATCATCATAGATGGAGCCTCAAATGATGATAATGGTGGAGTAGGTGATGAAGCTTCGAGAAGATTTCACGGCATACATTGTAAGTATTCTCCTTAAGATGAGTAATAATTTCATAGTTTTCTATCTTCACATGCATATCTTGTACATATTTTACTAAATATAAGTCACAAGCACGTGCATATCAATGTGAGGAGATTGAATCAGATGATGACGAGGAGGAGAATGACCCAGCATAAGAGGCACGCATGTATGTCAGGTTTAAGGAGAAGGATAAAACGAAATGAAAACAGAATTTGATTTCAACATTGGGATTTTTACCAGGCAGACCCTATAAACTTTTCCAATCACCTCCACGACCTTTGAAACAACCTAATTCCCCCCTCGACCCTGTAAACTTGCCGACTCTTACCCCATGAACCCTCCGGGTAATATGTTTTAAGCATGTGGGGCTTCTTGGAGTAATTTACAGGGTCGATGGGGTAATTACGTTGTGCAAAAGGTAGTAGAGGCAGTTTAAAACGTTTACTAGGTCTGTTGGGTAAAAATCCCTAAAAAATATTCAGATTGAAGAATAAATGATTTTTTTATCTTTTTTTATTTTGAGTAGTTATCGAATTTCAAGCAAGAATTTCAATTTTTAAAAAATTTTATATTAGATCCAGTTGTACTTTTAGATTATTCAACTGTAGAACCCTTAGAACATATGTTAGTTATGCATTTACATATGTATTACAGATCTGTATGAATTTATATGTTTAGTTTGTAAGTAAGTTCATAGATATTATGTGAGTTTGATAGGTACAAGTTAGTTGTACAGGTATAAGAGGATGTCGGCTACTGGACATTTTACATGTACATTTCTTAACTCTAATAAACACCAACAGTGGTTTCTTGGTAGGTTTTACAAGTTCGACGGGGAGTCTAAACCTCGTCGAACCTTTATATATTTGTTCTTCTCTCTAGGTTTGGCGAGCACATGTGCTCGCCAAGGGCTCTCAGAAACCTCACCCTCTTTTGTACGGGCGAGTGGTTGGGCGAGCACCTGGTGTATATGGATCCTCGCCTTCCTGTCCTTGTGACAGGCCTGTCTGTGAGCACACATAGGGCTAGCACATGTGCTCGCCGATGTTTGGATGTGCACAAGACGTGCACGTAGCGTGCACATGATGAGCCCCCATGTGCATGCCAATCGCATCTTTTTGTAGGGTTAGAATTTATTAAAATTCAATTACTCTACATCACTTCTTTTACATTTAAATATTCATAGAAAGTTCATTTCATCTCAAAAAACTCTTAAAAATTCATAGTAGCTTACTTTAATATTATCTAACATTACAACCAAGTTTCATAGCTTTGGTATTGATTTGATTGGAAAATTGCAAATTAGCCTCTAAACTTAGTCGTATTTGCATAACTTCGCATAATGGCATTTAAAATTTTAAAAATGCTTCTATGAAAAATCTAAGTTTAATTTGATTAAATTTAACCTTGACTATGGAATTGTTTCCCTGTGATCGACCTTAGGCTTATCGCAAGTAAAATAAAAATTGATAGCATTCACATTAACTTAATATTAATTTAAGAGGTTTTTGATCGAATCGATGATAGCCTGACAACAACAACAAACCAATTAAGTATGGCGACATAGGGTTTGTCAAAAGGCACTATTATTATGGAAGCAATCATCTTAGGACTTAATTTGAATCTTTTTGTTAGATTTTCCATCTCCTGGGTAGTCTAACCCATGGGCTTTCTTGTAAGTATTTTTTCTTCTCATTTTATTTTATTTTGTATACATTTTTATCTCTCAAATACATAATTATTCTTTTCACGTGAGGGGCTCGGTGACTTGGAGTGGTTTTCTCAAAAGCCGAAGCAGATCAAGACACCAGAGGCGGGGGATTCTATGAACCAAACCTGTTGAGAAGATGTCAAAAATAATTTGGTTTTTTTATTTAGAGAGAGTGTGTGTAGAATTAAGATTTCGCTTTTAGTTATCATTTTTGTAATTTTTTATTGGCTTTCTATGGTTTTTTATTTATTTTAATGGAAAATTACTCACAAGTGAATTTGTCATCACAACCCAAAGAAGCCTCAAACGAAAATCTTATTCTCAAACTAAAATAAATGAGAGAGAAAAATAAAAGATAAAAAAGTGCGATATTTATTTACCTATATAGTGTACAGGATTGAACTTAGGGAGGCTACAAATCACGAGGGTTAATTTTTTCTACTTTTTTTGTTTTTATGGGGTTTTTCATATTTTTATTTTTTATGAATTTTTAATTTTTATATTTTTTATATTTTCTTATTTTATTTTTTAGTGGTATTTAATTTTGCAAATGTTTATATTTTTAACTTTTAAAACAAACCAAAGAAAATAGAATAAAGGAAATAAAGTACAAACTCACTTTTTGTATTTTAAATTATGCTAAAAATAAGCATAAAATTTGAATAAAAATATTTTTATATGTATCATAATTTTATAATATTTTCATGATTTTTAAGGATTTTTAGATTTTTTATGCTTTTCAAAACAATTAAAAATGGCAAATAAACCAAATAGAAAATAAATCAAATGTTTTTAAATTTTTAAAATGGAAAATAAAATCAAAAATAAGAAAAAAAATATACACAAATAGAAAGGAGAATTTTCAAGCTTTAATAAAAGCTAATTTATTTAGAGTTGTGAATTTTCTGTGATTTTATATGATTTTTAGTATTTTCTGTATTTTGTGATTTTTTTGTTTTAAAAAGAATTTTAAAACAAAATTTATACAGTAACTAAAACAACTAAAAACAAACACTCACAAGTTTTTTTAGATTTTTTCAAATATTTTTTAGAAATGTTATTAATTATCTATTAGAAACAAGGAATATTTTGAAGGTTTTTAAATTTTTAAAAATAATAAAACCAATTATTTTATAAAAAAATTAAGAGTTTTAGATGTTATTAATAAGAACTTAGAAGATATTTTAGAGAATTTTCATGGCGATTAAGTATTTATTAAGCAAGATTAACAAATAACTACTTAATCTGAAGTACAGGGACTAAAGTATAACAAAAAATTATTTACATGGCTAAACCAATAACAAAGCAAAGAAATAGAAGGGTATAGCTACAATTTTCCCACTAATAGCATGGACTTAATTCTGATTATTTTATTTTTAAGGGCCGAAATGTAACAACAAAGCACAAGGGTATTATTGTAAATAAACCAGAATACACATGCTCTGACACGTGATGCAGTCTAAAGAGGACACAAATGCAAATAATAAAAATATAGAGGGCTCAAATGTAAATAATCACATCACCACAGTATGACAAGCATCAAGAACTGGACTTATGTATAAATAACGAAGGAAGCAGTGGCTTAAGAGAAATTATTCACTCGTCGCATGCGAAGCACGTGCAGTTTCAATGATGTATCTTTGACCTGGAGGCTCTGATCTATGGCTCGTAATTTAGGCTCATTTAAAAGATAAGATTGGATTTGGGAGCCCATGTTCTTGATCCGACAGTTGCGGAAGGTGCTGGAAGAACTCGGAAGAAGGAGGTCACCAGAGAAGTTCAATCATACGGATCTCGTCTGACCTCCCATGAATTTGTCCACGGATGGCATCTGGAGGTAGCTAATGATCTCCCGCATTATCCAGATGCGCCTTGAAGCTCGATAATCGCCTAATCAAGAATCTGGAGGTCCAGGAGGTCTGAAGATGCGAGTTGGTTCTAAATCTCGATCCAAGTACCCAGACGCTTTCCAAAGGCCCCGCAAATAATTTTATTGCTCAGAGAAGGATTCCAACTAACGTTATAGCATATAACGGGGGAAAATGAGGTGAATGGGTCGACTCTGAAGGCGGGTGGTCGGAGGTGGAGTCGAAGCTCAGATATGTTGTAGATCTGAGGGATCAGGTGTGGGAGAAGCGTGAAGAATAGGTTGGGGATGATAATTGGAAGGTAGGATGTTAAAATCAACAAGCGGGTGTCTCCGATCAAGTCGATCGGATCTAAAATGGACAATGATCTAAATTAAGCAAAATCTTGAAATTAAAAGTATAATTAAAAGCAAAATTAAATGTTAAACATTCCTAAGCTAACCTACGGTGGAGGGGCAATGGTCTTGGCTTCGAACCACAATAAAAAGCGTACAAGCTTGAAGTCATCGGAGGAGGTTCAACGAACGTGTGGATCTCGATCCGAGGCGGCTCTTACGCTCTCCCGACTGTAGGGAAGCTTCTCTATCACAACCTCTTCCTATGGGCTCAACCTCGGGCGTAAAAACCAAATGGAAATGGATCAGGGGTGGATGAAATATGGAGAGGAGATTTTATAGGTGTAGGTGATGATGACATTTTAAAAAGATGGAGCGTGTGAACTGAGGCTTGGAATGCGAAAGTATTGATCGGGCGAAATTATTGGGTAATCGGATAACAATGATGCAAGAGGAATTGGATGCAGAAGATCAGCGGATCATGCAAGAAAAATAAGAGAAGGAAGGCCGGTGATCGAGTTATTCATGCGAACATGATGGGAAGGAGAGTTGAATTGGGTCCACCAAATGGGAGGGCGGACCGAATAAGACAAAACCACAAAAGGACAAAAACAATGTAAAAATGGGAAATAAATTAAAATAAATAGGAAAATAAATTTAAATAAAATAATTATATAAATTAAAAATATTAGTAACTAATTAAACTTATTTATGGTGATTTTTAATAAGTTAAATAAATTAAATAATTAGGTAAAAGTAAATATTACCCTTTATTCATAGGTATATATACCTATATATACAACACTTTGATTTTTAATTATTTATTTTTATTTATAAATATATAATTTATTAATTTACAAAATATTTTAAGTATTTTAAAGAGTTATTTATTTATTTTTATTAATTTATTAAGTAAATAAATAGAGATATTTACAATATAGATATATGGTACATATAGAATATATACATAAATTTATTTTTGGTTATTTTGGATTTTGTAATTTTTATTTGCATTTTATATGGATCAAATACACTATGTACACATATCTAAAATACAATATGTACAAAAAAATATAAATAAAATAAATAAAAGAATAAATTCACATAATGTATAATATAAACAAATATACAATACACTCCAAAACGCCACTTTTCACATCTTAACTCCGATTTTAATGAAACCACTTCATTTTGAAGCTTATTTAATTTAGAATACAATAAAAGTGAGTTTTCTCTATTTTGAGTTTTGTAGAGAAGATATTGATCTGACAAGTTAGGCTTTGCGGTTTTTTCAAAGTGTTATCATTTTCACTATGTACAATTATTTTTCTTCCAATTATCTTTAATATTTACAACTTATTTTTATGTATAAGTTCCCAGAAGAAAATATTTTTATTTGATTGAATTTAGTGATAAATAAAATAGTAGAAGAAAAATATATACATTATGTGTAATTTGTACAAGTAATGAATAATGAATGGAGATTATTTTTTTGAATTTTTCTGATGAAGGCCTTATCTCCCCCTACTTTATTCCTTGTCGACCAGGTCAAGCCTTGACCTAATCACAGAGTCAGAGTCAGCCCATATTTATTGCATACATACAATCTTCCGGCTTCCTTTATTTTTCCTTTATTTCTTTCTTTATTTATTTTAGGTTAAAAAAACAATGATAAGTATACAATATTTACAAAAGAATGTGGATGTATAAAAAGAAGGATTATTGATATTTACATGTATTTTATAAGGGATTTTAAACTAAAATAAATGAATAAATATAATGAAATGCATATTCATTATCCCCTACACTTTACCTTAACAAACACTTATTTGAAGAATAACTGACTAAAAGAAAAAGAAGAAAGTGAGAATAAAGAGCTTGGAATAATTTTGATTTTTAAACTAATCTTCATAAAATCAAATTATGAAGCTCGGTCAGACCTTTGGATTATTAGTTTGGCGGAACCTTGTTAGGAATTGGATTTAAGACCTAATAGACTTTAAGTTCCACAAGTCTCTATTCAGGTCACCTCAACAGTCAAGTCAGAACACGTCCTCATATGCAAATTCCGATGACTATGAATCTACTTGTACTGTGTAAGTGTAATACAGCTCTCCACATCATAAATGACAAAGAACAACCTTCTCTTAGCAAGGTAACCCTAATTCCCCCATCCAGCTATTCTTTCGTTGAGGAGCAGGGTATTTCCTTCTAAGTTGAGGTATGTGTTGTGTCCACGATTGAAGGGGGGAATATAGAAGAACAAGAAGAGAAGTGGAGTGTGAGTAGTGTAGCCATGTCTCATTGTGAAGCCGGCCAATGTAGTCAAGTATCCACTAAAATATACAGTCTCTTTGAAGCTGGACCAATGTGGTCAATATACATTATTCCTTCTTTATAGCAATACATTTGGCTTCTATCTGGTGGAAAGAGTTGTTGCACTGCATAGATCTTATTGTGCCCCTACGGATATAGAATCTTTCTTTCTGCACATGTTTTGGGGTCTTAGAAAAGTTGTGCCAGCAGACCATCCCTCATCTGAAGCTTTATTTCAACCCATGGCTCCCGTCTTTAGACGTCCATGCCACTAGATTAGGTTGGGCGCACTGGCCACTCAAATTGATTGTGTATGTTTCCATTCGTGTGTTACCAGAGGATTCTACCCCTCGCCACCTCATTAGTGAAGATATATGTGTAAAGTGCTTGTCCAAGATAAGTCATTTAAAAGAAACATGCTTGTGTATGAAATATTCTAGTTAGACCAATCAAAATGACATGTGAACATAGTCTTGTGGACTAAAAGAATTAACTCGCTATGACCAGAAAAGTCTGAACTCCAGTTCCTAAAAGGTTCCTCTGAAATTAAGTGAATTAAGGCCTTAACCAAGTTCCATTCTTTGATTTTATTCCAGACTAGTTTAAGCATCAATATCATTCTGAAAATGCAAATGCAAGAAATATATGCAAAACGCATTTTTTCAAAGAAAGGAAAAGGAAAGAATACTTTTTAAAAGCTTTTCAAATAATTTTGCAAAATTTTAGGGATTTTATCTTTTTCAAATTTTATATAGTTTTTAATAAAGAGTTATACATATTTACAAGGATTTATAAGAATTTTACGCAAATTTACAAAGATTTTTATTAAAAAAATAAATACAAGATTGTACACATTTATACAAGATTTTACAAAAAGAATTTTTATTTACAGTTAATATGCACAAATTTTACAAAGGAATTTAGTTACAAAATAATTTTATACATAGATTTTATTAAAGAATTTTATGTACAATTTATACAACTTTTATATAAGGATTTTACTAAAAGAATTTTATGCACAAAGAATTTTACAAGGTGATTACAAGTTATGTTTATAAACATTTTTATAAAAAAAATATACACACAATATATACAAATAAATTATTTATGTATAAGGTGAGAAAATAATTTACAAACAATTTTACAAAAGTTTTTACAAACATTTACAAAACCTTTACAAAATACTTTACAAAACATTTTACAAAATTTTACAAAAATTTTTACAAAATAATTTCTATAAACATTTTATTTCAAACATTTGTACAATATACATAATTCTGATACAACAAATAATTTACAAACATTTTACAACCAAAATAATTCTACAAATCTTTTACAAAAATTTGTACAAAAATAATTTCACAAAGATTTTTACAAATAGTTTACAAAGCAATTTTACAAAAACATTTACAAAATAATTTTTACAAAGAATTTTTACAAGTTTGTTTACAAAACATTTTCATTTCAGTTTTGTTGGTCATATTATTAGACAAACAAAAGTACGAGTTGTCTAAAGTATATATACCGTATATACGATACCCCCTATACTTAGCTCGAACTATGTCCTCATAGTGACCGAGGCGTGACAAAGGAAGACATAACTCGTGCTAAGTATAGAAAAGTGAAAAGAATTCTATATTACAATGACATAAAGAATAAAATGAATAGAAGTTAGTGATCCATCTATACTTAGGATCAAAAAATCTTAAGTATGGAAGGTTGTACAAGCGGGGAAAACCAAGGGAAAAAATGTACAAACTCAATGACTCGACTTGTCCTCTCCTATACTTAGGCTAAAAGATCCCTAAGTACAGGAAAATAATATCAACAAGTTGAAGGACAAGCAAGAGAATAGAAGAAATAAAAAAGAAAACAAAATAAAGAAGAACGAAATAAGCAACATCACCCCCTCTATACTTAGGGTAAAGTATTCCTAAGTATAGTCAACAACAAGAGTGATGAAACAGAATGAAAATAAGAACAGCTAAAGTCATTAAGCTCCCCTATGCTTAGAATAGAGTACATCCTAAGTATAACGCACACACATACTAAAAAGAGGTAAATGATAAAAATGGAAGAAGAAAGAATAAAATGAAAGGAATATATACAAAAGAATGTCAGCTCATGTATCAGACGCAGAAGAAGTCAAAGGATCATCGCCTGATACCACACGGATGGAATCAACTATAGACAGGAATGTATCATGATCGAGATATGACTTCAACAATTGTCCGCTCACAACAAATGTCTTTGTTAGATGACAACCCAGATATGACAATACTACCATTGCCACGTATAGCTCTAACTATGAACGGTCCTGACCATTTACTTTTAAGTTTTCCTGGAAACAACTACAATTTTGCATCAAACAGCCACATCTTCTGATCAGGCTCGAAAGTCTTTCTCCTAATGTGTCCATCGTGCCAACGCTTAACTTTCTCCTTATACAACAGGGTGTCGTCATGAGAAAAATCTTGGAATTCCAGCAATCTGTTCAAATCCACTTTCCTACTCCACCTAGCTCTCTCATAATCCAAATTGCAAACACGGATTGCCCATAATGATTTGTATATCATCTCAACGGTAAAGTAGCAAGGCTTTCCATAAACCAATATACAGGGAGACATACCCAATGAAGACGTGTACACCGTATGATAAGCCCATAGAACTGAGTCAAGCATCTAGTACCAATTCTTCTTATCTGGACATACACATTTCTGAAGAATCATCTTTATGTCCCTATTCGAAATCTCGGCCAAGCCATTAGTTTGTGGGTGGTAAGGAGAAGTGACACGACGCTCAATGTCGTACTCCTTAACTAGCTTTCTGACCTCTCTGTTGATGAAATGGCTTCCTCGTATGAAATGAGAATATTGGAAATCCTAAATCTCACAATAATATGTTCCTTGAGAAAGTGACAAACCGTAGGACTATCAGTGGCTCGGGTGGGGATAGCCTCCACCCAATGACTAACATAATCCACAACAAGAAGGATGTACTGAAATTCTTGACTGACAGGGAATGGGCCTATGAAGTCTATGCCCCCAATATCAAAAACATATGAAATCTGAATATATTTCAGGGACCTGGTACTTTGGAACCATCGGTTCCTCCCATTTTCTGGCAATCAGTACAATGCTTTACATAATCTATTGCATCCTTAAATAAAGTTGACCACCATAGGTTGCATTGTAGAACCTTTGCTACTGTATGCTTTCCCGAATGATGCCCACCAGCCTATAATCTGTAATAATGCTCAAACACACTGGTGTATTCCTTTTGAGGAATGCACCTCCTCCAGATACAATCTGCACCCTCACAAAATAGGTACGGATCCTCCCACTGGTAAAAAAATGAATCTCTAACAGAAATCTATCCACCTTAAGCTTGGGCCAATCTTGTGGAACTTTCTTAGAGACAAGATAGTTCACAATATCAGTGTACCATGGGAGTGAGGCAATAGACAAGATAGCCTCATCTAGAAAGATCTCTGAAATGGGAAGAAGTAGCTGCTCAGGGGACTCTGCATCTCTAATCCGAGAAAGATGATCTGCCACAACATTTTTCACTCCAGGTTTATCTCGAATCTCTAAATCAAACTCCTATAGAAGAATGATCCATCTGATAAGGCATGATTTGGCATCCATCTTTGCTTGTAAGTACCATATGGTAATGTGATCTGTGTAAACAATAAAATAAGAACCATGTATGTAAGATTGGAACTTCTCTAAAGCAAACACCACTGCTGGCATCTACTGCTCAATAATTGTGTAATTGTGTTATGCCTCATCCAGTCTTACTAGCATAGTGCATGGCAAATGGTATCCCATCCCTTCTCTGCCCTAAAAGAGCTCTAACTGCATAACCTGACGTGTCCATCATGATCTCAAAGGGGAGATACCAATCAAGTGGTTGAAGGATAGGAGCACTAGTAACCATGTCTTTCATCTGATGGAATGCAAGGAGAACTTTCTCATCAACAATAAACTCACTCTCCTTACACAAAAGTTCAGTCGTATGCCTGACAATCTTGTTGAAGTCCTTAATGAATTGCCTAGAGAATCCAACGTGACTAAGGAACGACCTCAACTACTTCAAATTCTGCAGCAGCTCTAGCTTGGAGATCACATCAATCATAGTCAGGTTAACCTCCATACCATGTTTGGAGATGGCACGGCCTAGTACAATTCCCTTAGTAACAATAAATGGACTCTTCTCCCACGAGATCACTAAGTTCACCTCACAACGATGCTGAAGTACTCATTCTAAATAAAACACGTGTCAAAACTATCGTTGCAGATCGAGAAATCGTCTATGAAGATCTCTAGAAAACTATCAATCATGTAAGCAAAAACGACCAATATACACCTATGGAAGCAACCATGGCATTACACAATCCAAAGGGCATTTGTTTAAAGGCGTAGGTGCTAAACGGACAAGTAAAAGTAGTCTTCTCTTGATCCTCAAGAGCGATTGCAACATAGTTATATCCCGAGTACCCATCCAAGAAACAAAAGAACTCCTTACCTTCCAACCTCTCAATAATATCATCAATAAAGGACAATGGAAAGTGATCTTTATTAGTCATTGAGTTCAGGCATCGGTAATCTACACAGACGTGCCATGAAGTGGGTACACGAGTCGAAATCTTCTCACCACAGTCATTCGTCACAATTGTAATCCCAGATTTTTTTTGAGACCACATGTAACATGCTAACCCACTTGGAATCCGAAATGGGATAAATAAAGCTAGCATCACACGATTTTCTGATCTCTTTCTTGACAACATCCCGGAGAATAGGATTCAGACAATGTTGAAACCCACGGACCGGCTTGTTATCATCCTCTAGATATGATGCGAGCACAAAGCTGGAATAATCCCTCAGATATCCGAAATATTCCAGCATATGGCCTTGTTGTTTCTCTCAAGAACCTTTAGCAATCGAAATTACTGGTCAGCAGCCAACTATGAACTGATGAGGACAGAAACATTTGGAGCGCACTCGCAAGGAAGGCATACTTCATCATTGATGGTAAAACTTTAAGCTCAGGTGGGGTCTGAATCTGCTCTACAACAACCTCTGCAACTGCACTGATAGAAGGTATATGATCTGCACTCTGTGTACTGTCCATCATGGCTACTATAGGTTCAGCATGTAAAATCTCAGAAAGGTCTACAATGAATGATCTCTGCTCAGAATGAGATGGCTCATAAGGATGCTAAAAAAATCTCAGTATACTCATCAACAAACAAATCAAATATCTCAGCAATCTCATCAAAATGTACCTTAGAAAACTCAGTAAGATCCTCGGGAAATAGCTTAGATATTCCATTAGCTGACAACTCAAAATGATCAACAAGGGAGCGAATGTCGAATGTGCTTTCCAGGTTTTCCTTTTGGGAAAGGAATTCCTGGGTGTCCATGAAATCTATGAAAAGATCTGTATCTCTAATCTCAGCAAGAAAATCGTAGTCCTTAAAATCTGTTGTAACTGGCTCTCTCTCATCTACTACTGGCAGTAATGGTCTCGGATCTGAGATCGTTTCTATCTTAACCTTATCACTGTGGGAGTGAAAGGTTATCTCTCCAAACCCATAATCTATTACCACTTCAGCCGTTTACCGCTTCAGCCATTCTAAGGAACGGTTGACCAAGTATAATTTGGGTATGGAGTAATGATGTTGAGGTGTCCATATCCTTGACAACAAAATCAACATGAAAGCTCATGCCTTGCACCGTTACGATAATATCCTTGAGAATGCCCCTCAGCCTCTTGATCAATCTATCAACAAACTGAAGGATCACTTTGGTCAATCCAAGAGGCTCCAACCCAAACTCAGTGAGTAGCGAGGATGGCATGAGATTAATGGAGGATCCGCTATCGATAAGAGTACGATAGAACTCATGATCAAAAATCTGACAGTGAATGTGAGGTGATCCCTTATCTTTCTTTTTGGGTAGGAGGTTGCTGATAATGTGAACTGTGTCCATGGTCAAGATATGCTTCTATGTTCTCTTACATCTGTTCTACTTGGGCATTCTGCTCAGGCTGACACTTTTTTTAGTACTAGCGGGGGGTGGAGTTGGAGGGGGGGATTCGAACCCTGGTCTTTTTTAGTGAGAGCCACTGCATCTGTCACTAGACCATTAGGTGGGTTCCTCGGGTTGACACTTCCTAGTACATGCTTCTTTCATTCATTTTTTTCAATTACGGGCATGTACTCCATGGCCTTAAGGAGTGGCCTCTCTAAAAAGATGTTCTGAAGTATCTCTACCAATCCAAGATCGAACGGTGTTGTTTTTACATTTTTTGATATTTTTGGATTTATTTAAAGCATCAGGAAATGGAATAAAATCAGAAGAAGCATCGAACTACTCATTTCTCTTATTCATATCAGAATCAGCATGTACATGTGGATGATCAGAATCAAAATGTATAATATCATCCAATATAGGAGTAGAAGAAGAAAAAGGTAAAACAAAACGTTTTACTCGGTCTGTTGGTGCTGAAGAAGACTCCGCGATGGGTATGTTCTCCTTCATGGTTGACTCGACAATGCATCTTCCTTTATTCTCTTTTTTGTATTTTCTGGACGGTGGTGGTGGTGAAGAAGATGGCGATGATCCCCCATGATCTACAACACTGGATCTCTGCTCAACTGATGGAGAAGATGAAGTAGTCGGTGAAGCTCTATCAGCAGCACTACTCAATCCCAACGATGTGGGTGGATATAATCTCCTACCGCTCCTCAGATGAACGGTGTCAGATAAACAAGTAAAATCACAAGCCATATTTGTATGGGGGTGGATGGATCATGGACTACATGCTCCTTGTTGTGTCTGAAATTGTTGGAACTGGCTTCGATCTGGGTTGGAATGAGTGTCTTCATGGCAGTCAAGTCATCAAGCCTCTATTGTAAATCATTCATTTTCTTCATTAGTAGTGTAAGATAATCTAGTGTTGGGTTCACCGAAAGCACCTCTGGATGCTCAACAACGGGCGGTCATTGAGTCTGGTAGTGTGGAGGTTGGTACCCGGAATAGGCAGACTGTGGTTGATATCTGTAAGGAGGAGGAGGATGCAAAAACTATGATTAATGTGTAGACTACTGCTAATAATAAGGCTGATACGGATACGCAGGTTGCATCTGTTGCTCGCCATATCTCCAGGTCTAAAACTATGGTGGCGATGAGTAGTGAGGGTGTGGTTGCTGGTGTGAGTGTTGTGGTCTCCCACCCTGAAAATGATGAACGGGCCTCTGACTCGGTTGAGAACCCAACTGTCCCTACCCTGGTGGATGGTTTTGGTTGTGCTCTAGACTGCTCCAAATACCGTTCACCTCCTGAATATGAGATGGAGGTGGATAATGTGGCTCAAAAGATACTGGTAATGTGGATAGTACGAGACAACACATAATGGAGGAGACTATTGTGGGACCTGATTCGGAGTCTGCACATAGTAGACGTGTTGAGCAGTTGAAGGTGCTATGGTACTCTATTGTGCAGAAGTCGTGGAAGAAGTCTGCTTAACTGCAGGAGTATCAGTTGCTTCCCTCGCACTTTGCCATGAGCTGATAGTGCTGACAAGAATCTCCAAATGTCAAGTGATATCATCCAGGTTATCCAACTACTTCATCCTCTGCTCGATGACATGTAATTTGTCGAACTATTGTGATCGTGTTTCTATTATATCTACATAGGCTAGATGATTTTCAATGATGGTCATATCAGAACTGTCCATCCTATCCACATCGTGAGATGACATCATGTTGACGGCCTTGTGCGGTATGGAAGAAGATGGAGGATGTTTCTGAAATGCGCAGGTAGAAGATAGAGCAGTTGAGCTCTTTTCCATTTCCTCAAAAATCTGCCAAAGTACATCCTCACCTTTGCTGAAGTGGGACCCCCCACATGCAGCAACAACCAATCTCTAGTTGTCTGAATTCAAACCCCCATAGAAATTTTGCACGAGGCTAGTCTTTGGTATATCATAATGGGGGCACTTCTCTGTCAAATATCTAAAGAGTTCCCATGCCTCGTGAATAGGATCATGGGACAATTGGGAGAAGTTAGATATGAGTTATCGCATCTGATTTAGTCGTCCAATTGGATAGTACTTGCTAAGGAATGTTGATCTCAACTCCTCCCAGAATGTGACAACTCTTCCTAAATGATTGATCTAATGAAGTGCCTTGTCCATAATGCTGAATGGGAAGGCTATCATCTTCACTACCTCTAACGGGATGTTAGGGTAGTGTATAGTACCACAAATACGGTCAAACTATTGGAGGCGTATGTAAGGTTCCTCATTGATGTGACCATGGAATATTGGGAGTAAAGGTAAAATCATGGGCTTCAGCTCAAAATGCCCATGAACAGCAGGTATCTAAATCCATGTAGTTGATTGTCCTGCTCCTGGGTTATAGGCATCTCTCAATGTGAGCTTAGCCACTACTCTATGTTGTTGCTCATCTCCCCCATTCCCACCTCCATGCATCTGCTCATCCTCCTCTCTTCTCTCTCCTCTGTTGTTCCTTAGCTCTAAGATCATGTCTCTAAGACCGGCGTGGATGTTGGCCTTCTTAGTCATCTAGGTCTGAATGACCAGAATAGATGCCAGCATTGTATTATTGATCTCACTCTGATCTGAGATGGTATTCTTTCCCTTCAGTGGCATCAAGTCCTCTACAATTGGTTGTGTATCTGGAAATGTAAAAGAAACTTAATCATATTGAAGAAATGATGGAGTCTCAAAGGATAGTTCGAGAAGAGGGTCAATCTCGAACAATGGATTTATTGGTGAAAAATCAATAGTGAATGAGAATGAAGAGAACTCAGGAAGAGAGTCATCCCGAGTGAAAGAAAATGAAGACGACCGAACTGGAGAGGAAAGTGATAAGTCGGCGAAGTCAGAACACAAATCACTCCAATACGCCATCCTTGAAACAAGGAGGAAAGATGCAAGAACACGAAGTCAAGACAAGAAGAAGAAAGTGAAGAAAAGGCACGAAGGGCATAGAGGGATATTTACACTAGCAAACAAACACAATGGAAACCCCTATTTACCAACTAAACACAATGTGAGGACCGTGAAAGTTCGGTTGTTTATCTTTTCAATTTTACTTTAGTGAATCTTAAGAAGTTACTTAATAGTAGACACATTGGGTGATATCGCCCTATCGCCCAGTGTACGTCCTCAAACCTCCCTAAAATGTGGTACCATCTGCCTGGGTTACCGGACTATATCATGCCCAAAGGGAGATAAGAGGCGGAACATACCAAAACAATTTTCTAAGGTCTGAGGCAAGTGCTTGCAGCTACGGCCATACACCGAATAGTGATGTACATATTCTTAGGGCACAAGTCCGGGGATTTGAGCTCTATTCGTATGGAAACATCCTTACCCACTCTGTCTGTAGGTAAGTACCTGCAACAATGAGGGGGTTCCTCTCCCCAAAACAACGAATGATAGTCCTTTACGTTTAGTTTTAGGGTCGAGTAAGATTAGTAGTCCCAATTTTATTTTCTATCACTTTTTTGGATTTTTTTTCAAATAAATGTTCTAACAAATTTTCAATTCCTTTTTATCCTATGTGAGAGAAAACAAAGAAGGAGATGCCAGCAGTCTACATGCAAAATGATCATCGAATAAAATAAAAAGAAAAGAAAACTAACCTAAATAATGCACGAGAACCGTCCTAACAGTAGCTTCTAATATCAGAAAAGAACTAATTATTGGTCTAAGTCCAAGCTACACACTACTACTATAGGAACATGAATTCTTATTACTAGTCTTGGACCTATTATTTACGTGGCTCAACCTAGATAATAAAATCTACTATAAGCGGGCTCAAGCACAAGAAACTGTGAGAAAACAAAAGGAAATAAAAGCGATGAAAAACAAAATCCGATGAGGTCCCCTAAGTACACAGGTACTTGGTGAAACAGACCCAGCAATCACAAGGGTATAAATTGGCCTAGAAAATAGAAAAAGAGGCAAGCACCATGGGAATTATTATAAATTAATTATAAAAATAATATGGAAATAAAATGCTAAATATAAACAAAAAAATACTCCAAATGCTCTTGCAAATCTTCTGCTTCTCTTCTCATACGCCCTCCTGCCGGTCGATGAAGAAACGAATGGCCTCTGCTTTGCTCGGGTGAGTCGGTGCTCCTAGGAACTCTGTCCTCACTCTTCAGGCCCTCGCAAGAAAGAGGAAACAGAAAATGTGTCAGACACAATTTATGAAAATATGAGCAAAAGGAATAAAGCAAACAATGGCAATGAAATAAAAGAGACAAGTGAAATAAAAGAAACAAAGTATATACAAAAATCAAGAGTAGAAGGCAAAGAAAGAGACCTAACTACCTTCGTTGTGCCTCCTGGCAACGATGCCATTTGTTTTATCGACTTTATGTGGGTTTTATTTATTTTAATGGAAAATATTTCACAAGTGAATTTGTCTTCGCAACCCAAAGAAGCCTCAAACAAAAATTTATTCTCAAATCAAAATAAATCAGAGAGAAAAGTAAAGGAGAGAAAAAGTGTGATATTTATTTACAGGTATAACATACATGATCAAGCTCGAGGAGGAAACAAATCTCGAGGGTTAGTAATCCCTTAAAAATTAAAGAGTAAAAGGTGTCTATTTCTTTTTCTACTTTTGGTGTTTAATGGGTTTATTATCATTTTTATGAATTTTTTATTTATATAATTTATAAATGTTTTCAGATTTTTAATTTTTCAGTGATTTTAATTTTATAAATGTTTATATTTTATTTTTTAGTTTTTAAAACAAATCAAAGAAAATGAAATAAAGGAAATAAAGGACAAACTCTTTTTTAGTATTTTCAAATATGCTACAAATAAGTAGAAAATTCAAATAAAAATATTTTTATGTTTTTGATAATTTTCTACTATTTTATGATTTTTAATTTTTTTTATGATTATCAAAACAATTAAAAAATAAGAAAACTAAACAGAAAATCAATCAAATGATATTGGATTTTTAAAATAGAAAATAAAATAAAAAATAAGAAAAATACACAAAAAGATAGGAAGATTTTCAAGCTTTAAAAGCTGATTTATTATTTTTGTAAATTTTCTTTGATTTTATATAAAATTTTCATTATTTTCTATATTTTCTGATTTTTTATAAAGAATTTTAAAACAAAATTTATACAGTAATTAAAACAACTAAAAACAAACACTTACATTTTTTAAGAATTTTCATATAATTTTTTAAAATTTATTAATTATCTATAGCAAACAGGGAATATTTTGAAGGTCTTTGATATTTTAAAAATAATAAACTAATTTATTTTGCAAAACAAAATTTAAGGATGTTAGATGTTATTAACAGGAACTTGGAAGAATTTTTAGATAATTTTTTAAGGTGATTAAGGATTTATTAAGCTATATTAACAAACAATTATTTAATCTGCAATACAAGGACTAAGTGCAACAAAAACTTATTTGCAAGACTAAACCAATAACAAAGTAGAGAAATAGAAGGGTATAACTACAATTTTCCCACTAAAAAACATGTGCTAACGCATATGAGTCATGCTAGCATGGACTTAATTGTGATAATTTTATTTTCAAGGGCTAAAACATAATAACAAAGCATGAGGGTATTATTGCAAATAAACCAGAATACACTTGCTCTAACACGTGATGTCATCTAAACATGACACAAATACAAATAACAAAAATGAAGAGGGCTCAAATGCAAATAATCACATCACCACAGTATGACACGCGTCCAGATCTGGACTTATTTACAAATAATGAAACAAGCAGAGGCTTAAGATCAATTATTCACCAGTCGCGTGCGAAGCGCATACGGATCTAACAGTGTATCTTCGATCTAGAGGCTCTGATCTACGACTCGCAATTGGGGCTCCTTCAATGGATATGATTGGATCTGGGAGCCCATGTTCTTGATCTGACGGCCAAGGAAGGTGTTGGAAGAACTCGGAAAAAGGATGTCGCTGGTGAAGTTCAATCGTGTGGATCTCATCTGAACTCCCACGAATCTGTCCACGGATGGCTTCTAGAGGTAGCTAACGATCTCCCACGACGTCCGGATGCACGTTGAAGCTCGATAATCGCCCAATCAAGAATTTGGAAGTCTAGGAGATCAGAAGCTACGATTTGGTTCCAAATCTTGATCCAAGCCCCCAAACGCTTCCTAAGATCCTACAAATAATTTTATTGCTCGGAGAAGTATTCTGGTCGATGTTATTAGCAAATAACAGAGCAAAATGAGGTGAATGGATCGACTTCGACATAGGGTGGTCATAGGTGGAGTCGAAGCTCAGATCTATTGTAGATCGACGGATCAGATGTGGGAGAAGTGTAAAGAATTGGTTGAGGATGGTAATTGGAAGGTCGAATGTTAAAATAAACGAGCAGCTGACTATGATCAAGCAGATTGGACCTAAAATGAACGATGATCGAAATTAAGCTTAAACTTGAAATCAAAAGTAGAACTAAAAGCAAAATTAAATGTTAAACGATCCTAAGCTAACCTACGGTGGAGGGGCGATGGTCTTGGCTTCAATCTGTGGTGAAAAGCAAAGAAGCTCAGACATCACCGGTGGAGGTCTGGCGAACGTGGTGGATCTCGATCCCAAGTGGCTCTCGCGCTCTCCTGACTGTAGGGAAGCAGCTCTGTCACAACCTCCTCCTTTGAGACTCAACCTCGGGCGTAAAAAATAAATGGAAATGGATCAGTGGCAAATGGAATCTGGAGAGGAGTTTTTATAGATGCAGGTGACAGTAAAATTTCAAAAAGGTGGAGCAGGCGAACCGAGGCTTGGAATGCGAAAGTATTGATCGGGTGAGATTATTGGGTAATCGGATAACAAAAATGTAAGAGGAGCTGGCTGCAGAAGATCAACGGATCATGCGAGAAAAATAAGAGAAGGAAGGGTCGGTGATCGAGTTATTCGAGCAGGCATGATGGGAAGGAGAGTTGATCTGGGTTCGCCTAATGGGAGGGTTGACGAAATAAGATAAAAACCACAAAAGGACAAAAATAATGTAAAAATGGAAAATAAATTCAAATAAAAAGGAAAATGAATTTAAATAAAATAATTATATAAATAGAAAATGTTAATGAATAATTAAACTTATTTATGGCATTTTTTATAATTTAAATAAATTAAATAATTAGGTAAAAATAAATAGTACCCTTTATTCATAGGTATACCTATATATACAACACTTTGATTTTATACTTATTTATTTTTACAAATAAATATATATATATAATTTATTAATTTATTAATTTATTAATTTACAAAACAATTTGATGATTTTAAAAATATTTTTATTTTATTTTTATGAATTAATTTATTAACTTACATAAATAGGGATATTTATAATATAGATATGTGGTACATATACAATATATACATGGATTTATTTTTTGTTATTTTGGATTTTGTAATTTTTTTTGCATTTTATATGGATCAAATACAATATTTAAAAATATTTAAAAATATAATATGTACAAAAATATAAAGAAAAAAAATAAATAATAAATTCAATATATCACATAGACAAATATACAATACACTCCAAAAAGTCAATTTTCACATCTTAACTCCGATTTGAATGAAACCACTTTCATTTTAAAAATTATTTAATTTAGAATACAATAAAAGTGACTGATTTTGAATTTTTTAGAAGATATTGATCTGACAAGTTGGGCTTTGCAGTTTTTTCAAAGTGTTATTATTTTCACTTCATACAATAATTCTTCTTGCAATTATTTTAATATTTACAAATTATTTTTATGTACAAGTTCCAAGAAGAAAATATTTTTATTTGAGATGAATTTAGTGATAAATAAACCAATAGAAGAAAAATATATACATTATGTACAATTTGTACAAGTAGTGAATAATGAATGGAGATTATTTTTCTGAATTTTCTAATGAAGGCCTTATCTCCCCCTACTTTATTCCTCATCGATCAAGTCAAACCTTGACCTAATCTTGGTGTCAAAGTCAACATGTATTTATTTCATACATACAGTCTTCTGGTTTTCTTTATTTTTCCTTTATTTATTTATTTATTTATTTTAGGTTAAAAATAATTATAAATATACAGTATATATAAAAGAATATAGATTTATAAAAAAGAAGGATTTATTAACATTTACAGGTGTTTTATAATGGATTTTAAGCTAAAATACATGGATAAAGATGAAATGTAGATTCATCAGGAATTAAGTGTAATAACTATTGTACTCTTTTACAATTGTTTTGAAGACTCGTGCTTGTATTACAGAGTATGGACATTTACTTTGGGTATGTTTTGATCAAGTGTGGTCGGGGCCCTTGTGGTTATGATTTTTTGATTGTCGTAGTTTCTAGGCTACCCATCAGCTCATAGAGCAACTTAGGGTTTATTGTTTGTGCATTGTAGAACCTAAGACCACACTATTTCATTTAAAAAATACACCTTAACATGTACAACTTAGTCAAATAAATCAGATTCTTTACCATTAATAGAAGTGCATGCGAGGAGTGGTTTTTGTCATCTCTGCATTTCATTTAGTGTAAAATTTTCAATTCTGCTACATGTCCTACATTGTAGAGTGTTGGAGGTTTTTAAGGCTTCTAACTCGTACATGCATCATAGTTTTATTGCTTGCACCAACTTTCTCGATTTACCCTCCCTTGATCTCTAGCATATGATAAAGGAATTGGGATTATTCGATAGACGTGCATTGATTGGAGGACATAAATCAAGTGATAGCCTAATTCTAACATTGGGAGTACTATATAGATTAGATGAAATTGGAATAAAATCGATATCCTTGCATTGTGGGAGAGTAACCCCGATCCTTTACACAATTGCTTACCTCCATACTATGAGTGGGTGAGGATGTAGCCTTAAGGTTAGAGCCCAAAACCCTAGACGTATGCCCTAAGTCTTGAGAACCGATTCTTACAGTTTGGGAGCTGCAAGATCTAGCCTCCGACCATAGTATTTGTTTTGGATGTGTCATTTTGATATCTCCTTTAGGGATGTGATATAACCCGACAGCCCATGCAGATTATCCCTTTGATTGAGGAATAATAGAACCACATCTAGGCATCAGGATGACATATATGTGTGTAGAACACCAAGATTATCACCAAACTAAAATTGAAAAGATAATCGGTAGGCTTTTGCAGCCTTCATTGTGTGAAGTTGGTGAACATGGGGTTTTCTTTTTGTTTGTATTCCGTGTATGTGTTCAAAGACCGTGCCTTTCCTATTACTCCTTGCTTGACATCGTGCTTAAAGTCGTACCTCTTGACATCGACAATGGAGTATTGGAGTGAATTTTGCTCGAACTTTGCGAGCCTCTCATTGACAACTCCAAGTTGACTGTCTTCACATGCTAGGGATGACTCTCTTCCCAAGCCCCGTGCTTCAAGGTAACCCTTTCCTTAAAGATAAGACCAATAAGTCTCTCTCATTTTCATAGGAAGGTCAGACCCAGACCTCTATTCTCTTCTCACACTAAAGAAGACTCTCGCCTAGTGTTTCTAGATCAGCTTCTTCTACATGCACTAATTCAAATCACTTTGATTTTGAAGGTGAAGAAGAGATAGTGGGCGAGATGCCTCCTAAGAAGAACTATGATGATGTGCGAGACAATGACACACTAAAGGATATTCTAACTAGATTGGGGCAAGTTGAACATTGTAATGAACAATTCATATAGGAGCTTGGTCAGTTGAGGCATGGAAAAGATTTAAAGATCTTATACATAAGCGTCCATGTAATGATATCAACAAACTTATCTTGGTCTAGTATTTTTACAGTGGCTTGACCCTGGAAGTCCAAGGACTAGTGAGTGATACATGTGGAGGTAAATATCTGAATAAGGGAGCGGATGCGGTGTTGACCATATTAGAGCAAATGGTAGAAAATAGTCACACTAGAGCCACTACCAGGGCATATAACAAGCCACCTCCTCCACGCGTACCTTAGGAAATTAGCTAGAACATTGTGATAGATCTGGCGAACAATCTACTCCCAAACATGGGGATAATTAATGACAAATTGACTAGGGTCGACAGGATCGAGAAGAAGGTGAGCGAGCTACACAAACCCACCAAGTGGGAGAACCTCACTAAGTTACTGTGTTAGATGGCATAGTTAGTTGAGAAGGTGTCCAAGATCAAGGTACCTGCCTTGTCTACACCCCTGCTCCCATCTACAGAGTTCATCACATTCAGGAGCAGTCTGTACAGGGGCCACACAACGCATGGGTTCAAGGTCAGCATGAGATCCATGAGAGCTAGATCACATAGCATTCCATCAAGATAGTGACCAAGTGAACAGTGTCTTACTACCCATATTAATTTAATCAAATTAATGGTCAAATTAATGTGTTGTCGTTCGTTGTAGTCGGATAATAAGAGCTAATCAAAAACCACTTTCAATTTAAGATCAATTAATTTCGAGCGGCAATTTTTTTTACTTGGGCAAGCCCAAGGTCGAACTCAGGGAGGCAGCTGTCTCCTTACGTAGATTTTAAGCAAATTCCAAGGTCTGATTTTTCATGGGATATTTTTTGGTCTTTTTCAATTTTTATGTGAAGACAAATGCAAAAATAGGGCCAGTTTGCAAGTTAATTCAGAAATAGGGTCAAATTAATTCAAAAATTTATGAAACTTGGCCAGATGATGAAATGCAATGAAATTAAGCTACTGTAATTTTTTTGTATTTTTCTGATACTAAATAAATTTACTGTGAATTAAAAATGAATGCAAAGTGATTTTGACTAAATTAATTTTAATAAATATCAAATCACAATATTTTTAGAAATAAAAATTATCCTAGATAGATCTAAGTATGAAGGATCCAGGAAAATTAATAAACCTAAATTTCTATGTGAAATGAGCCTATTAAAAATTAATTAAGGAAATCACTAAATGATTTATTCGGGCATCGGGGTACGTGTAAATGAGTTGATTTTTTTACACGATTGAATTTAATTATCCTAGATCTAATGTGAATTTTTGGGGATTTTTAGAATCACAGAGAAACTACTACAAATTAAAAGGCATAAATTGGCAAAATATGACAAAATTCTACCAATTAATTAATAACAAAATCCATTGTTCTTACAAAAATGTGCCAAGTTTCACATATGAAAGAGGACAAATTAAGTTGCACAATGCAATTTTTAAACTTGAAAAATGATTTAAAATGAATGTCTAAAGATGTGTGCAAAGACAGGGGCCTAAATGCAATTATAGGAAATAAAATTGATAAAAATAAAACGTGCTGACAGGGACGTATATGCAATTACATATAATGTTGAGGGGGTGGATGCAAATTTCCCACAGAACATGTGCTCCTCACGTGAGGGCTCCTGGCAGGGACTGTAATGCAAATATGAAAACCTCCAAGGGCCTTGCTGCAAATTACCCAGGCCGCATGTACAGATCACATGGGGGTCCCAGGCTCGGTGGACTTTGGAGGCTTGGATCGAGGCTCGAGCGCTTATGGAGGCTCGGACTTGGCTCAGACTTGGCTCAGAGTAGCTTCGAGGGATCCGAGCCTGGTGGTCAGGGAAGAGGCTCGGATCGGGCGACATGGCTCGATGTGGACCGTGGATCAAGTGAGGATCCAACGGTTAGTGGAAGCTGAGGCGTGGCGCGACTGGATCCGTTGGATCTGACGAAGATCAACGGTGGTGGTTCGCTCCTGAGACGAAGGCGTGGACAATCAATGATCGTTGGATCTAGATTGATCCAACGGCATCTAGAGTGCGGGGGAAGTGGTGACGTGGCTCGATCAGATGCATAGGATCCTCTTGATCCTACGACTGCAGGAAGTGGGCAATGTGGCATGCTCCGGACCATTCGATCAAGGAGATCAGACGGTTGTTGTTCTTCTACCTCAACCGGCCCTCCGCCTCCTGCGGCGGAGATGGCTGGGCTCCGGCGAAGGAGGTCTGACTCTGCCTCTTCCTATGGGCGTCAGTGAAACTCACCGGAGGCTCCCAAGTAGCTGGGAAGACTCATGGAGGTGTCAGGGATCCTTCGGCGATCTCAGGAGCGACTGAGCGGCTCGAGAGAGCAGTGGCGGAGAAGCTCGAGGGAAGCTCCGATGAAGTTCCGGCCAGTCGAAGTAGGTGTACCTGCAGGGGGTTAGTGGTATAGCCAAGGCGTGCAACGTGTACGGGGAGTGATCGTGAGTGAGGTGCGAGGCCTGAGTGGCGAAGTGGGGGTCCGCTGATCGAGTTCCGCCAAAGTGGCAGAGCTGGCGTCGACGTGAGGTGGGGTGCTTCGTCGGAGTGAACGAAGTATGGCACGAAAATCAGAGCTCCCTCGTGGAGCTCGGAGGATGGTTTGCGGAGCGTGAAGAGGGTTGTGGATGGCGAATAAAATGGAAGAAAAAGTAAGAAAAATAAGAAGGAGATCGGAAGGGATATGGAGGAGTCTACCTGGGGAATGGAGCGCGATGAAGTGCCCCTAGTCGTCGCTCGAAGGACGGTAGGCGGTCCTGAGCTCATACAGCTCGCGGAGGAGCTGCGGCACAGCGGTGGAGGGCCGTAAATCTCGCCGGAGGTGGATCTCGATCTTCGCTCGACGTTTCCTCAAATTGATGTCACCAAGATGAAGATTGGAGCTCGGGAATTCTCTCTGTGATGGCGGATAGGAGTGAAGGTGACCGGAGGCGGTGTATTTAAAGGATGGAGGTGACGGCGTAGATGGCGAAGAGGTGGAGTTGGTGAGCATCGTGGAGCGAAGTGGAGGGTGCTCATGGAGGTCGAGGGGGTTGGCGAGGATGAGGGAAGAGTGGGGTGTATAGTGGTGGTGCCAGGGGGCGGAGATGTTGGTTGGCGTGGCTCCAGAAATAGAAAGGGGTTGGCATGCACGCGAGGTTGGCGACGTCGGGTGTGGGACGTGCGGGAGGTGGAAGAGGATAACTTGGTTGTTGGATCTGGCGATCCAACGGCCAGATGGAGGTGCGGGTGGACGCTCCAGATTAAGCCCAAGGTCTGATCGTAGGGCTAGGAAACGTTGTGGCTTGAATGGCCCAGATCAATAGGGAGAAAAGGCAATCGGACGGCGGGGAAGTCCGGGCGCGTGGCGCGCAAAGGAGCGGGCCGCGTGGCGCAATCAGAGGGCGCCACGCGGCCATCTCTAAGTGGTTGAGAAGAGAAAATAAAATTAGAGAGAGAAGGAGGCCGAATTTGGAAAAACTCAAAACATGAAAGTTGTAGATCTCGATGAGATATACAAGTTTCATGTTGACCAAAAACGAAGATGAGGTCAAATATGATACAAAAATACAAGAGTACAAATATACATACATATAGTATACACAGGGGCCCAAAATCCCAAGTTTTGCGTACGAGCTCCAAATTGAATGAGATTAGTCTCATTTTAAAGGTCTCTATATATGTATTAATCTGAAGGTGAGTAGACCTAATTTGGAGTTTGTATGAGAGGATATTAGCATTCTAAGGTCCAGGCTCTCCAACTGGGTTTGGGGCTTTATTAGGCAATTTACAAGATAGGGATTTTGGCCATCTTCTTTATATTATTTGCTAGTAATATACACAATGTAAGGAAGGTGTTATTTGATTTTTAGAGGGGATAAAAATACAACTAATTAGGTGAATTATTGGAGGATATTTTACCAGTGATTTTACAAATGAATTGGCTTCTTATTTAATGCAAATATGAATGCTAAAATGCATGTATTGTGGATTTATGTGTTGGACATGTGAGCCCACGGCGAGCCATTATGCAATAAATGTTATTACGAATATCATTCCCTGATCTGAAATGAAGAATAAATAATTTGCATAATAGGTCCCTCTGTACAATTAGGGTTATGTACCATAGCTATCTTAATGATCATACAGCTTTTGATTCAATTATTGAATCATAGAGGCTGGTGCTTGGATGAATATCTAAAGAGTTAGATTGAGAACTCATCAAGCACCGTCAAATGATTGTTAAGATGTGATCTCCAGCCTGAGTAGGAGATGGCAATCCTTTCTCACATAGGCTAATATCGGATCGACCTCTTGATGCAGGAACTCTACATAGGAATAGAGATTCGGAGGTGTCAGATTAGTTAGATCAATGGGTTGACTTAACGAGATCGAGATAACCAAAGTCCTATATCGTATGCTGTCACGATACAGGCACGCATCCTCTGACCGGAGACAGATGTGTTACTATATGTCTGAGTATGTACATTTGGCAGACCAATAGGTTGATGACCTAATCAAGGTCTATACACCGGCGCGCTGGTGTGCATATAAGGGCATATGAGTAATACGATCTCTCAAAGGGATCATACAGGTTCATTACTGAACCGGAAGACATGAGCTCACTCATGAGATATTGGGAAGAATCAAATTCTGTGCACGGTCGTCTCGCTTTGGAAGCTTGACTGAATTTGTAGGTTTGATATATACTTTTGGAAAGTATATGATCAAGACCTAGGTATGATATATGCTTTTGGAAAGTATATGATCGATACCAAATCCCAATGATCAAGTGAGAACTTACTGATAAAACCCTGAAGTAGACAGTATAAAATTGATCTAATACTTTGGGTTTTATTCTGGGTCTTCCAGTATGCAGGATGTACAGGTGTTGGGAATACCTGAGGGTGATGTGATCATAAACGATTGTATAACCATGACGCTTCCATTCCTAGGGAGTGATGAAACGGGTCTGGATTTTAGTGACTCCTCTCAGTAGAGAAGTAATCTGATCTTGGTCCAAATGTTGGGCATTGGTCTGAATGTGATTCAGATGCAATAAGAAGATTAGATTTGCGGTCTTGATTTAATCAAGCATCTATGAGAGGCCTGAGATCTGGATTTGAGATGTGATCTCAATATCCAAATCACTGTACGTGGAACAATACAATCGCCCTGTCCTTATCTCCAAGTATCTGCGGAGAAACCACATTATTCTTGAAGGAGTTCAAGAATAATTCCTATGATGAATTTAGTATCCAGGCATTGAGAAAATGGATAATTAAATATGATTTAATTATCATAAATAATATGAATTTGATTCATATTATAAGAAGAGATATCTAAGATAGTTAAATGTGATTTAATTATCAAAGATATGAATAACGTGAATATGATTCATGTTATTTGGGCACATGAGAAAAGAGATCTAAGATGATTAAATGTGATTTAATTATCATGGATATGAATAATGTGGATAGTACTATCCATATTAGTCATATATATTATAAATATGATTTATAATATAAGAGAGAGAGAGAGAGAGAAATATTGTAAATAGCATTTGTTAATTATTAATATGTGAATTGGATTCACATTAAGTAATTAATTGGAAATGTAATTTACAAATTAGTTTGGGATGTGAATATGATTCACATTTTCTTCAATGGCATGATTGAAATATTCGCAAATTAATTTGGAATTAATTTTGTGGATATTATTGCAATAATAGTTATTGCATTTAATTAAGAAATAATACGATAAATAAAAAGGAGACAAAAATCACCACCAAAAACAAAGGTGGCGTCACCCATGGCTTGGTCATAGGTGACGCCTCCTATGTTTTAGGAGATTTACCGTCTTCTCTTTTTTGTTATCATATTATCTCTTAATAAATTAATTTATGTTAATTAAATTGTGTTGATAATAATTCAACATATATTTAATTTAATATAAATTAATGTTGTTGGTTTTAAGCCAACAACAATCATAGCCATTGATTTTACATAGACCAAGCATGGTCGTTGGATCTATGTATCCCATGGATTGAGATCCATTGGATCCTAAACTAATATAAAAGGAGGGCTAGGGTAGCCTTTCTTGGAACACACATGATGAAGAGTTGTACACGCCTACATCTCTCTCTCTCATATTCTCGCCCTCTCTCTCTCTCCTCCAAAGGTGGTCGTCCATCTTGTGTTGAGAAAGGAGAGACTCTCGCCTTCGCCTTCGAAGACTCGGGGATCTCCTTCTTCTTTGGGGAAACTTGCTCTAGAGAAGACGACGGATTTTGTTTGACAAAATCTGGGGACTCGACGCTTGGATCTTCATCAAAGATTGCGGGAAGGACGCGACTCATCATCGTGCCCACAAGTGTGTTCTTCGTAGATCGGACTTGAGACAGGAGGATCTCTTGTTTGGGATCTCGCGATCACAACCACGCTCCAAGAGGTATTCCTTATACTTTTGATTTGATGAAACGATCCGAGAAGTGTTCTCATGATCTTGTGGTTTCATCTTTAGATTTAAAATTTTTAATTTACGCTGCATCTCACGACTAGTGCGACTAGTCGCCCCGATCGTATGAGATACGATCGTCACGCTTCCGTGATGCACTTGAGGATTCTCAATATCCTTCAAGTGGTATCAGATCCTTAGGTCGAATAAGGTTTTGGATATGATCCATAGACCTAGGACGACTTGGGTTTTGAAAGGGTCGCGAAAGTTTTAGCGCATTTGAATTTTCGCAACTCTGTTTAATTGTTTTTTCGGCACTGTTTAAATTGTTTAAACACGAAATATTCAATTGAATTTTGTTCCCCATTAAACAAAAAAACCATAGGATCTGAGTTTACTAAATTTGGATTTAATTTGCTCAAGATATGGCCTTTTGAATATGCATGTATTCACAGTTGCGGGAACAGCAGAACAGAACGTGATTAATTTGTTAATTACGGTTGTGTTACGCCTCGAAATGCGTAAATTATCACTTGAATTCTGTTGTAAATCAAGTTGGCAATCTTAGGGCACTAATTTTGCGAATTTTTGATTTAAATTGATCAAGATAAGTTAATTTTAGTGATTGGGGGTCACTGCTGGAAATTGACAAATTTGATCATGAACCTTGTGATAAGTCATTCAAATATGATGATGAAAATTAATTGTTAATTTTCTGAAATAATTAGTGATAAATATTTGTGAAATATTTAAAGAGATAATTATTTCATTGAATGACATTTGCCTAAACCATAATGATAAGATAGTTGATCTTGATCATTGGTTAATATGAAATAATCAACAAACATAGTTTTCATGCAAAACCCTAGGTCATCCTACAATAGTTGTAGGACAACCTTTACATGCAAAACCCTCTTGCTTGAATAGGATTGGGGATTTGTTTAGCAAATCTCCTTATAATATAATCAAAATTGTTTTGATGTATATTATATGGTATAATTTCGGTTGAAAGACCGATGAGCATCTCAAAGTACATGATGATCTATCTGGCATTATCCTTTCCTGAGGTGGATATGGTGTCTAGTCGGAGATCGCTGGGGTAGCGGGTTGCAACGTGTGTGGTCCGTCCCACTCTCGCCGGTACTGACAATGACAGCAGGTAGGGACTGGATAATGCCGGAGAAATCAAAGTGTATTTTTCTAATTATTAAAATTCGAAGTAATATGTACTTTGAGATTATACCTACTATTCAAGTAAAATTCAAAGTTTGTTGATTGATAATAGAATTGATAGTTAATTTAATGTGATTAAATTAATTATATCCTATTAAAACACTCTATTATGAATAGATGTGTATTTCCCTTGGAAGAATTAATTATGTGAATATGATTCATGATAATTAATTATTACAATTTGAATAAGAGGTGAAGGATCACATAAGTGACATCCATGGTCTCCCATCAACGCAAAGAATTTCGTCGCCAAAAGTTGTATATAGGAGACGCATGTCCGAAGTGACAGGTCCTATATACAATTATTTGGATCGGGTTCTTTGCTTCTCGAAAGAGTAAGGCCGTATACGTAGTGACCCCAATATCGGGTCCTCATATTATTGGGGTGATATTGGATTGCGTATAGCGAATTTTAAGCATGTTGGCGGTTGGTTCAATTAGCAACGGGTCAACATCACCTTAGGGGTGGTGGGACCGGGTGTTAATGACCGAATTGGGAAATGCAAGTTGGACTTGCAAGGCGGAATGTGTTCCCGCTTCTTTTTATCAGAGTCGCAGGTTCTCATATTATTGGGATATGACGAAGATAGGAAAGGAGATCCCAGATCTTGCTAGAGATATAATGGTAAGAATATCTCTTACATTGAAAGTGATTAAGGGAATGAACTTTCATTGTTGACAAGGCAAGACAACTTTGATATAAAAATTCCTAAATCAAAGTAAAATATGTATATATAATATGTATACACTTATGCAAAATTTCTTATTTCAGATAATCCTTCATTAAACCCACTCAATGTTATACTCATTAACCAGTAAAATATCATGGATTGGACTCATGATCCAGATATTATTCTTGCAATTGGATACATAATATATGTGATTGCAATGTGCAAGTTTCCTCAACGTAATGAGGTATGACAATTAAATAAGACAATAAGACATCACCTTAGGGTTCGTATGTCTCTATAGTCTTGATCTTTCATCGAGTGTACTTTGGAAGTGACATGTCGATGTGATCGTAATTGTCGAATAATCCTTATAAAATAAAAGAAGATATATTTGGCATACATATGTGCTCTAGACATTTAATCATGAATGACATGGTTCTCTGCATTATGCAGAATGGTGGCTCGAAAGAGATGATGTATTCCAATTATTTGAATACCTACCTGAACCTAAGTCTCAAAGAGTTGAGATGTATGTAGATATGATGAGTGTCATCATTCTACTATATATACTCAAGTCATTCATGAAGCTTCATGATATTCATATTGTATGAATTTAATGAAGCATGTATAAATGTTGAAATGCTCTTACATTGAATTCTTTTGAACTTAATATAAGAGATCCTTAGTCTTAAGCAATGGTTGTTTATAGATGAAGAGAGCACAGTGGAAGCATGGGTTGGACCCATGAGAGAAGGAAAGTCAAAGAGTTGATTGTACTTCTATGACTTCCATATGACATCCAAAGAGTTGGATGAATGCCAGTACTGCAATAAGTCGATGTGTTGATAGTATGACTATCAAATCTATCTAAAATCCTTAGTGAAGGATTCAGATAGAGCATCAGAATGATCTACATATAATCATTGACTCTGACTTTCTTATTTCATAAGATAAAGTCTGACAATTGTATCCCAATCTTCTAATGACATTTGCAATTGGTTGCATATATATTTTAGAAGATTAGAAATTTGATCTTAAAGTTTAGTAGTCATCTACATGGATATTGCTGTAATTGTTGCAGCAATCTCTGTTGGATGGATAGACTTCATATTCTCAGTGGGAGAGCCCTTAGTCTTAGAGAATGTCTCTATGACCTAGATATTAGAATACCCTCATTGTTTGTTTCTAAATGTTGGAAATAAACATGAATTCTTAGATAGAACTATCATAAAGAGTTATGATGGATATATTTCAGATAGTAATCTAACATCTAGTGGACTTCACAAAATTAGAAAAATTAATGAATGGTTCATTAAGATTTCTAATACTGAGAATCAAACCTTATAAGATCAATAGGAGGATGAAGATCATCTGACAATGATCTGGCATCAAGCCTCGGACATTTGTCTGTTGATTTGATCAATAGACTAGTAAGATATGAAAATTTAGAATGTCTAAAATTTCAAATCTTACGTACCTGTGAATATTGTATTCAAAGAAAAATGTCCAATACACCCTTCTTTAGGAAAGATGCAAGATGTCAAGGTATTCGAAATTTCATACATATTGATGTATGTGGAACATCTATATCATAGGAAACATTATGGATATGTGATATCTATTGATGATTATGTATGATATGAGATTTCTTCTCTTCACCTGAGAAACCTTTGAAATGTTCAAAGATTTCACAATTTTGGTTTAGAACCAAAGTTTGAAGAAAGATGAAATGAATTTGATCTAATCTAGGTAGCTTGTACCTGTTAGATTAAATTTAAAGAATACCTTATGGAGATATGAATATCATTTCTATCTCACTCCTCCTGATAAACCTGAACTCAATGGAGTTGTAGGGAGATAGAATTGGATCATGTGTGACATGATTTGATCAATGATGAATTTTAGCATAATTACCTCTTAGTTTCCAGGTATATATGTAGTAGAGACTACACTATATATCCTTAATAAGGTTCCATGCATATAGGATGGAATCTTGCACTTGAGAGTGCTACTTCATTAGGAAAATAAAGGATGGTATTGGATACCTACTTTATGACCTTGAGATTCTTAAAAGATCTCATCTCTGAGAATGTGATTCTTGGAGGATTGAGACTCTTGAGAATCAAGATGAAAATGAAGTGAAGGAACTCATTTAATCTTGAGAAGATAATGAGGCTCCTGAAATCGGAAAACTAAAAGGATAATTAAAGATGAAGCACTAATACCTCTTCAAATGAGTTTGAGGATGTATTCCATGTGTCAGTTAAGTCTGACAATGATCGGACTTCCTATGATGAAGCTCCTAAGGATCATGACATGGAAAGATGGATATTAGCAATAAAGTCTAAAGTAGACTTCATATACAGTGTTGTATATGGACCCTCGAGGATCCACCTATAAGGGTAAGACCCGTTAAGGTGTAAATGGATCTTCAAGAGAAGAGGAAACGTGATGAGAAGGTAGAGACCTTCAAAGCACGGTTCGTTGCCATGAGCTACACATCGGAAGAGAATACATTGCTTGCAATGAGACTTGCTCTTAGGTAACCTTGCTTAAAATCATCAGAATATTGCTAACCTTAGCTACACAACTTGACTGTTGCATCTTCAAGATGTAAGTCAAGATTGCATTCCTCTAAGAATATCTCTATGAGGATATTCACATGGAGTAGCCCCAGGGCTTCATGGTTGAGAAATGCAAGATGTGCTAGCTAAAGAACTCCATCTTAGGACTCAAATAAGCTTCTTGTTGTTGGAACATAAGATTTGATGAAATCATAAGTGTTATGATTTCAGATAGAATCTTGATGTACCATGTGAAGCTTAGTGGGAGTGCCATTGTATTCATCATGCTAAATGTAGATAATATCCTAATCATTTGGAATGATATAAGGATGATAATAAGTGTTTTATGATCTGGCTATTCCATACCTTGAGATATGATCTCAAAGATGCCTCTTCGATCTTAGTTCTGAAGGTGTTCAGAAGCAAAGAAAAGATGGTGTTGGGATTATCACATTCGTAGTACACCTTGGACATATTCCATTCTTGGAAATTCCAAGAAAGGCTTCCTTCCCTTGAGATTTGGTATTGACCTATCTAAAGGGATAGTACCTCAAAGAGTTGAGGAAGTGAATGCTAGAACTGCTTCCACCTATGCATCAGTTACGAGAAGCTAAGGGTGTGCTAAATGTGTATAAAAGCCAGATATCTACCATGCAGTAGGGAGTAGTAAAGTATTGCTAGTCCTACTATGGAGAAAGAATACTTAATTGCAGTAATAACAAAATCTTCAAAGATGACAAGGCTTTAGAGATAGTGATCTCTAAGTCTTATCTTCAAGAGCTTAAGACTTTATAGATAGAGATCTAAAAGGTCTTAACTGTAATTACCTTATGAGATAGTGATCTCCAGGAATAAGGGTATTCTGATAAGGATTACGGAAACACTGGTTATAATAATTACTTAGCAATAGTGTCAAGGACACTATAACTGCTTTGACTAGATTGAGTATTGGTTTCATTGGATGCAACATTCGCATTGGATGCGAGCACTGTTACTGGGGATATGCAAGTGCCGTAAAAGGACATGGCGTAGTCTCGCGGGAACAGAGTGACTGATCAGCTTACCTAGCTATTTTCTAAATAGCCTATGATTGTCACATGAGTGTGGGTTTAAATGATTAGCCCATTAATGGCTCTTAGGGCTAGTGGGAGATTGTTGGACATGTGAGCCCACGGCAAGCCATTATGCAATAAATGTTATTGTGAATATCATTCCCTGATCTGAAATGAAGAATAAATAATTTGCATAATAGGTCCCTCTGTACAATTAGGGTTATGTACCATAGCTATCTTAATGATCATACAGCTTTTGATTCAATTATTGAATCATAGAGGTTGGTGCTTGGATGAATATCTAAAGAGTTAGATTGAGTGCTCATCAAGCACCGTCAAATGATTGTTAAGATGTGATCTCCAGCCAGAGTAGGAGATGGCAATCCTTTCTCACATAGGCTGATATCTGATCGACCTCTTGATGCAGGTCCTCTACATAGGAATAGAGATTCGGAGGTGTCAGATTAGTTAGATCAATGGGTTGACTTAACGAGGTCGAAATAACCAAAGTCCTATATCGTATGCTGTCACGATACAGGCACGCATCCTCTGACCGGAGACAGATGTGTTACTATATGTCTGAGTATGTACATTTGGCAGACCAATAGGTTGATGACCTAATCAAGGTCTATACACCAGAGCGCTGGTGTGCATATAAGGGCATATGAGTAATACGATCTCTCAAAGGGATCATACAGGTTCATTACTAAACCGGAAGACATGAGCTCACTCATGAGATATTGGGAAGAATCAAATTCTGTGCACGGTCGTCTCGCTTTGGAAGCTTGACTGAATTTGTAGGTTTGATATATACTTTTGGAAAGTATATGATCAAGACCTAGGTATGATATATGCTTTTGGAAAGTATATGATCGATACCAAATCCCAATGATCAAATGAGAACTTACTGATAAAACCTTGAAGTAGACAGTATAAAGTTGATCTAATACTTTAGGTTTTATTCTGGGTCTTCCAGTATGCAGTATGTACAGGTATTGGGAATACCTGAGGGTGATGTGATCATAAACGATTGTATAGCCATGACGCTTCCATTCCTAGGGAGTGATGAAACGGGTCTGGATTTTAGTGACTCCTCTCAGTAGAGAAGTAATCTGATCTTGGTCCAAATGTTGGGCATTGATCTGAATGTGATTCAGATGCAATGAGAAGATTAGATTTGTGGTCTTGATTTAATCAAGCATCTATGAGAGGCCTGAGATCTGGATTTGAGATGTGATCTCAATATCCAAGTCAATATATGTGGAACAATACAATCGCCATGTCCTTATCTCCAAGTATCTGCGGAGAAAGCACATTATTCTTGAAGGAGTTCAAGAATAATTCCTATGAGAATTTAGTATCCAGGCATTGAGAAAATGGATAATTAAATATGATTTAATTATCATAAATAATATGAATTTGATTCATATTATAAGAAGAGATATCTAAGATAGTTAAATGTGATTTAATTATCAAAGATATGAATAACGTGAATATGATTCATGTTATTTGGGCACATGAGAAAAGAGATCCAAGATGATTAAATGTGATTTAATTATCATGGATATGAATAATGTGGATAGCACTATCCATATTAATCATATATATTATAAATATGATTTATAATATATAAGAGAGAGAGAGAGAGAAATATTGTAAATAGCATTTGTTAATTATTAATATGTGAATTGGATTCACATTAAGTAATTAATTGGAAATGTAATTTACAAATTAGTTTGGGATGTGAATATGATTCACATTTTTTTCAATGGCATGATTGAAATATTCACAAATTAATTTGGAATTAATTTTGTGGATATTATTGCAATAATAGTTATTGTAATTAATTAAGAAATAATAAGATAAATAAAAAGGAGACAAAAATCACCACGAAAACAAAGGTGGCGTCACCCATGACTTGGTCATAGGTGGCGCCTCCTATGTTTTAGGAGATTTGTTGTCTTCTCTTTTTTGTTATCATATTATCTCTTAATAAATTAATTTATGTTAATTAAATTGTGTTAATAATAATTCAACATATATTTAATTTAATATAAATTAATGTTGTTGTTTTAAGCCAACAACAATCATAGCCATTGATTTTTCATAGACCAAGCATGGTCGTTGGATCTATGTATCCCATGGATTGAGATCCATTGGATCCTAAACTAATATAAAAGGAGGGCTAGGGTAGCCTTTCTTGGAACACACATGATGAAGAGTTGTACACGCCTACATCTCTCTCTCTCTCATATTCCCGCCCTCTCTCTTTCTCTCCTCCAAAGCTGGCCGTCCATCTTGTGTTGAGAAAGGAGAGACTCTCGCCTTCGCCTTCGACAACTCGGGGATCTCCTTCTTCTTTGGGGCAACTTGCTCTAGAGGAAGACGACGGATTTTGTTTGACAAAATCAAGGGACTCGACGCTTGGATCTTCATCAAAGATTGTGGGAAGGACGCGACTCATCATCGTGCCCGCAAGTGCGTTCTTCGTAGATCGGACTTGAGACAGGAGGATCTCTTGTTTGGGATCTCGCGATCACAACCACGCTCCAAGAGGTATTCCTTATACTTTGTGGTTTGATGAAACGACCCAAGAAGTGTTCTCGTGATCTTGTGGTTTCATCTTTAGATTTAAAATTTTTAATTTACGCTGCATCTCGCGACTAGTGCGACTAGTCGCCCCGATCGTATGAGATACGATAGTCACGCTTCCATGATGCGCTTGAGGATTCTCAATATCCTTCATTATGCATGAATGCTATTTATGCATGATAAAGAGAAATATGCTGCTAAATACTCGGGAACAAGGCTCTATTTTCAACTTTAAGAGTGATGAATCACAGATTTATAAACCCCCTATACTTAAACCTTGCTCGTCCCCGAGCAACTAAATGAAATGCAAGAGTGAAATGAGATTGGGTTCCATACCAAGGTCATGAACAAAAGTTGAAAATGGAGCTTGACTCGACCTTTGGATTAGTTATGTGGAGGAACCTTATTGGGATCTGAATTTGAGACCTAACAGACTTCAAGTTCCACAAGTCTTCTATTCAAGACTCCTTAATAGTCAGGTCAGAACAAATCCTCAGACGCAAATTTCTGATGACTATGATTCTTACTTGTACTGTGTAAGTGAGATATAGCTCTCCACATCAGAAATGGCTCAGAAATAGCCTCCTCTAACAAGGTAACTCAAATAACCCAGTCCAGTAACTCTTTCCTCGAGGAGCGGGGTATTCCCTTCTAAGTTCAAGTGTGACCTGCTCAAGAGGAGGGGGTAGAGAGAAGAATGGACAGTGTCCAGTGTAGCTACCTACCCCGTGATGCTTTACCAGTGTAGCCAAGTTATCCAGCTGCATTTTCTTTGCTAATATACATACTCCGACAGGTATTTTATTTTCACTGTGACCTGTCTGATTTTTTTGGAGTTTTTGCATTTCTCCTTTTTTTTGAACTATATACAAGGTGCAGCATGTACATCATGAGTTTTTCCTCTTGAGCCAGTAGACTATCTCTCTTTTGAAGCATTATTGCAATCCACAGCATCCTGTCCTTAGATGTCAACACCACCAGACTAGGTTGAGATGCACTATCCTCCCTAGAGGAGGACAGATGTTTCCACCCGTGTGCTACTCCAAGCTAAAGGATTCTACCTCCTCACCACCTCATCAATGAAAAGCTATGTGAATTGTGCTTGTCCAAGTTAGGTCACTGTCTATAAGAATCATGCGTGTGCACGAGATATTCTACTTAGACTAATCAAGATGATATGTGAACATAGACTTGCGGACTCAAAGAATTAAGTCACTTGACCTGAAAAATCTTAACTCCAGCTCCTATAAGGTTCCTCTGTAATTAGGTGGATTAAGGTCAAATAAAGTCCATCCTCAACATCTACTCATAACTTGGCTCAGAACCCACTAGCTTTTCACCTTTCATATGCAAGATATGCAGATGAGATGCAGATGACATGCTATGTAGATGAAATGCAGGATTCTTTTTTCTTTCTTTTCTTTTCAGGTGCAGAGATGATATGCAAGAGTAAATAAGAAGCCTTTGATTTTTTTCATTTTTTTCTAGAATTTGGTATACCTCCTATGTTACAACATTTTACAAGAGTTTTAAGAGTATTATGCATATTATACACGTGTATTTTACAAAAAAATCTATAAATTTTACCCAGCCCGTAATTATTGCATAATATATACAAAGATACGTGAAAGTATGGGCTATGGGTAAAGTATATATGTAATATATACACGCCCCCCTATACTTAGCGTGTGTTATGTCCCCAGAGCACGAAAAGCGAGGAAAAAGACATAGCTCGTGCTAAGCGTAAGAGAGCCAAAAGAGCGAAAAATGTAAAGAAGTCATCCTGCCCCCCTATACTTTGGCTCTGACAACCTAAGTGTAGAAGAAGGTCAAAAATGGGGTGGACGAGGTCAAGAGGAGAACTGGATGAACATATACAAGGCGGGCATCGGTCCCCCCCTATACTTAGGCTCAGGTCAGCCTAAGTATAGAAGTGGAGTGAGTATGAAGACCGATGTGATCTGGAGGATGTACAGTGAATAGACTCTGGTGACTCATTCCCCCTATACTTAGGATCTGGTCATCCTAAGTATAGTCCTAGATGGAGATAGATGAAGCTGGGATGAGTTATTAGAGTCGTGGGAGAAAGAGAAGGCAGAATGTACAAGAATGATGGATATGTACAAAGATCGTGGATTGAATCTTTCAAGATGCTACTGATGGCTAGAGCTCACTGTTGCAAGGTCTCATGCGCGGCTTGAAGTGTATCTGTTGAATCTGTCTCACGCATGAATACAATCTCCTCAACATGGACTAACTGCTCATTGGTTTCGATGAAGTGCTTCAACAGTTGTCCATTCACTAGGAATGTCGATGCGTCATGTGCGAGATCTGAGATCTCGAGACATCCACTATCATGCACCGCATGGACTACAAATGGGCCCGTCCACTTGGACTTCAACTTGCCTTGGAAGATCTTCAGCCTTGCATTAAACAACCATACCTTCTGTCCAGGAACAAAGGTCTTTCGTCTGATATATCTATCGTGCCAACGCTTAACCTTGTCCTTGTACACCAAATTGTTGTCGTATGCGTGGTTTCTGACTTCCACAAGCTCATTCAGATCCATTTCTCTCTGCTTCTGCCCAAGGTGTGTGTTCCAATTGACCTTCTTGATTGCCCATTCGGATCTATGCACTAACTCTGCAGGCAAATGGCATGGCTTTCCGAATACCATTCGGAATGGGGAGATTCCTAACGGAGTCTTGTAAGCTATCCTATAAGCCCATAGGATTTGATCCAGGATCTGAGACCAATCCTTCCTGTCTGGGCGGACAAGCTTTTGCAATATAGTTTTCACCTCCCTGTTTGACACCTCAGCCATACCATTAGTCTGTAGGTGGTAAGGACTAGCGACACGGTGTTTGATGTCGTAGTCCTTCAAGAGTTTCTTCACCTCTCGGATTACAAAGTGGCTACCCCCATCTGATATTAACATTTTGGGATCCTGGACTTAGAGGTGATATGCTCTCTGATGAATTTACAGACAGTCATGTTGTCTGCGGCTCGGGTCGGGATAGCCTCCACCCACCTGGATAAGTAGTCTACCGCAAGAAGGATGTACTCGAATCTGTGGCTAACAGGGGATGGGCCCATGAAATCGATGCCCCAGACGTCAAAGACATCACAAATGATGACAGGCTGCATCGGCATGTCATCCTTGGAACCAACGGTTCCTCCCATTCTCTGGCATACTGGGCACGACTTCGCAAAGGTGATGGCATCACGAAACAGAGTCGGCCAATAAAAGCCACATTGAAGTACCTTCCATGCGGTCCTCTTCTCGGAGTGGTGTCCTCCTGCCTCCAAGCTGTGGCATAAAGAAAGGATACTTTGGTATTCCTCCTGAGGAATACACCGTCTACAGACACAATCCGGTCCTTCGAAGAAAAGGATCGGATCCTCCCAATGGTAGTGTCTAGCATCCGACTTCAGTCGGTCAGCATGGCTCTTGGGCCAATCTTCGGGAACCTTCTTAGAGACAAGATAGTTCACGATATTGGCATAACATGGGAGTGAGTCGACAACAAAAATCGACTCGTCAGGGAAGGAGTCTCGAATTGGTGAATCCTCGGAAGTATTAAGATCTTCGAGACGAGAGAGATGATCGGCTACTACATTCTTTTTTCCAGGTTTATCATGAATATCCAAATCAAACTTCTGGATAAGCAAAATCCACTGAAGAAGACGCGCCTTTGCGTCCTTCTTTTCCATCAAGTATCGTAGCGCCGTATGGTCAGTGAACACAATTACCTTGGATCCGATTAAGTGAGATCTGAACTTGTCCAAGGCAAACGCTACCACAAGCATCTCCTTTTCCGTAACTATATAGTTACGCTGGGCGGTATCAAGCACTTTGTTTGCGTAGTGAATTGCAAATGGGACGCCATTCCTCCTCTGTCCTAACATAGCCCCAATAGCAAAATCAGAGGCGTCCGTCATGATCTCAAAAGGTAGAGACCAATCTGGGGCTTATAGGATCGGGGCGTCCATGATCATCCCTTGCAATAGCTTAAAGGCTTCAAGACATTTGTGATCAACAATAAACTCCATGTCCTTGCTGATGAATCCACATTTCATCATCTTTATTCTATCATTTTGTCCTCAAAAACCCTTGCAAATGCGTGTAAATACCCTTAATTCCAACATCTTAGCATTCATGCATGTGCGTGTAAATAGTGTCTAAAATACTGTAATTAAAGCCAAAATTATAGAATAAATAAAAGAAAAGAAAAAGAATAAAATATTGTAAATATTTTATGACCTGAAACCCCGAGACTTAGGCATCTCGATGAATAGGTCGACAAGGAATAAAGTAGGGGGAGATAAGGGTCAAAATACAATAAAAATCCCTTCTATTCTATTCATTCTTTTATTCATTTTGGGACCTATTTTTGGTTCCACTTTTTATACCTCAAATAAAGAAACTTTGAACATGAAAGTTGTAGATAATTAAATATAGAAAAATACAAAATGATTTCATTCAAAAATAATGTACAGATAAAAAGTTATGATCTGAATAAAAATCCAGAATCCCAACTTCCCAGACCTGTATCTCACAAATGAAAACTCCAAATGCATCAAACTCACCTTTAATTGTATATAGTTTAAAATAAGCTATTTAATGGTGGTGGTTTCGCATTTGGTGGAGCTATGGTTTGAAAGTTGAGTTTTGGACCCCTATTGTATACCTGTACAGATTAAAATATTCATTTTATTAATAATTCATTATTTTTATAATTTTATATTTTTATAATTTTGTAAATATTATTTATAATATATATGTACATTAAAATCAGAATAAAAACCTAAAGAAAATACAAACTAAAAATACTTGTATATAGCTTATAATACATATAAATATACATGTATAATACATACTTATATTTTATTAAGTGTAAAAAATACATCAGAAAAATAAAATAAAAATATTTTTAAGTGTATAAAACTACTTTATAAATTTATAAAATAATAAAAATAAAATAAATAAATTAAATTCACAAAATAAAAATAAATTAATAAAATATATAGGTATATGTACCTACATAGGTCTAAAAAGACAACTTGTAAAATTATACCTCATAAAAATAATTAAAAATCATAATAAAATAGTTTATAAAATAATAAACAATTTTTATTAAATAATCTAAAATTAAATAAATCATTTTCGATTTTTAAATGATTTAATAAATGTTTTTCCAGGGGTTTTTCCTGGTTGGTCCACGTGGACCAACCAGGTGGCAGTCACAGTTGACCTCGGTCAACGGTCTGCCCTTCACCCCTGTAGCATGTCAGACCTCATTTTTAGCCCATGTTTGATGATTTTTCGAGACCGTGTCTTGCATCATTTCAGGTCGCACTCTTCACGACTTTTTCTCCTCGATCATCAGGCTTACTCGCCCAACATTTATTTCGGGCATTGGATCATCACCGCACTCCAGACTCCTCGATCTTCTCACCCGTTCGTCAACCCCATATAACGTGGCATTCGACTTCGATTCGAATTTGAACCCCTCATTCTAGGTTTAGCTCCCATCTTGTGCGCCCCAGAGCTCCAGGAAGGTGACAGCTTCCTGTGGTGGCCGTCAGGCAGGTCGAGCGAAGCCCAAGGAGGCTCCACCACCTCCAGCGAAGTCCTTTGCCATCGAGGTACTTTCTACCTCAGGTCCACGCCTTCGAGGTGTTTATTTTCCTTTATTTTCCTCGCATCCAGTTAGCCACATCCCTAGGATTAGTTTCCCATCGTTCATTTCACGTTTCGCCCTTCGATTCACATAATCGAGATTCTCGCCGGAGCGCTCCTCCGGTCGGCCGCCATCTTCGTCACCCTCGCGCCCATTTGCTCCCCCAACCTTCGAGGCACTTTGCCCTCGAAGGTCTAACCGTTTTGTGCAGGTTTTTGAGCATTGAAAAACGCCTGGAGCTCATCGTGGAGTAGGCGGAGGTATTCGAAGCTTCTGAGCTCCGCCGCCCCCGCTCGCCACCTCTGGCTCACGCCGGAGCTTTTGGGAGCCGCTGGCATCCAGAGGACCCCTGCAGGAAGAGCCGCAGCCATTTTGGAACCTTCACGACTGCTGGAGATCAGAGTTCGAGCCGGGAGAAGGTCGCTCCGCCGCACCTTCGTCCATGTTCTTCCTCCCGCCGTCTTCATCGATCAAGGGCGCCTTCCAGACGCAGCAGCCACCGTTAGATCTGGGCCACGCCACACCGTCTATCCTCAGCCCAGATCTAATCGTGGCCCTCCATCGCCGAAGCAGTATCGGGCGACGTCGTGCGGACACGTGTCAAGTGGGAGACTTCCCACCGTTGGATCGCGCCCGAGTGGTGTATTTTGCATCCTTACCCCGCACATTTTTGTATTTACTAGTTAGCCCATAAACTTTTAGTGGTAGTTTAAAAATTTTTGTAATAATTATATATAGACCCCCGAACTTCTACTATTTGCACTTTGGTCCTAGCCACGTCACCTCACGTGCTTGTGCGTGTGAGGTGAAGGGCATTTTGTGAGGGACCCCCCTTAGGTTTTGCTTATTACATTCTAGTCCAGAAACTTTTATATGCAGTGTAATATTTTGTGGATTATTTGCATGATAGCCCCTGGAGTTTGGTAATATTGCTTCCATACCCATGCCAGGCGCGTGCATATGCACGTAGGGCTTGGTGTTTTTGTAAGAACACCCTTGCGGGTTCTGACTTTGAAATTTGGTCCATTAATTTGTATATTTTGCGCAAAAATTGCACTTAGGCCCTGGAACTTTTGTCTAATTATATTTATACCCCTGCTAGTGTAATTTTTCTTTTTGTTTCTTTTAATTATTGCATGCATTTCTAAAACCCCAAAAATTCCCAAAAAAATCTCATAGTCTCATGGTTGCTTGCTTATTCATGTCATATTTTTGCATTGCATTTTTATTGCATTTTTATATTTATTAAAAATCAAAAACATGCATTTTCAGCACTGTTTACCTTAGAAAATACCAAAAAATACCAAACCCCTTGAAAAATTCCAAAAAAAATACCTAAGGTCTATTTTAGTGTGTTTTAGTGTCAATCCAAAAATCATTAAAATTTTCAAAGCAAAAATCTTAAAAATTAGAAAACCTCTAAAAACTTCATAAAAATCTAAAAAATCCTAGAAAATTCCTAAAAATGCAAAATCAGGTCCTGTAGTTTCTTTTTTATTGTCTTTATTTTAAAATTAATTTGAGGAATTTTGGGTACCGTTTTGTATTTTTTATCCTCTATTAATCTCGACCAGTAGCTAATTCACTGTTTTCTTGTATTTTAACTTTTAAAAATACCAAAAATATTCAGAAAACTTCTCAAAAATCACAAAAACATCATAAAATTATAAAAAGACTAAAAACAATTTATTTTCTGATTTTTGAGCATTTTTCCTTATTTTTATAAATACCCTAACCTCCTCTTTTCTTATATTGTATATATATTCTATCATTGAAAAAGAAAATATAAAAAATATAAAATATAAAAAGAAAATATAAAATCAGAAAATAAAAAATCAAAATACAAAAATATAAAATTAAAAATTAAATAAAAAATTTAAAAATCAAAAACCCACAAAAACATTGCACACTTGTAGACACTTGATCACATATCACACACTTTGCACTTTGCCTGATCTATCCTGCTTGCTCCCTCAGTTCGACACTCTACATACTTACACTATACACCTATTTGTAGAGTTAAAATAAATTTGACTCCACATTTATTTTTCATTGCTTGATTCATATATTGTGGGTTCATTGTTGACTTTAGTTCGGGATTCATTGAGGGTCGCCACAGCTATTGTAGTCCCGCCTTATGTGGACTATTTAGACCCCGTGATTTCCGGCTAAATCAAATGGAGCAGTTGCCGGGGAGCAACAGCGTATAGATCTTGTTTTTGATTGATTGTATTTATTTGTCTACATTATTGCTCCATTTATCTCTCTTGTATTTGATTCACATTTTTTTGAGCTATCTAACCATTGTCTTTCTCGTCTTCTTGCGAGGGACCGTGGATCGAGGAGGATCGCCTAGGGGATCCTGTGCAACCTTGGGAGACGGAGTCGGCTATTCTAGCCTAGCCGGCAGGAGAGAGCAGGAGGAGTGAGAGAGAGGATAGTTAGTAGTTTTTACTTTTTGTGAGAGAGAGAGACATTCATTTAATTTGTAATAATACAGGTACTTGGACACTCGGACACTTGGGACTAATTTCCAAGTGTTTGTTCACTAGGGGGCTCACCGCAGTTTTCATCGCATTTTTACTGCTGTCATTTTCCGGTTTTGTTTTATTTTTCTTTTCTTTTGTGGAATGAGCCCTTAGTCTTTAGGCTTTGCTTGATCGAGTAGATTAGGTCCAAACACCCTAATAATCATTGCATGTACCTATAGTGCATTTTGGACTTAGTTAAACTCTAAACAGTCGCTTCACCATCTTCGAGCCATCGCGCCGTGAGCCCACCCTGTCAAGCGCTGCTCCTGAACTCGATTTGTTGAGAGGAGGAGGGGTGAGCCTAGACCGGACTCTTGGATTGAGGATTGGTGACCGACTTGTGGTTCTTCACGCTAGCAATTGTCTGCTTAGGACGATTTCCATGTGCATATCGGCATGTAGATTAGGTTTATAAATTCCTGTGTTGCATCCTGCATGAAGAGAGCTGGAGGCGCTGTAAGTCTTTCTACTTGAGCATTCATCATTTCGGCACAAAGGTGAGATTTCCATCTTGGTGCCAACTTTCATAGCTTTTCCGACTCTCTCCCTCTGTTTTTGGATCAAATAGGAATCAAAGAAAATACAAAAATGTTAGACGCTTGTTTGAATTGACTCAAAGCAAGTGATAACACCAAAAAAAATTAAAAAAGGGACTGCTAAAGAAAACTTGACCTAAATAAAATTGGTTAATTGGATTCATTGCTTGGGGAGAGTACTACCCTCACTTGTATTCTGGTTGTATGGGAAGGTCTCCTTCCAAGTGAGCAGAGCGGCTTTGTAAGGATTAGATAGAGCTCAAAACCCAATCTGTGGTTGCCTTGTGTATCGCCTGGATTTCCGAAGTATTGGCGCTACTATCGTACGTAGACGAGTAGGGCTTGGTCGTCATTGGTGACTCTCTATTGTGTAGAGCATCGACCTTGTCCGAAGTATCGAGCATAGGCCACGCCTTCACGGGTGTGTCTGTCTCATCGTCTTGCGTCCGAGTAGGATCTTGCACGCTCACGGGTGATTCCGTTGCGAGCAAGATCCGAAGTATCGGTTTCGCCTATCGGCTTCCTCCCTCTTTTCTTTGGCTGAGTAGGGATCCCGGAAGGGTTACAAGGACCTTAAAAAGGGCAGGCTACAGGTTACACAAGAGGAGGACAAGTACGGGAATACTTTTCCAGCAGTACTCTCTCCTATAGGCGTAGCGCTCTAAGGACTTGTTCAAAGATAATTGCCTGAATTCAATTTAAAAACTACAAAGATAAAAGCCGAACCTTCACGGCTTCATGTGTTGAGTTGGTGAATCACTTGTTTTGTTTTTGATTGCTAGTTGGATTTAGGTCAAGATCAAAAACATCGCACAATTGTGCGCAATTTTGCCCCCTTCCCCTCTTCATTTCTCAACCTTGCTCTTCTCAATAATCAAGATGATGGGACAGAGATCTCTTAGGCCGTCTTTGGAGGCACCGCTATCCAGCACTCCTCCCTATTCATCTAGGACAACCTCGGGGAGTCCAGACCCACTTTCCGAGCATGAGTTCACTTCCACCTTGTTCATCCTCAGCCACCCTTCTCCTTCCATCAGTCCAAGAGTTTCAGAATTTAGTGCATCACAGAGCTCAGAACATTTGACGGCACCTGAGATGGGTTCTTTTGCCTTTTCAGAGAATCCAGCCATGGTAGACAGAGGAGAACTCCCAGATGAGCATGAGCACCCTCCATTTCTGTATGACCAAGCTGCCATCAACAATTCATTGTTAGCATCCCTGGAGACTATGCAGAGACAGATCCGAGACCAGGGAGTATTCATGGGTGACCTCATGAGGGAAATTGCACAGATGCGAGAAGGACGTGAAGACAGACCTGGGGGGGCGGTGGAGGTGATATACCAGTAGTAGAAGGCAAGGGAGGAGAACCAAATCAGGAGAGGCCACCACAGACAATTATGAGAGAATTGCACAATCCAGCAGCCACCCTCACTCATCGATGGATCCGACTCCCTCCCATCCATGGAGACTTCAAGTTTCGCCCACACACTATTCAGCTTCTGCCTAAATTTCATGGGCTGGCGACCGAAGAGCCACACCTCCATTTGCAAGAATTTGAAATGATCTGCAGTACAATTCATGACAGGCTGGTGACTGAGGACACCATCAAGATGATATCCTTCCCATTCTCTTTGGTTGATAGAGCCGCTTACTGGCTGAAACATTTGAGGAGTTTCATCGACACTTGGGCACAACTCCAGACCGCCTACTTTAAGAAGCATTATCCGCTCGACCAGACTAACGCAGCACGAGCTATGATCAGTAACTTCACAATGATCCCAAATGAACAATTCCATGAGGCTTGGGATCGCTTCAGAGAGCTCATCGATCGGTGTCCAAATCATGATATATCCAAGCCTAATATGGTTCAGAGTTTCTTTTGTGGGCTGACACCGGAGCTGCAGGGGCTTGTAAATGCCTCTTATGGTGGGTCCTATTTCTCCAAGGGTGAAGACAACGTTTTGGCCATCTATGAAGGGATGGAAGAGAACTCAACGGTTATGGCCCAAGCCAGAGTCTACACACAGCAGAAGCCCCCCTAAGGAGCAGGATCATTTCAGAGGATCGCCCGCATCGATGCCGGTCCTCACACTACGTCGGCAGACGCAGCTAAGCCGAATCAGTCGCAGCCAACATGGGCATCATTAGTGAGAAGTTGGACCGTCTCGAGATCCTCGAGAAGAAGCAGATGCAAGGACTGGCCCAGATGGACCAGATAACCAAGACCATGAGTGACCTAAAGATGCAGATTCTTTGTGTCTAGGAGGCACAACATCTACTCAGCAGCCTCCCAGGTCACGAGCTGATCCCAGCAGTAGCAGCTCAACCCAGCCCTCTGCCTCGTACCGCCAGGTCAACCACATTCAGGCAGAGCCGGTCCTGCTGCTACAGTACTACCCATCGCAGCCACCGTCTCAAGACACTCAAATGGTGGTCTATCAGCCGAATCAGCCACTGGCAGTTCTACCTCCACCATCCTTCAAGCAGGAGCCATTGATGGAAGTCAATGGGATATGGTGCGACCGGTACCCGCAGCCCAGGATTCGTCGCGATCACCCCGGATTCCGTTGGACCACTGGTGGTACCTCATCTCAGCAGCAGCCTCCGACTCAGGGATATCAAAACAGCCAGCAGCAGCAGCCCCAGTATGCCCACCAGCAGAACCAGCACGGTCCTCGTCCCGCCTATCAGGGACAGCAGTGGAGGCAGCGCCAGCAACCTCAGCAGACATATTCCCAGCCATCCCAGCATTATTCTCACCAGCAGCAGCCTCATCTCCAGCAGGGGAACACTTCCGATTCTCAGGCTCCCGCCTTTGAGAACCCAGCTCTCGAGGAACTCGCCCGCTTGATTTTTGACCATCAGGCATCCTACCGGCGGGACATGGATGAGTTTCGGCAGGAGGTGAGGAATTTAATCAAGGGCAAAGCCACCATACCAGCTCAGATTGAACCAAATCCGAACAATCTGAAGAGGAAGTCTGAGCAGGTACAGTTTATAGAGGATACTTCTCCTAGTGATTATTTGAGTGACACGCCTTCTTTGTATGATGCTGATTTTGTGACTACTAGGAGTGGTAGGATGCCAGCCGGTGGTGCCTCATCTGAGCGGCAGCCAAATGAAGAATCAGGAGCGTCAGATGAGCAGAGGAGCGGTGTTGATGTCGCGGATGACGTTGATGACGGTGGTGATGATGCCACCAATGATGGAGATCCAGACGACGGTACTGAGGCCGTCGTGATAACCGGTGCAGACTATGGTGCTGATGCCACCATTTTTGATGCAGAGCCAGAGCGCGGTGCTGATGCCACGAAGACAGGTGCCGTTGGTGGTACTGAGGCCACCACTTCTACTTTTGTTGAGCTCCCTTCTGTTGTGTTGCCACCTTTTGTATCTCAGGACTGTGGTAACAAAAAGAACAAAAAAATGAATAAAGGAAAGGTTTATGTTTACACTTCAGATCCATATGTGTTGAATGATGATCATGGTATGGATTCTATCCCTTCACATGCGCAGGAACCTATTCCTAGTCCTCCATCTGAGGAGGCCCCTACTATCCCCTTCCCCGAAGCACTCCGCTTGGTGAAGGGGAATAAAATAGAAAATCCCAAAAAGACCCAACAGGTAGAGTTCAGCAACCAGATGATTGATAGATTCCACATTCAGCTGACTCTACAGGAAGCACTTGAGCACATCCCCCTCTTCAAAAAGAACTTGAAAGAGAAGACTACAGTCTGCAGGAAGAGGAGGAACCACAGAGATCAGATCTGTGTGCTCACTCGTTCAACTTGCTACACCATTCAGTACAAATTGCCAGCCAAGAGACCAGATGCAGGAGCTCCCTATGTCAGATGCGAGATTCAGGAGCAGCAGTTTGATCGTACTCTATTAGACAGCAGCTCTTCTATCAACCTTCTTCCGGCAGCCTTACTTGACCGATTCGAGTTTGGTCCTCTTCTTAGGAGCAGGACAGTCCTTCAGTTTGCTGATAGGTCGACTAAGAGGCTGAAGGGGTTGTTGAGAGACGTGGTCGTTACCATTCAGGACCTGAAATTCCCCGTGGACTTTGTTGTATTGGACATGGAGATCCCTGAATCGGTAACCGATGCCCCCATCATACTTGGACGCCCATTCTTGGCCACAGCCAAGGCGGTGACCGATCATGATAGCGGGAAGGTATGTTTTCGTGTAGAGGGCGAGATCATACAAATAGAGACGATCGAGGAGACTAGAGCTAGAGAATACGCATGCTCAGAACAGACCAGTGATGTCGCGCAGATGACAGAGGATGGGCTAGACATCCACCTGGAGTGTGACTTCGTGATGACAGATGATGAATCCATTTGGACAGATCTCGTAGCAAAGGCCCTCGTCTTGCCTACAGATTCACCATACTTACAGCTTATGGCAGTTGAGAGCCTGGAGAGCACACTCGTGGACGAGGATACATTTGAGGCTGACAGTTGTGGGACGAATGGTGATGATTTTCAGTCTTGTTCTTCTAATTCAGATCCCTCGGATTCAGACATTGATTGGGATGATTTTGATGAATATTTGCCGTGTCTAATTCCTTCTGAGCCGACAGCTAGGACGGAGTGTGAGCCAGTACAGTGCATAGATGATTCAGCAGGGTTCCCTTCATCAGATGTTCATTCGCATCGAGAGTTCTCACATGCAGACCTGGTAGCCTTTACACAGACATATCAGAAGCCAGATCTGCCACCTCCCATTTGTCCAGAACTGAAACCCTTGCCGCAGTCGCTGAAGTATAGATTCCTTGCGGGTGAGCAGATATGCACCCAGTCATTATATCAGCAGGTTTGACTGGAGAGCAAGAATCTCGTCTGATGGAGGTTCTTGAAAGAAACCGCAAGGTGATAGGATGGAGTATAGCTGATCTCCAAGGGATTAGTCCGGCTCTGTGCTCCCACCACATCTATCTTGAGGAGGACGCTAGGCCGTCGCATGAGTTCCAGCAACGCTTGAACCCGAATCTTCGAGTTGTGGTCATGAAAGAAATATCGAAGTGGTGGAGCACCAATTTTATCTACCCCATCTCCGACTCCAAGTGGGTTAGTCCATTACATGTGGTACCCAAGAAGACGGGTATCACTACAGTTGTGAGTGAGTCTAGAGAGGAGATCGCTACCCGAGTACCCACTTCTTGGAGGGTCTGTGTGGACTACAGACGATTGAATCAGGCCACCAAGAAGGATCATTTCCCACTGCCATTCATTGATTAGATTATCGAGAGGCTAGCTGGGAAGAGTCATTATTATTTCCTTGACGGGTACTCCGGTTATAATCAAGTGGCCATTGCGCCCGAAGACCAGGAGAAAATGGCATTCACCTGTCCGTTTGGGACTTATGCTTTCAGATGGATGCCCTTTGGTCTATGTAACGCCCCGGCGACATTCCAAAGGTGCATGTTGTCCATTATCTCGGACATGGTGGGTGACTGTTTAGAGGTCTTCATGGATGACTTCTCGGTCTATGGCGATGGGTTTGATGCTTGTCTTGACTGCCTAGACTGTGTGCTTCAGCACTGCATCGAGGTCAATCTTGTCTTGTCTTGGGAGAAGAGTCACTTCATGGTGACTCAAGGGACGGTCCTTGGTTATATCATCTCCAATAGGGGCATGGAGGTCGATCCGGCCAAGGTGGATATCATTAGAAAACTCAATCCACCGTCCAATCTGCGTCAATTGTGGTCTTTTCTGGGGCATGTCAGTTTTTACCGACGGTTCATTCAGGACTTCAGTCGTATTTCCCGACCGCTTACTGATTTGCTGACAAAAGACACCGAGTTCATTGTAGATGATAAGTGTCTTGCGTCTTTTGAGACTCTCAAGAGCATGGTTGTCACGGCTCCTGTCCTTCAGCCACCCGATTGGTCTCTCCCATTCGAGATCATGATGGACGCTTCTGAATTTACCGTAGGGGCTGTGCTTGGACAGAGGAGGGATGGATTGCCGTTTGCCATTCACTACGCCAGCCGGACTTTGGATGCCGCTCAGCGGAATTATACTATGACAGAGAAGGAGATGTTGGCCGTAGTCTTTGCTTTGGATAAGTATAGATCATATATTCTCGGATCTAGAGTGACTATTTTCACATATTACACCGCCATTCGGTACTTAATGGCCAAGAAGGATGCCAAAGCACGCCTTACAAGATGGATCTTTCTGCTCTAGGAGTTTGATATTGAGATTAAGGATAAGCCTGGAGTTAAGAATGTGGTGGCGGATCACCTCTCCCGCTTAGAGAACCTTGAGGAATCTGAGCCCAGCACACCTATCACTGAGACGTTTCCAGATGAGGCGATCTTGGCTATCACCTCGCTCCCTTGGTACGCCGACATTGTGAACTATCTTGCTGCCAAGACGGTTCCACAAGGTTGGCCCAGGCAGAAACTTGAGACCTTCCTGGCGAAGGCCAAGTTTTACCATTGGGAGGATCCCGTCCTTTATCATGAAGGATGGGATAGCATCTGGAGGAGGTGCATTCCTCAAGAAGAGCAGCGTAGCGTCCTCACATGCTGCCACAAGCTTGAGGCAGGAGGACATCATTCTGGGAGACGGACAGCATAAAAGGTGCTTCAATCCGGCCTTTGGTGGCCTACTCTCTTCAAGGATTCAAATGAATTCGTGAAGAGATGTACTTACTGTCAGAAGATGGGTACTTGCGGACAGAGAGATATGATGCCCATGCATCCCATTCACTTTTGTGAGGTTTTTGATGCATGGGGTATTGATTTCATGGGCCCATTTCCCAAGAGTCATGGGTTTGAACACATTTTGCTCGCTGTGGATTATGTCAGCCGATGGGTTGAGGTCATCCTCACCCGAGCCGCAGATGCTAAGACCGTGCGTCGATTTTTGAGGAAAAATATCATTTCACGGTTCGGGGTACCTGGAGTCTTGATTTCAGACGGGGGGTCTCATTTCATCAATGACAAGGTTAGGGCCCTTGTAGACGAGTTCGGCATTGACCATCGTGTTGCCACGTTGTATCACCCTCAGACTAATGGTCTTGCCGAAGTATCGAACAGGGAGATCAAAACTATCCTACATAAGGTTGTCCGCCCGGACCGAAAGGATTGGTCGCAACTTTTGGACTCAGTCTTGTGGGCCTATCGGACTTCCTTCAAGACTCCATTAGGGACATCTCCCTTTCGTCTCGTTTATGGCAAGTCATGCCATCTGCTAGTGGAAATCAAGCACAAGTCACTTTGGGCAGTCACTGAGTTATTATTGGATCCTGAGAGTATAGGAGAACAGAGGAGAGCAGAGTTGGCAGCCCTGGAGGAACTGAGAGATACAGCCTTTTCTAGCAGCCTACAGTATAAGGAGAAAGTGAAGACATGGCACGATTCTCATATCAGTCATAAACGGTTTGAGCCAGATCAGCATGTATGGTTGTTTGATTCCAAGTGAAATTATTTCCAGGGAAATTACAGAGCAAGTGGAAAGGTCTGTATGTGGTCAGGAAGGTACATGACAACGGTAGTATTAATATATCTAAGCCGTCATCTTCCTCTACCTTCTGTGTTAACGGTCAGTGCCTGAAGCTATATTTAGATCATGATCCGCCGACCGTTGACGTTGCCCCCATTCTTCTGGTGTGAGATGTACTCTTTGACTCATATCATTTGCATCTCATACATGGTGATCACTTCCATTTTCCGCTGTACAGATCCATCTGTCTATATCATTCTTTCATTTGTTGATATATTTTCTTCTTTTCTTCTTTTCCTTTTCTATTTTCTTTATCTATCAAAAAGGTGTCACCCCTTGTTGTCAGTTTCTACACTTAGGACGTACTTTATCCTAAGTACAGGGGGTGTGCACCCCGAGTTTCTCCATTCTTTGATCCTCTCCATTGTCTCCTCTTCTTGTCTATACTTAGGGATATCTTACCCTAAGTATAGGGGGAGACAATCTGAGTACGATCTGTTCATTCCCATCTTTGACCCTCCATGTGTTGTGTATAGTCTGCTATACTTAGGATTATTTGATCCTAAGTATAGGGGGGACGGTCAACTTCTCATTCGTTCATTCATTCCTTTATTTATTTTATTCTTTAGACTTTTCTACACTTAGTACGAGTTATGTCTTCTCTTTTCTCTCCGATCTATGAGGACATAGCTCAAGCAAAGTATAGGGGGGCGTATATACTTTAGCCATAACTCGTACTTTCGTATTTTTCCGAATAAATATGGCTAATAATTCTTTAAAATTCATTATAATTCTTAATAAAAAGATGCTTTATTCCTCAAAATCTTTTTGTATGTACTGATTAATAAATCAGGTGAAAATGTTTTTTGCAAAATGTTTGAAAAATAGTTTGAAAATCTTTGTGAAAAATCTTTTGAAAACTATTTGGAAAACGTTTTGTTACATGTTTTCAACCTTTGTAGAAACATTTTGTTTTGTAAAATTTTATTTTCTTTGTGTGAAATAAAATGTTTGAAAAATGATTTGCAAATGGTTTGAAAAATGGTTGCAAAAATATTCTGAAAAATCTATCTATATTGTTTGGAAAACCTTTGCAAAATGATTTTCAAATGTGTGTACATGTTTGTAAAATTATTTGTAAAAATTATTTTGTACTATTGTTTTCAAAAATTGTTTGAAAAACTGTGTCAAATAAGTTTGAGGAATACATACATCATACCTAAAATTCTTTATTGTACATAGTTATAAAATTGACCACTTACCCCTGTAAATTCTTAAAATCCACTTCTTGTAAATATAAGAAGCACTCCCGTGTAAATATTTTAACTTAGCTTTTAGCCAAAAAGCTTTTTGTTTTCAAAAATCCCAAAAACATTTGCAAAACTAAAATCCAAAAACATCTGAAAAATCTTTTTGAAAAAAATACAAAAAATGCATATGAATCATCTTTTCAAAAATCCATAAAAAGTTCAAAATCTTTGAAAAATGCATCACAAAAATATTTTCTGCATTCTGCATATCATTTGCATAGCATGAGCATTTTTCGTATTGAGTTTGATAGTTGAATGAGTCTAAGTAAAATCCGGAGATTGGAGCTTGATTGGACCTTAAAATCTACCTAATAACAGGAACCTTATAGGAACTGGGTTTGAGGTACTTCAGGTCTAGTTGACTTAATTCTTTGAGGATCACGGGACTTGGTACAATGGATTCTTGACTGCCTAAGTAGAGTATTTTGGAACACACGCACGACTCTTGTTGATAATGACATAACTTGGACACATGCACCTTTCACATGGTTCAACTCAGTTGGAGTGGTGAGGGGATTGGATTTGCCGGTATGAATGATGAATCTCAGATTCATCACTCTAATTCTCATTTATTAGGCTCAGTTCCCTCAAAATCATCAACATTTCTGCATTTATTCTACATAATTAGCATTCAGGCATGTTTTCATAAGAATTGCATTTTAGCATTAATTTCTGCACAAAATAAGAAGCCAAAAATCCAAGCCAAAGTTGACATGTAAATAGCCTAACTTCCCCCATTTTTTACTCCTCCATGCTAACTCCGAATTACACAAAACCACCTCCATTGTGTACATATCACTAACAAAAATAAATGAAAAATACAAAAAAATCACTAACCATGTTGAGTGGACCAAAAACCCAAACCCTAGTTTTAGGATTTTCGGACTAAAAGCCACATATCTTCCCCATCCAGTGTCCGATTTGATCCTACTCACTTTTGAACTAATACACATTCAATTACCTTCAAAAGACCAAGTTCAAGTGAATCGGAGCTCGTATGTGAAAGTTGGGTTTTGGGCCTCTTTTGTACATTGTATATTTTAGCGGTTTTCTGACCTATATTTTATGTACATATTCTCTTTATTAATAAAAATCCAAAAAAACAGATTTAGATGTCTTTTATTTATCTTCAATTTCTCTATATTTTTTCGGATTTTTATCTTGTTTAAAAATGACAAAAAAATAGAAAACCCAAAAATCAAGGTATTCTATGTACATGGGATACCCCAAAAATTCACTTTTTACATTTGACCGATTTTGGCTTTGATGTCTTCATGAAAGTTGTAGACCTCGTCGAGACAAGCATTTTTTGTGAAGGAACTTTTTCGATCTGAGGTTGTTTACTATTTCTTTTTGATTTTATAAAGTATTTAATTTTCGATTTTTCTGGTGCTGACACGTGGCAGTCCTAGAGGCCGCCACGTGTCAGTGTTTTTTGGGATTTTCTTTATTTGTTTTTATTAAAAATAATAATATTAATATTAGCGGCCGCACGTGCCCTGCACGTTCCTCGCCCCACTCTCTTGCCCCCGCCACGTGGAGCCTCCACGGTCGTTTGATCAGCGGCCGATCGAACGGCCGCGGGCCTCGTCTTCCTCCCAATGCCCTCCTCCGAAACTTCTGCTGCCGCCTCCGCTAACTTCACAACCGCCGCACCTGCCCTCTCCAGCCGTCGCCCCGCTATCCTCGCAACGGTCAACCTACTCCCTTCATCTCGCAACTCCATCGCCTACTCCCTCACCGGCCGCTCGTCCTTCGTGCCCTATTTAAAAGCCTCGACCACCCCCAGTCCAAGGCATCCGCCGATCCTCGTTGAGTCCCTCTTCTCTGGTGGTGACAGCCCGTGAGCGAACCCCTCACCGGCGTGATCCGAGGGCTACCACCCTCGTCGCAGCAAGGCTCCTTCGCCGCTGCTCTTGCTCCGGCGACCGGCCGTCGAGCCCTTCTCCCCTTCCAGGTTATCTCTCTTTCTCTCTCTATCTCTCTCTCTCTCTCTCGGCCTCCGAGCTTCTCTCCGCTCGGCGCTTTGCCTCTCATCCCCGACTCCGACAACCTCCGCCTCGACGCTGCTCCACTGCCTTCATCTACTCCACCTCCGCTCCGACTCCGATCATCGAACCACTGCTTCATCGACATCCACGCCATCTTCATCACCGACTCCACGACGTTCACCATCTCCAGCTAGCTTGGCCGCAAGCTTCGCCTAAGTCACTGCCTCTCCATCGACTCCATCTTCGACGCAGAGCTCCATCGACCGCCTTGTTCACCATCTCCAGCAACAAACCTTGGCAACTCCACCGTCATCGACCACGACCCCGCCTCCGCTACTCCATCTGCATCAACGTCGACATCGACCATCTTCGACAACGCTTCATCGCCCACGTCTGCTCCGACCATCGACCACCAGCTTCGACTCAGCTAACGCTACGCCAGTAACCACCTTCATCGGCTTCCACCTCCAGCTACAACGCCGCCTCCAGTCAGACGCTCCGCCTTCATCGGCTCTCTGAAAGCACATCCGCTCGGCCGGATCTCCCCTCACGCCTCCACCTCGGCCGGAACATCCCCGCCTCCATCTTGCTCTGTCGTACGATCTGCTCGCCATCCGCATCCGGGCCATTAGAGCAGCGTAAGCCTCAGCCGTTGGATGCCAGCGAAATCAACGCTTCATAAGTCACTCCTAGCCTAACACCCGAACCTGGGCCTCGGGCCAACCCGAGGCACAACTGAGCGACACGTGGAGGCTCGGCCAAGCCTTTCCCCCGAGCCAACACCTGCATGTGATCTGCACGTGAGATGAGCGGGCAAATTACAAAGTAGCCCCGGCCTCTTTCCATATTTGCGTGCCAACTCCCGCCTCCAGAGGGCACGTGCCACGCACGTGCCCCTTTGGAATTTTGCAGAAAGGGCCCCGGCATTATTGGTAATTTCATACAAGTCTCCCTTCTGCAGTTTTATTTATTTTATTTAAATTGCAATCAGACCCCTGTCTTCCCCTGTGATTTTGAAGCTCTTCTCTACATTATTTTATTTATCCAAAAATAGCATCATGTTTGTCATTTAATTCTCTACATCTGGACACCTTGTGATTATTTTTATGATTGATGGTTAATTATTAATCAATTATTATGTGGAAATTTGCAAACTTTTCCTATTTCTTGCTCTTCAATTTTTATCTGATTAACTATTGCTTTAAAAATTCCCAAAAAATCACCTAGTATAGAGTTAATTGTTCTTAACATTGTGCCCAAAAAGATTTGCATTTGGCATAATTTTCTCTATAAAAATCATTTTGTGTATTTTAGTATTTAATTTTTAATAGGTATTAAACCCCACATTTTCAAGGTTTAGGATTTTTCTGGGATCCATCACCTAGTCAGATCTTAGATAATTTTATTTCTTGAAAATAAGTAGGTTTATTATTTATTATAATTAAATATTGAAAATCATTCTCTTTGTATTTAAAAATCCATAAAAAATTCATATTGCAATCAAAAATTCCAAAAAAAATTATAGTGCATTCATTTCATCAAAATCTACATTGTGGCCAAGTTTCCTATTTTTCAGACATTGTTTGATTGTAATTTGCATTTTAGTCCCTAAAATAGGTTAAAATTGCATTTTGCATCCCTTTATTTCATTAAAAATTCCAAAAAAAGACCGCCTCGAAAATCGTGCACGAATCTTGATAGACATTAATCTAGGTTGTTCCTTTGCCTCCTTATGATCGACCTTGGGACTTGCCCAAGTAAAATAAACATAAAAACTACTTGATTAAAATTGATTAAAAATTTGTGGTTATCTCTTGACCATTTTCGATCGCCACCTACAACGAACGACACATTTTTATTTTCACTCATGAAAGTTAAAAGCAAGTCCTTAACACGAGCGAATCCGGACAAGTCAGATGGGGTCGTTGCCGGGGAGGCAAACGGCTTAGTTTTGTGTTTTGAAAATTTTCGTTCGGTTTTCCGCATTCGGGTAGTCTGACCCCCGAATTTTTCATTGTAAATTCCACTTTATTTCTTGCATTAATTTTTAAGCATTTATTTTGCTTATTTTATTTTTGATTATTTTCTGAGTCACTCTCTTACACAAATCTCTCTTATTTTTCTTGCGAGGTACCCGGCATACGTGGAACGATTTTTCAAGAAACCGACGCATCTTCACCGACATCCGAAGAAGCCGCAATTAAATTAAGGTCAAGTCGAGTCGCGAGAGAGCGCAGAGTCTAGGTTTTTAAATTTCTGCAAATTTCCATTTTTGCTCATTTACAGCGGTGTCTGATTGGACTCTTGCGTGTGTAAAAAGACTTTGAACTCTTCTGTGGTGTGTCGTGGCCTGTTTCACTCTCCGGTGAGGGTGGGGCCCGACTTGAGTGGCGATTAGGATAGACCTGCACATACGGCTCTCAGAGCATTTTTATTTTTGTGATTGTGCTCGTAGGATCTTAAGCCACACTTCACATTAATCAAGACGCACATAGATCGTTCAACTTAGCCAAATTTAACTCAATTCTTTCTCGCTAATAGAACTTTCTGCCTAGGTGCGGTTTTTCATCGGCTTGCATTTCATATAGAATAATTTTCAATTCTTGTATAGCATCCCACATGGAGATTGCGAGGATTCACTGTAAGTCTTCTAACTGAGCATTCATCATAGTTTTCCGCGTACATCGGCTTTTTCCGAATTTCTCCCTCTTGTTTTATCACATAATTCTAAAGGAAATTGGGACTGGACGGTAGATGTGTATTTGTGCTCATCTTAATTCTTCAGTGATCACCTAATAAAAATTGGGACTGCTAATTCTAGCCGATTTTAATTCAACCCATAAAATCAAGAATTTTTGCGGGAGAGCAACCCCGTCCTTGGATGTTTTTATTTTTCTGAGTGAGGGAGAGACGGAACTTAAGGCTAGAGCCCAAATCCGAAAATTCGACGCCTAACAGCTTGCTAAATTTTTGCCAAGATTGATTTATCATCAACTAAAATTGAAAAGATAATAGCCGAACTCTTACGGCTTCATTGTGTGAGTTGGTGAACCTGGGGTTTGAATTGTGTTTGCATTGGTGTGCGTGAACCGATTTCAATATCAATCTCACATTTGATAAAATTTCTTTTGACTATCCCGTGCAAAATCATCCCTCTCCTTCTTGATTTAAAATTCACCATGGAATTCTTGTCCAATAACTCTTGCAGACCCAACCCCTCATTCCTTTCAGCTCTTTCAAAAATGGCCGAAAGTTTATCCGAGAATCCATCAGAGCTATACTATGAAAATGAATTCGTATCGGTTAGACCCAAAACACCTCCTCCTCAACCACCAATAAATCCATCTCCCTCTACTTATCCGATCTGTTTCATGAATGACAACCCTTTGTATTCAGAGCAGACAAACCAACAAATGATGGAGGTCTCTACTTCTTCATTTATCAATCCTCTTTACGCTGATCATACAATTCATCCTTCATATTCGGTAAATGTCAATCCATCATTCATGGGAGATGATAACCCCATGATCGAATTGAACACTTCTTTACCTTGTCCTTCGACCCTACCCTGGAACATTAATGAACAATCATCATTTTAGATTGACCACGACAACCCCCTTTTCAGACATGACAATCATACAGAGGACTGGACTGACTACATAGAAACACAGGAACCCTGTATGCTGACTCCACCATACCAAGATCCGACCACTCATGATCAAAGGAATAAATTTTACTCGGACCAACTCCACATGTCTGGATCATATGAGCAGCCGCCTTCCATGATTATTGAGGAGATATTTTCTGAAATTAATGATCATATATTGGATATTCAAAGAAATTCTCCTCTCATCACAAACGAGAAAATGGAAGATGAAATTATCGAACACACACCGACTGCTCCCATGATTGATCATGAACCGAATTTTGAGGATGATATTTCGAGGATAAATAAGAGATTCAATTCAATAGAGGATAGATTTCAAAAATTCACCGACCGATTAGTCGCATTCTATGGTGGCTCGGACAGTAAAATGAATGAGGAAATGATTGGATCTGAGATTGAAAATTATGAGGATATTCAAGGACCTAGGGACAATTTTGACAATATCACTTCTGCATATTATTTCCCTAGAAATGACTATGCTGATGACCATCACCCTGAACACCAGAACCCCTGCTCATCTGAAGAACACACCACACCCCCACACCACACAGAAAATACCAAAAAATGGAAATACTTGAAAACCACAAAAAATTTGAAAATTCAGAAAATTTCATAAAAATAGAAACTGAAGACGATATGAGGAATTTGGATCCGACTATACGGGAAGCACTGGAAAAACGCTTGATGTTTGAACTTCCCTTTATACAGGCCATTGAACACTTCCCTGACCTTAAAAGATTTATAACAGATAAATTAATGAACAAAAAGTCGGGTAGGATACAAACAAAGATCGAAAGACATATCTTGTCAATGGCCTCCTCCTTGGTGGTGAGGAGAAAAACCAAGAGCCGCATAGTAAAGCGGTTGCCTAGATTTGACTGTGAAATCAAAGACACAATTTTCACCCATGCTCGGATTGATGACGATTCACCGATCAATATCCTCCCGACCTCTGTATTTCACAAACTCAAACTCAGACCAATTCGAAAGATACGAGAGATTGTTCAATTGGCGGACCGATCTATAAAGCGGTCGAGAGGAATCATTTCTATCATCATGAAATTCCAAGGTGCTCCGCTCAAAGTAGAATTCATGATCATTGATATTGAGCATCAAGGAGAATTCACCCAGTATCCAATCCTTCTCGGAAAGCCATTCTTTGCATTGGACAAGGCAATTATTGATTGTGAGACTCGGGAAATCAATTTCACAGCATTGGAAGCACTTAGATCTGACCATGTCTTTGAGGAACCACGATTTTCTGAGACAACCCACGAAGTCCCCGACAGCAGCAACCATGAAACGGTAGAAGAGCCCTACCCCGATGCCACACCTGAGATAGCAGTTGTTGATGAGACTATTGGTTTAGAGACTCTCCCCGATATTTCAATTCCTGCGAATCTCAAAATAAACAAATCCTTCTACTACGATCCTGAGACATACGTATGGTCACACCCTGGAGCAACATTCTCTGTTCTTGACCAAATCATCCCAAATCGAGAGTGCTCAAACATTCAGGAGACTAAGAACAAGCACACAGATCAAGCACCGACCAAGGAGAATTCCAATGGATATTCATCTGGATACTCAAGTGAATCGACACCTTCACGACGAAATAAAAAGAGAGTGACCTTTGACCTTTCGGAAGAGGAATCAGCTGATGATCCCTCATCGGGTCCGGAAAAGGTAGTCTACATGAGTGAAGTTTGTTCGGCAGCTCTAAAGCCATATCTTCGCAAGGATCCAAAATTTAATTCCCGTTGGACAACTCCCGTTCTGAACTACTACTCATCCAAAGCTGATGCTCCTGTCCTCTTCAAGTACACTTGAATTATTCCGTATGAATTGACTGAGACCGGTGCTTCTGAGTATTCATCTGAGGACAAACCGATTGGCCCCAAGAAGGAACGAATTCTGAGGAAACAACTGAAGAAACAAAAAGACATGAATACTTGGAGTATGTCCACTTTCAAATACTATTCCTCTGAGGATAACTCTGATGATGGATATCTTTCATTTGACTCAAATACTTCATCTATTATCCATCATGATTTTTCCGAGGATGACACTGATCATAGTTGGGAATCATATGCCTCATCTCCGACTCATCATTACGATCTCCCACCGCAGGCTCACAAGAAGATCAGCCGAAAATTGCCTTAATCATCGGCTACCCACCCTCCCTCCTGACCACATCGGTCTTCTTGTATAGCTTCTTCCTCTACTTAGGCCAAGGCCTAAGTAGAGGGGGGACCGATGCCATCTGTACATACCATCCTTCTCCTTCTCCCAATCACTTCACTTCCACCCTTCTTTTATACTGAGACTGACCAGAGCCTAAGTATAGGGGGAACCGACATCCACCTGTTTATACTCTGCTCATTCACATATCCCTACCTTTTCATTTTTTCTTTGTATTTTCACTCCCTTACGCTTAGCCCGAGCTATGTCTTCTTTACGCTTCTTGTGCTCTGAGGACACAGCACTCGCTAAGTATAGGGGGTCTGTATATACGTTGTATATATTTTACCCATATCTCGTACTTTCGCGTAAGTCTATATGTATTTACAGGGTGGGTAACTAACTTGAAAAAAACAAACACGCACAAAAGAAAAAAAAGAGAGTTTTGCTACTAACACTGACTTTGCCCAAAATTTTGGAAAAAAAAGTGGCCTCTTATTTCATTTTTTGCATAAAAAAAGTGTCAGCATCTCACACACCTGCACTTCATCCAACATCGCATTCATTTGCATCTGTGAAAAGTCTTTGGGTTCTGAACCGAGTTATGAGCAGAAACCGAGAGTGGTCTGGACTTGACCTTAATCCACCTAATTTTCAGAGGAACTTCACCGAGAAATAGGATTTTAAGAGCTTCAGGTCTTTTGACTTAATTCTTTAAGTTCCACATGACAATGTAAAGCGTTTGACTCTTAGTGTCTAATCTGGTCTCTTCATTCTGGGTAAAACTCTGGAATAGGGAATTAATTTGTACTCTCGCACTTTGCACTTAGCTCGACTCAGACGGGATGTTGGAAGACTGTGTGAATCTCTTTTCTGGTAGCGTGGAAATCTAAAGATCGGAGTACGGGTTGAAATAAAGATTCGGAAAAGGGATGGACGGCCTGGCACAATTTTTCTAAGACCCCAAAAAATGTACGGAACAAAAAGATTCTATATCCGTAGGGGCACAACAAGATCCAAGCAGAACCAACAAAAATTCCAAATACAAAGAAGCAGTCTACCAAATAAAAATCCGACCAAAAAGGTCCAAGCTTTAAGAAACCTGCAGATCTTGGTGGAGACTCGGCTACACTGGCCATCTTCACAAGGAGAGGTGACTACACTGGCCACCCTCCAGTTCTTTTCTCTTTCTTCTATCTTCTCCCTCATTCGATTGTGAACACAGCGCGACAGACCTTAGAAGGAAATACCTGACTCCCTGAGGACAAGTTATTAGAGAGGAGAGGAGCATGGTAGTCCGGCATTCTAGATGGGAAGAGCTAAAACCCTTCACACACATGAGTCGGTTATTCAATGTTCATAGGGTATACTTTGGGAAGAGGATTGATCTAAGATGACTTCTGAGCCGAAACTGTGACAATGATGTATAGAACTTGAGGGCTGTTGATTTTAAAATTCTAATTCTCACAGAAGTTCCGACACATTAATAATCCAAAGGTCGAGTCTAGTTTCATTTTCACCTTCAGCTCATGGTCTTGCTATGGAACCCAATCTTATTTCACCTCATGGCATTTCTTTTTGATGCTTAGGGACGAGCACGGTTTAAGTATAGGGGGATGATGAATCTCGGATTCATCACTCTAATTCTCATTTATTAAGCTCAGTCCCCTCAAAATCATCAACATTTCTACATTTATTCTGCATAATTAGCATTCAGGCATGTTTTCATAAGAATTGCATTTTAGCATTAATTTCTGTACAAAATAAGAAGCCAAAAATCCAAGCCAAAGTTGACCTGTAAATAGCCTAACTTCCCCCATTTTTAACTCCTCCATGCTAACTCCGAATTACACAAAACCACCTCCACTGTGTACATATCACTAACAAAAATAAATGAAAAATACAAAAAAAATCACTAACCATGTTGAGTGGACCAAAAACCCAAACCCTAGTTTCAGGATTTTCAGACTAAAAACCGCATATCTTTCCCGTCCAGTATCCGATTTGATCCTACTCACTTTTGAACTAATATACATTCAATTACCTTCAAAACAAGACTGCGTTTAAGTGAATTGGAGCTCGTATGTGAAAGTTGGGTTTTGGGCCTCTTTTGTACATTGTATATTTTAGCGGTTTTCTGACCTATATTTTATGTACATATTCTCTTTATTAATAAAAATCCAAAAAAATAGATTTAGATGTCTTTTATTTATCTGTGATTTCTCTATATTTTTCCGGATTTTTATCTTATTTAAAAATGACAAAAAAATTAGAAAACCCAAAAATCAAGGTATTCTATGTACATGGGATATCCCAAAAATTCACTTTTTACATTTGACTGATTTTGGCTTTGATGTCTTTATGAAAGTTGTAGATCTCGTCGAGACTAGCATTTTTCGTGAAGTAACGTTTTTGATCCGAGGTTGTTTACTATTTCTTTTTTATTTTATAAAGTATTTAATTTTCGATTTTTCTGGTGCTGACACGTGACAGCCCCAGAGGCCGCCACGTGTCAGCGTTTTTGGGCTTTTCTTTATTTGTTTTTATTAAAATAATAATAATAATATTAGCGGTCGCACGTGCCCTGCATGTGCCTCGCCCCAGTCTCTTGCCCCCGCCACGTGGAACCTCCACGGTCGTTCAATCAGCTGCCGATCGAATGGCGCCCTCCTCCGAAACCTCCGCCGCCGCCTCCGCTAACTTCGCAACCGCCGCACCTTCCCTCTCCAGCCGTCGCCCCGCTATTCTCGCAACGGTCAACCTACTCCCTTCATCTCGCAACTCCATTGTCGACTCCCTCACCGGCCGCTCGTCCTTCGTGTCCTATTTAAAAGCCTCGACCATCCCCAGTCCAAGGCATCCGCCGATCCTCGTCAAGTCCCTCTTCTCCGGTGGTGACAGCCCGTGAGCAAACCCCTCACCGGCGTGATACGAGGGCTACCACCCTCATCGCAGCAAGGCTCCTCCGTCGCTGCTCTTGCTCCAGCGACTGGCCGTCGAGCCCTTCTCCCCTTCCAGGTTATCTATCTTTCTCTCTCTATCTCTCTCTCTCTCCGCCTCCGAGCTTCTCTCCGCTCGGAGCTTCATCTTTCATCCCCGACTCCGACAACCTCCGCCTCGACGCTACTCCAATGCCTTCATCTACTCCACCTCCGCTCCGACTCCAATCATCGAGCCATCACTTCACGACATCCACGCTATCTTCATCACCGACTCCATGATATTCACCATCTCCAGGTAGCTTGGCCGCAAGTTTCGCCTCAGTCACTGCCTCGCCATCGACTCCATCTCCGACGCAAAGCTCCATCGACCGCCTTGTTCATCATCTCCAGCAACATAGCTTGGTGACTCCACTGCCATTGACCATGACCCCGCCTCCGCTACTCCATCTGCATCAACGTCGACATCAACCATCTTCGACAACGCTTCATCGCCCACATCTGCTCCGACCATCGACCACCAGCTTCAACTCCGTTAATGCTACGCCAGCAACCACATTCATCGGCTTCCACCTCCAGCTACAACGCCGCCTCCAGTCAGACGCTCCGCCTTAATCGGCTCTCTGAAAGCACATCCGCTCGGCCGGAACTCCCCTCACGCCTCCACCTCGGCCGGAACATCCCCGCCTCCATCTTGCTCTACCGTACGATCTGCGCTCCATCCGCATCCGGGCCATTAGAGCAGCGTAAGCCTCAGCCGTTGGATGCCAGCGAAATCAATGCTTCATAAGTTACTCCAAGCCTAACACCTGAACCTGGGCCTCGGGCCAACCCGAGGCACGACTGAGCAACATGTGGAGGCTCGGCCAAGCCTTTCCCCCGAGCCAACACCTGCACATGATCTGCACGTGAGATGAGCGGGCAAATTACAAAGTAGCCCCGGCCTCTTTCCATATTTGCGTGCCAACTCCCGCCTACAGAGGGCACGTGCCACGCATGTACCCATTTGGAATTTTGCAGAAAGGGCCGCAGCATTATTAGTAATTTCAAACATGTCTCCCTTCTGCATTTTTATTTATTTTATTTAAATTGCAATTAGACCCCTGTGTTCCCCTGTGATTTTGAAGCTCTTCTCTACATTATTTTATTTATCCAAAAATAGCATCATGTTTGTCATTTAATTCTCTACATCTGGACACCTTGTGATTATTTTTATGATTGATGGTTAATTATTAATCAATTATTGTGTGGAAATTTGCAAACTTTGCCCATTTCTTTCCCTTCAGTTTTTATCTGATTAGCTATTGCTCTAAAAATTCCCAAAAAATCACCTAGTGTAGAGTTAATTGTTCTTAACATTGTGCCCAAAAAGATTTGCATGCATGCATAATTTGCTCTAAAAAATTATTTTGCATATTTTAGTATTTAATTTTTAATAGGTATTAAACCCCACATTTTCAAGGTTTAGGATTTTTCTAGGATCCATCACCTAGTGATAGATCTTAGATAATTTTATTTCTTGAAAATAAGTAGGTTTATTATTTATTATAATTAAATATTGAAAATCATTCTGTTTGCATTTAATAATCCATAAAAAAAATTCATATTGCATCCAAAAATTCCAAAAAAAAAATATAGTGCATTCATTTCATCATAATATACATTGTGGCCAAGTTTCGTATTTTTCGGACATTGTTTGATCGTAATTTGCATTTTAGTCCCTAAAATAGGCCAAAATTGCATTTTGCATCCCTTTATTTCATTAAAAATTCCAAAAAAAGACCGCCTCGAAAATCGTGCACGAATCTTGATAGACATTAGTCTAGGTTGTTCCTTTGCCTCCTTGTGATCGACCTTGGGACTTGCCCAAGTAAAATAAACATAAAAACCACTTGATTAAAATTGATTAAAAATTTATGGTTATCTCTTGACCGTTTCCGATCGCCGCCTACAACGAACGACACATTTTTATTTTCACTCACGAAAGTTAAAAACAACTCCTTAACACGAGCGAATCCAGACACGTCAATGAGACGCACACAAGTGGAAACGCTTGTCCTCCTTTAGGGAGGGAAGTGCACCCCAACCCGTCCAGTGATGAGGAAGTCTAAAGACAGGAGAGTGCGGGTTGCAATAAAGCTTCAAAAGAGGGATAATCTACTAGCTCAAGAGGAAAATTTCCTTATGTAAATGCTGCTGTGAATAGTATTTCAAAAAACATGTTCAGGCCTGTACAAAAATAAATGCCTGCAAAGTATGTACATATGTTGTAAAGTCAATAAGCAAGCTTGAGTTCCAAAGTCAAATCATGAGAGCCTGCAGCTGGATGACTTGACTACATTGGTCTTGCATCCCAGGATAGGTAGCTACACTGGCTACCGTCCATTCATCTCTTCACCCCATCCTCTTGAGTTGGTTGCCACTTGAACTTAGAAGGGAATACCCTGCTCCTCGAGGATGGAGTTATTGGATTGGTGAATCATTGGGTTGTCATACTAAAGAAGTCAGTCTCTTTGTCATTCTAGTTGGGGAGAGCCACCATCACTTACACTGTACGAGTCAGATTCATAGTCGTAAGGGTTTGCGTATGAGTTGAGATATTTCTGACCTGGCTATTAAGGAGACTAGAATAGAGTTTTGGGATTCTCAGGGACTGTTGGATTTCAAAACCGGTTCTCATTAAGGTTCCGCCCGCACTAAAATTCCAGAGGTCTGACTTAAGCTCCAAACTTTGATTTTGTGAAGATAAGTTTGATAATTAAATTTAATCCAAATTTCTTCTTTTTATTTTCTTTGTTTTTCTTTTCTGCACTTATTGCATAAGTGTTTGCTAGGGAATAGCAAAGGTAAAGTATAGGGGGATGATGAATCCACATTTCATCATCTTTATTCTACCATTTTGGCCTCAAAAACCCTAGCAAATGCGTGTAAATACCCTTAATTCCAACATCTTAGCATTCATGCATGTGCATGTAAATAGTGTCTAAAATACTGTAATTAAAGCCAAAATTATAGAATAAATAAAAGAAAAGAAAAAGAATAAAATATTGTAAATATTTTATGACCTGAAACCCCGGGACCTAGGCATCTCGATGAATAGGTCGACAAGGAATAAAGTAGGAGGAGATAAGGGTCAAAATACAATAAAAATCCCTTCTATTCTGTTCATTCTTTTATTCATTTTGGGACCTATTTTTGGTTCCACTTTTTATACCTCAAATAAAGAAACTTAGAACATGAAAGTTGTAGATAATTAAATATAGAAAAATACAAAATTGATTTCATTCAAAAATAATGTATAGATAAAAAGTTATGATCTGAATAAAAATTCAGAATCCCAACTTCCCAGACTTGTATCTCACAAAATGAAAACTCCAAATGCATCAACTCACCTTTAATTGTATATAGTTTAAAATAAGTTATTTAATGGCGGTGGTTTTGCATTTGGCGGAGCTACGGTTTGAAAGTTGAGTTTCGGACCCCTATTGGATACTTGTACAGATTAAAATATTCATTTTATTAATTATTCATTATTTTTATAATTTTATATTTTTATAATTTTGTAAATATTATTTATAATATATATGTACATTAAAATCAGAATAAAAACCTAAAGAAAATACAAACTAAAAATACTTGTATATAGTTTACATAGGTATAATACCTATAAATATACTTGTATAATACATACTTATTCTTTATTAAGTGTATAAATACATCAGAAAAATAAAATAAAAATGTTTGTAAGTATATAAAACTATTTTATAAATTTATAAAATAATAAACAAAAATAAATAAATTAAATTCACAAAATAAAAATAAATTAATAAATTATATAGGTATATGTACCTACATAGGTCTAAAAATACAACTTGTAAAATTATACCTCATAAAAATAATTAAAAATCATAATAAAATAGTTTATAAAATAATAAACAATTTTTATTAAATAACCTAAAATTAAATAAATCATTTTCAATTTTTAAATGATTTAATAAATGTTTTTCCAGGGGTTTTTCCTGGTTGGTCCACGTGGACCAACCAGGTGGCAGTCACAGTTGACCTCGGTCAACTGTCTGCCCTTCACCCCTGTAGCATGTCAGACCTCGTTTTTAGCCCATGTTTGACGATTTTTCGAGACCGTGTCTTGCATCATTTCAGGTCGCACTCTTCACGACTTTTTCTCCTCGATCATCAGGCTTACTCGCCCAACGTTTATTTCGGGCATTAGATCATCACCGCGCTCCAGACTCCTTGATCTTCTCGCCGGTTCGTCAACCCCATATAACGTGGCCTCCTACTTCGATTCGAATTTGAACCCCCCATTCAAGGTTTAGCTCCCATCTTGTGCGCCCCAGAGCTCCAGGAAGGTGACAGCTTCCTGTGGTGGCCGTCAGGCAGGTCGAGCGAAGCCCAAGGAGGCTCCACCACCTCCGGCGAAGTCCTTTGCCGTCGAGGTACTTTCTACCTCAGGTCCACGCCTTTGAGGTGTTTATTTTCCTATATTTTCCTCGCATCCAGTTAGCCACATCCCTAGGTATAGTTTCCCATCGTTCATTTCACGTTTCGCCCATCGATTCACATAATCAAGATTCTCGCCGGAGCGCTCCTCCGACCGACCGCCATCTTCGTCACCCTCGCGCCCATTTGCTCCCCCAACCTTTGAGGAACTTTGCCCTCGAAGGTCTAACCGTTTTGTGCAGGTTTTTGAGCATTGAAAAATGCCTGGAGCTCATTGTGGAGTAGGCGGAGGTATTCGGAGCTTCTGAGCTCCGCCGCCCCCGCTCGCCACCTCTGGCTCACGCCGGAGCTTTTGGGAGCCTCCAGCATCCAGAGGACCCCTGCAGGAAGAGCCGCAGCCATTTTGGGACCTTCACGACTGCTGGAGATCGGAGTTCGAGCCGGGAGAAGATCGCTCCGCCGCACCTTCGTCCATGTTCTTCCTCCCGCCGTCTTCGTCGTTCGATCAAGGGTGCCTTCCAGACGCAGCAGCCACCGTTAGATCTGGGCCACGCCACACCGTCCGATCCTCAGCTCAGATCAAATCGTGACCCTCCATCGCCGAAGCGATATCGGGCGACGTCGTGCGGACACGTGTCAAGTGGGAGACTTCCCACCGTTGGATCGCGCCCGAATGGGGCATTTTGCATCCTTACCCCGTGCATTTTTGTATTTACTAGTTAGCCCATAAACTTTCAGTGCTAGTTTAAAATTTTTTGTAATAATTATATATAGACCCTTGAACTTCTACTATTTGCACTTTGGTCCTAGCCACGTCACCTCACGTGCCTGTGCGCGTGAGGTGAAGGGCATTTTGCGAGGGACCCCCCTTAGGTTTTGCTTATTACATTCTAGTCCAGAAAATTTTATATGTAGTGTAATATTTTTTGGATTATTTGCATGATAGCCCCTGGAGTTTTGTAATATTACTTCCATACCCCTACCAGGCGCGTGCGTACGCACGTGGGGCTTGGTGTTTTTGTAAGAACACCCTTGCGGGTTCTGACTTTGAAATTTGGTCCATTAATTTGTCGATTCAGTATTATAGTTTGCGCAAAAATTGCACTTAGGCCCTGGAACTTTTGTCTAATTACATTTATACCCCTGTAGTGTAATTTTTCTTTTTGTTTGATTTAATTATTGTATGCATTTCTAATACCCCAAAAATTCCCAAAAAAAACCTCATAGGCTCCTGGTTGCTTGCTTATTCACGCCATATTTTTGCATTGCATTTTTATTGCATTTTTATATTTATTAAAAATCAAAAACATGCATTTTATGCACTGTTTACTTTAGAAAATACCAAAAAAATACCAAAACCCCTTGAAAAATTCCAAAAAATTACCTAAGTTCTATTTTAGTGTGTTTTAGTGTCAGTCCAAAAATCATTAAAATTTTCAAAACAAAAATATTAAAATTTAGAAAACCTCTAAAAACTTCATAAACATCTAAAAAATCCTAGAAAATTCCTAAAAATGCAAACTCAGGTCTTGCAGTTTCTTTATTTTATTGTCTTTATTTTAAAATTAATTTGAGGAATTTTGGGTGTTGTTTATTATTTTTTTATCCTCATTTTAATCTCAGCCAGTAGCTAATTCACTGTTTTCTTGTATTTTGACTTTTAAAAATACCAAAAATATTCAGAAAACTTCTCAAAAATCACAAAAACATCATAAAATTATAAAAAGACCAAAAACAATTTATTTTCTGATTTTTGTGCATTTTTCCCTATTTTTATAAATGCCCTAACCTCCTCTTTTCTTATAATGTATATATATTCTATCATTGAAAAAGAAAATATAAAAAAATATAAAATATAAAAAGAAAATATAAATCGTCGTGGACCGAGAAGTCGTCCATGAAGACTTCCAGGAATTCGCCAACCATTTCGGCGAATACAGCAATCATGCACCTTTGAAAAGTACCTGGAGCATTGCATAACCCAAAGGGCATGCGCCTGAAAACATAGGTACCAAAGGGGCATGTGAACGTTGTCTTTTCCTGGTCCTCCAGAGCTATGGCTACCTGATTGTAGCCTGAGAACCAATCCAACAAGCAGAAGAATTCCTTCCCTGCTAGTCTCTCTAGGATCTGATCAATGAACGGTAGGGGGAAATGATCCTTCTTTGTCGCAGCATTCAAGCGTCTATAATCCACACAGACGCGCCACGACGTGGGCACTCGCGTCACGATCTCCTCTCCGTACTCGTTGGTGGTCATTTGAATTCTTGACTTTTTCGGGACAACATGGATTGGGGCCACCCATTTAGAGTCGGAGATGGGATAAATGAAACCCGCGTTGCACCATTTCTCTATCTCCTTCTTCACTACCTCTCGTAAATTTGGATTCAAACGACGTTGGAATTCACGAGAGGGTTTGGCTTCATTCTCCAGGTAGATATGGTGCGAACACAAAGCGGGATTTATCCCGTGGAGATCGGAAATGCTCCAGCCTATCGCCTTGCAGTTTTTCTCTAGGATCTCTAGCAAGCGAGATTCCTGCTCCTCGGTCAATCGCGAACTGATGATGACCGGATATTTCTTCTTCTCCTGACCCACAAGGAAGGCATACTTAAGTGTTGTGGGTAAAGGTTTGAGCTCAGGTAATGCATGATCATCTAGGAAGTCTGGCTCAATCGAATCTGGTTTAGTGTTGAAAGTGGCTGGATCTGTCTTTGAAATTACTGCCACCAAGTTATTCGGCTCTGGAGTCAGATCGTCAAAGGTCTCCATGCAATCGACAAAGGCCACGTCCGACTCGTCATCCTCATCTTCTGATTGTCCTAAAGAGGGAAGGACTGACAGGCCCAGCTGGGCCTCTAAGTCATCGAAGATGTAGGGGGATGCAGGTTCTGAGCTGTACTCGCTTCTGAGGACCTCACAAACAGACTCATGCACTAGATCATCTCTGGAGGGGAGGGACTCATCGGTGCTGGATGGGTTCTGTCTCCATGGCCGCCCAACTATGTCTACATGGTCGCAGTCTGCTTCGGTTGAAGAGTACTCGGTGCTGGATTCGGAATCCGGTCTCTGCCATCTGGTTTTCTTCATCTCAAGTTCCTCATCTCCGCTTGGAGTTTGGAACTAGATCTTCCTGATCTTGTAGTCAAACAAGGCCCCCGTTGTTCTGAGGAAAGGCCTGCCTAGGATGATCTGGGAATCTCTCCAGTTACGAGGGGTTTCCATATCTAGGACAGTAAAGTCCACCATATATTCCTGACCCTCGACTTTGAAGACAACATTCCTCAATTCTCCTTAGGACCTCTTGGTTGATTTATCAGCGAACTGAAGGAGAGCTCTAGATTTCCTAAGAGGTCCAAGATTAAGTTGCTCATAGAGGGTTGTAGGCAATAGGTTGATAGAGGATCCGTTGTCTAGGATAGTGCGTGCAAACGCAGTATCATCAACATGACTCACCACATAATGTGCACCCATGTCTCTTCGTTTCCTTGGAAACGAGTTTTTTATTGCACAAGTCGTGGCTACTGACAGAACGTATTTCTCAACATGGCTTTTGGTCTTCCAGCTAACCCTAGTAGGTGTGCATCTCACCTTAAGGTATTTCTGAAATGCAGGTGTCATTTCCACGTACTTGTCAAAGGGGATTGTGACCTTGATATGTTTTTTACAAAACTCTGCCATCTCAGGGTCATCTTTTTGGATTTTTTTAATTTTCTTCTTTCCACTCTTGAGAGCTCGGGGGAAAGGGATTATTGACTCCAACTCAGATTCTAAAACTGAAATATTTGCATTCAAAGAAAGAACTGAGTTCTGTACAAGACTCGGACTCTGAAACAGACTCGGACTCTGACTATGACTAAAAGGAAAATACTGTTGTGATATCGGTGATGCATCCTCCGCGACTGCTGGACTGTCCTCCTCAGATGGAGGTGCGAGCTCTTCATCGGTTTCGGTGGACTCTCTGCTGATGAGATTCCATTGTTGCTTCGAGGACCCACAAGTCCTCTTCTTCTGCCGGTGGTGGTGATGGTGGAGCTGCTCCTCTTCTGCCTCCAAGTTCTCCTCAGGTAGAGACTTGGCGGCTTCTTCCTCCAATGCCCGTGCCCGATCAGGTACGATCACGGTCCTTCCGCTCCTGAGGGACATATGGTTTACATTATCATACGAAAGGATCTCATGTTCAGATAAGGAATTATCTGAATAGTATAGCTGATCACGAGGTTGGTTCTGGCCTTGAGTTAAGCTGTTCGGGTTGGCCTGAACCTGGGCGGGAATTGGGGTCTTTGGTGCCATTTGCTGATCCTGGGTACGAGAAACCCGATTCAGATCGGTTCTCATATCCAGATAGTCATTCTAGATCTGTTGGACCCTATCAGTCAGGGTCTGGATCGCCAAGGTGAGGGACTCCAATTCGGTGGGCTGGGCTGGTTGATGCTGACTTGCGGATGAGGTTCTGTACTGGCCATGCTGGCCATGCCGATACTGCTGCTGGTGTTGATGGGACGGTGACGGGCCCTGTTGGCCCGAGTAGAACGTGCGCTGCTGCTGGTGCTGCTGAGGCTGGTACCCTCATTCGGGCATGGACTGAACAAAACGTGGTGTGGGGACGGAGCCGGTTTCCTGGTAAGCTGGGGAAGGTCGGTGAGGCTGATCGTTCCCCATCCCCGACTGTCTGCCGACAGGGTCATGGTTGTACCACAGCCCATTGATCTCGAACACCTGCAGAGGCTCCTCGTATCTGGTTTCTACTTGTGGGGGTGCATGCTGGTCCTGCTGGGTGTAAGTCTGCTCCTCCACCCGGCCACTCTAAGGCCCCGGTGCATGTTCCTGTACAAGATGGACTCAGTGTACAGGTACAGGTGGTGCAGAAGGGGTAGGTAGCTTTATCTTAGCTACCCTTTCAGTAAGTCCCCCCACTTGCTTCGGCAAACGCGAGACAGACTCAAGGTCAGTGACCCTCTTGTGGATCTGCTCGACCATGGTTAACTTATCAGCTATCATCCCCATGCTGGGAATGAGGTCCTCTATCAGATCCGCTACAGTCCTCCTAGTTGTCTCGTTGGATAGAATTGATTGAGACAACTGATAGGCCCTGGTGGCATGTGACCTGCCTGTTTCTGCCATCTACTCCAAGATTTTCCATACAGCATTTTCATTCTTGTTCAGATAACTTCCTCCACAGGCGGCACTGACTAACCCCTGCATCTCCAGGGTCAAGCCACAGAATAAGGTATGGACTAAGATCGCCTTAGAAATGCCATGGCACGGGCATTTCTGAATGAGGTCATTAAACCTATCCCATGCTTCATGGAATGGTTCGCTGGGTCCCTAGGAAAAGCTTGCAATCTTTGTTCTCATTTGATTAGTCCTACTAAGTGGGTAGAACTTTTTCAAGAAAAGGTCCTTGAATTGCATCCAGGTTGTACATATCACCCCTAGGTTCTTCAGCCGATGTGTTGCCTTATCTCCTAAGGCAAATGGGGTGGCCTTCAGCCGAATGTAATCCTGCCCAACCCTAGGATGACTAAGGTTGTTGCGAACCAGCTCAAAGTCTCTGAGGAAGGCATATGGTTCTTCGTTTGTATTTCCATTAAACTTCGGTAGCAGGCTAAGGAAATGGGGCTTGAGTCGAATGCTTCGGGGGGAACCGCTGGTGCAACCAACTGTGCATCTCATTTTCTGCTGGGTTATAGGCATCAACCATTGGTCAGTCGATTCCTTCTGCCGCAATGATCTATCCCATTCTTGTTGTAAGATCTGCATTCTGTTCGGTTGTGGCAAGGCGAGCTAAGATTTGCCGCAACGGGTCCTCATCCGGTGGCTGCTTATGTGGCATCTTGTCCTCTAGTCCTGGGTATGAAATATGGTCTGTGTTATAGGCACAAATCAAGGAAGGGATTATTACCGAGGCGATGGTCTTCCTCGGTAAGCTCAGAGGAGAGGAAAGGGTTGGTTTGAGAGTAACCACCCTGGGTGTGAGGGATCCAGAACCCAAGAGGGTCAAGAGTTCTGGGTAGTCCAAGTTGCGCTTGGGCCGGTGAAGATGAGTTTCGTAGGGGGCTCAGAGAGAGATTGGCGAATAAGGAGTCGATATACCCCAGTCACTCATCTTGGATTGGCGAGAAGAATCGGGAGTTCTAAGTGAAGATAGGATTTTACCCCTACTTGGAAGTAAGCAATTCAATCCAAAACCCTAGATTCACACTCAACTCAGTGAAGGACCCGAAACCGAGTCCAATTAATCTTGTTGATTTTAAGTGTGATTTTCAAGCAAGATAGCAAGGAGTTATGCAGCCTATAGGGAAGTCGGCTCAAAGCCGAATGCGTCTTCCCTGTTTAACCTATCGCCTAAGATATCGCTGGTCCTTCCTTTCTTCGCTCCTATCCCAATTGATGGATTCAAAGACCTTCCCCTATCTACCTGCAAGCAGGCGGAGGCTGACAAGGCCGGAACTTCACCCCGGGGGGTTACTGGCAACTTGTCGCGAAGTACCGCAATTTCGCCGCTATCTACCTGAGACAGGCGGAGGCTACTTGGTACTAGTTAGTGAACCTTGAATAATTCAACTTGTGATATTTGCTAGGATTAGTCGGAACGTGATATGGAAGGCGGGGATTTGGGCTCTGCCTTAAGGTGTTCATACACACTCAAGTACCCTCACTCGGCCTGAAAACAAGGTCGGGGATTAATCTTCCACAAGCAGATTTTCCGATTTTATTGATTTTTTTGGTCAATAATGTTAGCAGCCCTGATTTTAAGTTAAGTTTTCACTTGTTAGTCCAATCCACACAGCACGCCTATCGTCCAGTCCCAATTTCCTTTAAGTTTTGAAAAAACAAGAGAGAGAAACCGAGAAAAGCCGATGCACGAAAAACAATGATGTGTATGCTGAGTGAAGAATACTTACAGTGATCCCTTCGCTTTTATGTAGGATGCAAAACAGAATTGAAATCTTTTTACACTACATGCAAATGCAGATGACAAAATCCGCTCCTAAACAAGCAGTTCTATTAGCGAGTGAAGCACAAGTTGATTTGACTAGATCTGCTATCTAAGTGCGTCTTTTAAGTGTATTGTGTGGTCCTAAAGATTTACGAGCACAAGCAATTCCTAGAGTGGCTCAAGGAGCCGCTAGTGCAAGCCTAGTCTATAAATTCAATCCACACAGCACATGGGGATACAGTTCCACTATGTTTACACACGTGAGAACCCAAACGGGAACCGCTGGAAATAATGCGAAAAAATAAAGAAATGAAAAAATACAAGTCCTCTCAAGTCACTCAAACAAATTAAAATGCAGGTTCCTCGAAGCGTCTTCGACTCCTTGCGTTCCTCGCACAAAAACAAGTTGAGGTCAGATAGAGAACGACACAAAAAATTCAAAAATTAAAAGACAGAATAATATTCACAAGAAAACCAGGGGTCAGACTACCCGGGGATAGAAAATCAAATACTCAGAAATTAGCCGCAAATTAACCTAAGCCGTGCCTCCCCGGTAACGGCGCCATTTTGAACAGCATCTTACTACCCTTATTAATTTAATCAAATTAATGGTCAAATTAATGTATTGTCGTTTGTTGCAGTCGGATAATAAGATATAATCAAAAACCACTTTCAATTTAAGATCTATTAATTTCGAGCGGTAATATTTTTTTTACTTGGGCAAGCCCAAGGTCGAACTCAGGGAGGCAGTTGTCTCCTTTGGTAGATTTTAAGCAAATTCCAAGGTCTGATTTTCAGGGGATATTTTTTTGGTCTTTTTCAATTTTTATGCGAAGATACATGCAAAAATAGGGCCAGTTTACAAGTTAATTCAGAAATAGGGTCATATTAATTCCAAAATTTATGAACCAAATGATGAAATGCAATGAAATTAAGCTACTCTAAATTTTTTGGATTTTTCTGACACTAAATAAATTTACTGTGAATTAAAAATGAATGCAAGGTGATTTTGACCAAATTAATTTTAATAAATATCAAATCATAATATTTTTAGAAATAAAAGTTATCCTAGATAAATCTATGTGTGAAGGATCCAGGAAAATTAATAAACCTAAATTTCTATGTGAAATGAACCTATTAAAAATTAATTAAGGAAATCACTAAATGATTTATTCAGGCCCCGAGGTGCATGCAAATGAGTTGATTTTTTTTTACAAAATGTGAACTTAATTATCCTAGGTCTAATGTGAATTTTTGGATTTTTGGAGTCACAAAGAAATTACTATAAATTAAAAGGCACAAATAGGCAAAATATGACAAAATTCCACCAATTAATAACAAAATCCACTGTTTTACAAAAATGTGCTGAGTATAATATGAAAGAGGACAAATTAAGCTACACAATGCAATTTTCAAACTTAAAAAATGATTTAAAATGAATGCCTAAAGATACGTGCAAAGACAGGGGCCTAAATGTAATTACAGGAAATAAATTTGATAAAAATAAAACGTGCTGATAGGGACGCATATGCAAATACATATAATGTTGAGGGGGTGGATGCAAATTTCCCACAGAACACGTGCTTCTCACGTGGGGGCTCCTGGCAGGGACTGGAATGCAAATATGAAAACCTTCAGGTGCCTCGCTGTAAATTACCCAGGCCGCACGTGTAGATCACGTGGGTGTCCCAGGCTCGGTGGACTTCGTAGGCTTGGATCGAGGCTCAGGTGCTTATGGAGGCTCGGACTTGGCTCGGACTTGGCTCAGAGTAGCTTCGGGGGATCCGAGCTTGGTGGTCGGGGAAGAGGCTCGGATCGGGCGACGTGGCTCGATGTGGACCGTGGATCAAGTGAGGATCCAACGGTTAGTGGAAGCTGAGGCATGACGCGACTGGATCCGTTGGATCTGATGAAGATCAACGGCGGTGGTTTGCTCCTGAGACGAAGGCATGGACGATCAATGATCGTTGGATCTAGATTGATCCAACGGCATCTAAAGCACGGGGGAAGCGGTGACGTGGCTCGATCAGATGTGTAGGATCCTCCTGATCCTACGGCTGTGGAAAGTGGGCGATGTGGCGTGCTCCGGACAGTTCGATCAAGGAGATCGGACGGTTGCTATTCTTCTTCCTCAACCGGTCCGCTGCCTCCTGCGGCGGAGATGGCTGGGCTCCAGCGAAGGAGGCCTGATCTACCTCTTCCTCTGGGCGTCGGTGAAACTCGCCGGAGGCTCCCAAGTAGCTGGGAAGACTCGTGGAGGTATAGGGGATCCTTCGGTGATCTCAGGAGTGGCTGAGTGGCTCTGGAGAGCTGAAGAAGCTGCTTGAAAACCCTAGAAGACAATGAATCCATCTGAAGATCTCCCTCTGGCGGTCATCTGATGATCAGATAGAGACCCGAAAGCGCAAGTTCAGAACAAAGATCTCAATAGAGGGGATGGACCCAGAAAATGCCATTACTCAGATGAACGTCGAATTTTCCTCTTTAATAATCTGGAATTGTCGTAGTATAGGAGGAAAATTCGGTTCAGCAAAAACCACAATCGTTTGAATGTTGTGGAATATTTATACTTGGCAAGTCTACCAAGGTCGAATGCAAGGACACGGCTACCTAATTCATTTATCGAATTATGATTCATGAAGCACGAGTGTGAAATAAATTCTCAATCTCAGGTCTATAATATGCATTATGCTAATTACAATGCAATGCCATGATGTATGCAACTTTTAGTTGGTTTTTATGCTATTATAAAGTGATGCATGAAAATAATGCAAGAGAATTTATATGCAGACTAAAGATTACAAATATACCCTAAAAAATATGAGCAACATAATAGAAATGGAAATCAGTGTCACTTTAATCACAACATTAAAAACACCCATCAAATCAGAGCAAGGACAAGGGGACAAAGTCGTCATCTATCATAAAAAATCACTTCATTTAAAATAGTGGCAGATGAGAAAATTAAACATGCTTTGATGTAGAGGACGAAACAAGGATCAAAATGATACTAAAATCATGAAATTTGGACCTACGATGCTCAAGTTATACTAAAAACAATGCAGGGGCATAATTGTAATAAAAATACAAGAAAATAAAAAGATAAATACTACATTTAGGTCCCTAGAGGGACCTAAATGCAAATAAAAAAACAGCATGGGCCCCCTTCATAATTTTTCAATACGCGGGGGCATTTTTGCAATTTCTACAAAGTTGGAGGGACTCCCTGTAAAATACCCAGGCAAGCATGTGAGGCACGTGCTTGGGGACCAAATTGTAAATAGCATAAGTTACGAGGTCTGTCCTGCAAAATACCCAAGCCCTCACGTTTACGAGGTCTGTCCTGCAAAATACCCAAGCCCTCACGTGCGGTGCACGTGAGGGACCTAGGCTCGGGAGGCAGCTGTGGCTCGGGACACGTGGAAGCGTCGGATGGTTCAGCTCAAGGTTCGGGTGATCCGAGCCTGTAGGGTCAGCGTGGAGGCTCGGATGGAGGCTGGGGCCGCCACATGTCATCATCATGGCCGTCCGATCTGGATGATCAGACGGCAACTGTACTTATTCCTCCGACGCGGCCACTGGAGGAGACTAGGCTCAGGCGACCTATAGGTTGCTCCACCGAGCCCCTCCGTGCAAGATGGAGGTTCGGGAAGCTCGTGGAAGCGTTGGCGGAGATCCAGGAGACACAGCGAGGCTTCGGGGATGGTCGGAGGTGAAACTCGGCGAAGCCTCGCCGGAGTAGAGGAGCTCGAAGGAACATCGACGACAACTCCAGCCATTGAAGATCCTGCAGTGGTTAATCATAGCCGAAGCGAGTGCACATGTAGTGCAAGTGAAGTGAGTGGAATGGGGTCCCTGAGAGATGGTCGGAGTGGGGGACCAAGGGCTCCTTCCCCTGTGGAGCAGAGGAGGAGGTGGCGGAGGATGGACGAGGTTGTGGGGAAGGGAGTGGTGGAGTCGGAGGGTTGCGCGAAGATGAGGGTGACGTTGCGAGCTGGTGGGTGGATCAGATGAGGGTGAGGGCAACCGGGTCGGTCGGAAAAATTCAAAGATCAAGAGGGGAGGGAGAACCTCGTCGGAGAGGGGGGTACGATGGATGTAGCTGCTTGGGATGAGGCTCAGATGAGCCTCGGGGTCTTCGCCCAGCTGGACAGTAGGGCCAACAAGCTCGGCGGCCGCCAGAGGCGCCGCTACATGGCGGAGGAGCCGAGGGTCGACACCGGGCAATTACCCATCGTCGCCTCGACGTTTCGCCCCTCTGTTGTCACCGGAGGGGTGGAGGAAGCTAGGATTATGCCTAGGAATGGTGGACCATGGTTGACGGTAGCGGAGGTCGGCTTATATAGGTGACGAAGGTCGGGCTGTTACGTGGTGAAGAGGGAGGTTTCGATGGGCGAGGGTTGAATGGGGGAGTAATGGCGATGGTCGAAGGGGGTTACGCGAGAGAAGTGGAAGATAGGGCTGCGCGGGGCAACCGTTAGGAGAGGGAGAGGTGGCTGGAGTCGCCTTCCAAAATAGGAAGGGGGCGAGGTATAACGGTTGGGGAAGGGGGGGTTACGGAGGTAGGAGACGATGACCGAGCCGTTGGATCATGCGATCCAACGTCTATGATGCGAGCGCAGGCGGACGAATGTGATCACATCAAGGATCTGATCGAATGGTTTAGATTCGAGCAGAGATGAGTGGTTAGATGAGACTTAGGCTTTAATCCGACGGCTAAGGTTGAAAGGGTGACGTGGCACGTGAAGAGGCGTTGGATGGTATTAAGATCGAGCGACTGAGGTTAAGGTGGGTGTGTGCGGTTAAGATCTGACCTGGGGGATTGATCCAAGGGCTGAAAGCCAAGCGGCGATGGACGGCGGAGATGAAGGCGGATAGGAGTGGATCCGACGGTCCAGGAGGGTGTCGGGTGGCGGAAGGGGAGACGGGCCACGTGGGCGTCCTAGAGGGTGCCACGTGGCCCAATGAGAAAATTCTGAGAATAAAAATAAAGATAAATAAAAAAGAAATAGTTAGAGGCAAAATTAGGAAAAAGTCAAAACATGAAAGTTTCTCATCTTGACGAGATCTACAACTTTCATGTTGGACAAAAAGCCAAAAGAGGTCATTTGTACAAAAAGCATTTTTTGGGGGTATTTTTAAAGGGCTAAAAACACCAACTTTAGTCTTTTGATTTGATTTTGTATTTTTTTAGTCTTTTTAAAGGTCAGTGAATTATGGACAAGTACTCAGCCTAATTTTTAGGGGTTTTTGATGATAAAATAAATACAAGAAAAATAAGAGAAATTAAATACAAATAATTAAGGGTTAGTTATACACAATATCATATAAGATAAAAATAAAGAATTAAAGGTGATTTTTATTGGATTACTTAAGATAGGGGTTTAATATGTGAGTTTTAGCATGATGAATACAAGATTCATCAAGAACAGTGGCGGAGAAGCTCGAGGGAAGCTCCGATAAAGTTCCGGCCAGTCGAAGTAGGTGTACCTGCAGGGGGTTAGTGGTATAGCCGAGGCGTGCAATGTGTACGGGGAGTGATCGTGAGTGAGGTGCGAGGCCTGAGTGGCGAAGTGGGGGTCTGGTGATTGAGTTCCGCCAAGGTGGCGGAGCTGGCATCGACGTGAGGTGGGGTGCTTCGTCGGAGTGAACGAAGTATGGCGCGAAGATCAGAGCTCCCTCTCGGAGCTCGGAGGATGGTTGGCGGAGCGTGAAGAGGGTTGTGGACGGTGAATAAAATGGAAGAAAAAGTAAGAAAAATAAGAAGGGGACCAGAAGGGATATGGAGGAGTCTACCTGGGGAATGGAGCACGATGAAGCGTCCCTGGTCGTCGCTCGAAGGACGGTAGGCGGTCCTGAGCTCGTGCAGCTCGCGGAGGAGCTACGGCACGGCGGTGGAGGGTCGTGGATCTCGCCGAAGGTGGATCTCGGTCTTCGCTCGACGTTTCTTCAAATTGTTATCACCAAGATGAAGTTTGGAGCTCGGGGATTCTCTCTATGATGGCGGATAGGAGTGAAGGTGGCCGGAGGCGGTGTATTTAAAGGATGGAGGTGACGGCGTAGACGGCGAAGAGGTGGAGTTGGTGGGCATCGTGGAGCGAAGTGGAGGGTGTTCATGGAGGTCAAGGGGGTTAGCGAGGATGAGGGAAGAGTGGGGTGTGTAGTGGTGGTGCCAGGGGGCGAAGATGGCGGTCGGTGTGGCTCCAAAAATAGAAAGGGGTTGGCATGCGCGTGAGGTTGGCGACGTGGGGCGCGGGACGTGCGGGAGGTGGAAGACGATGCCTTGGTCGTTGGATCCGGCGATCCAACGGCCCAGATGGAGGTGCGGGTGGACGCTCCAGATTAAGCCCAAGGTCTGATCGAAGGGCTAGGAAGCGTTGCGGCTTGAATGGCCCAGATCAAGAGGGAGAAAAGGCGATCGGATGGTGGGGAAGGCCGGGCGCATGGCGCGCAAAGGAGTGGGCCGTGTGGCGCAATCAGAAAGCGCCACGTGGCCAGCTCTGAGTGGCTGAGAAGAGAAAATAAAATTAGATAGAGAAAGAGGTCGAATTTGGAAAAACTCAAAACATGAAAGTTGTAGATCTCGATGAGATATACAAGTTTTATGTTGACCAAAAATGGAGATGAGGTCAATAAAAAATACAAGAGTACAAATATACATACATATAGTATACACAGGGGCCCAAAAACCCAAGTTTTGCAGACAAGCTCCAAATTGAATGAAATTAGTCTCGTTTTAAAGGTCTTTGGATATGTATTAATCTGAAGGTGAGTAGACCTAATTCGGAGTTTGTATGAGAGGGATATTGGCATTCTAAGGTCCAGGCTCTCCAACTGGGTTTGGGGCTTTATTGGGCAATTACAAGATAGGGATTTTGGCCTTTGTCCTTATATTATTTGCTAGTAATATACACAGTGTAAGGAAGGTGTTATTTGATTTTTAGAGGGGATAAAAATACAACTAATTAAGTGAATTATTGGAGGATATTTTACAAGTGAATTTACAAATGAATTGGCTTCTTATTTAATGCAAATATGAATGCTAAAATGCATGTATTGTGGATTTATGCATGAATGCTATTTATGCAGGATAAAGGGAAATATGCTGCTAAATACTCGGGAACAAGGCTCTATTTTCAACTTTAAGGGTGATGAATCACAGATTCATCACCAAGGAACCTCCACAGATGTGGGAGGTGAATGTGATTTGGTACAACAACGGTCCCAACACCACATCTCATCGGTCACAAAAGAGCCCTCAGTACCCACAGTAGAACCAGTATCGTTAGTTTCCACCTCCTCAGTAGCAGCAGTACTTGGGCCACCACGCCTCCCTTTAGTACTAGTGGTATCCCCCTCAGTTGTAGTACCACTAACAGGTCTAGCAGGGACATCCTCGTTCCAATCAGGTTCCACAACATTTTATCCAGAGACAGGAGCATAGGGCATCATCTTCTGACCCCTCTAACCTTTAGAAAATCTTAGATGAGCTCAAGCTCAATCTCAATGAGCAGGACCAGAGAGCCGATATCAATCGGCTATCCCATTGGCGTGATGAGTTGACAGTCCTTGGAACCTCCCTCCCAACACAGGTTCAGGTTAATCCCAACAACCTAAACCACGGTAGAATCGCCAAAAGGATTGGGTATACTATTCTGATTTCTTTGAATCAGATCATGAGATTCTATCGCATGGTACTCACCATGTCACTCTCAGAAGCGGTAGGAACCGTACAGACACTTGTTCTAACATGGAGGAGAGTACGATACCAATAAGATTATACCCAAGGAGAGCTCAGATGAGGACGAGAATCATTACCAATAACAACGACATTATAATTTTCAGGATCGGCAGGGGTATTTGAATCCAAGCATCAAAATTCCAAAAAAATAAGAAAACCAAAGTATCCAAAAAGAAGAATAAAGTGGCCATGAGTACCATCTCCACTAGTGAGTATTCAGAGGGTGAGGAGACATGTCTCCACTCCAGCTAAAATACCACACCATCAGCAGCAGCACCAATGGCAATGGATTTCCCGCATGTTTCAATTTCAGATCCTAATTTTCATTACGGTCGTCTACAGAGTCCAAGTCCTAGTTCGAGTCATGTAAATAAGAACTCAGATTTTTTAGTTGAATAAAATTCCGTGGATGTTTCTTGTTCAAATTTTGAGCCTCCAGTAATCCCTTTCTCCCATGACCTAACCATTGGAAAGAAGAAGAAGAATGAAAAAATGGGAAAAAGATGTCTTAAAGATGGAAAGGATGTGTAGAGATCACATCAAAGTTGAGATACCTTTCCTGAGTTAGAGGATATGGTTCCTACTTTCAAGAAGTGCCTAAAGATGAGATGCACACCTATTATGTTCAGCAGGAAAAAGAACGTGATAACAGTAAAGCATGTGTTATCCTTAGCCACTACACGTGCAATAAAGAGTGAGATTCCAAGGAAGAAAAGAGATCTAGGTGCGTACTTTGTCACTAGATAGATAGCTGACATTTCATTTTCCCATAATTTACCCGATAAAAGTTCCTCCATCAACCTACTTTCACACTCCTACTTCCAATTTGCAAATCGATCGACTAAGAGGCCTAAGGGAATGTCGAGGAACATTATCTTTGTCATCGAGGGCAAGCAATACAAGGTGGACTTCACGATCTTAGATATGAAGTGCCCTCGTAGATGGTAAGATTTCCAGATCATTCTTGATCGTCCCTTTCTAAGGACAGCCGAGGAATATAAACTTGCGTGCTCATGATGAAAGTGTAGAGTTAGAGATGTAGCAATCAAGGTGGTAAAGACTTGACTTAGACAGAAGTACCGAGTATCTCTCATCGGAAGTCGAATACTACATAGTTGATATAGTTGGGCACTGGCAGCAATGAACAGTAGAGGTTGGCGAGTCCCTCTCACCAGAAGAGGTGTATGTAGATGAGGCAGTTCGACATTTTATGCTGGATCCCCTACCTAGCATGTAGATTTTCTCATATGCATCCCACTTTGTTCTTGATTGAAGATGAAGGTATTTACCTTGGGCATCATGAAGTGTGGATATTACATCTTATGCGATCTAGGTCTAGTCGTACTAGTCATAAGGAGCGGCAGAAATTAATCTTTTTTATAAAACCACATGACACGGGAACCATTCCCAAGTCGTTTCAGCTTGATCACAGACAAGTATTAGGGTTACCTCTTGTAACATGATCGCGATCCTTGTTTCTATAAACTAAGAGACCTCATGTATCAAGTGTGACCCGACGGAGCGAGCACTTGCAGGTGCGTGAATGAGCCGTGTGCTTCCCACAATCCGAGTTGATGATCCAAGCGTGGAACCTCTTGATTTCATCTCACGAAATCCGTAGTCTTCGTCACGAGCATGAGATATCAAAGAAGACAGAGATCTACAAGCAGTCTGTTGATGAACGCAGAAATACCTTATATTATTCTTGTTTAATTAACAATGTCGAAATTGTAGCAGGGTAATCTAAGAATCGTGAGCCGTCGCCGTCGAGGTCATTCCTCCTGGTTCCGTTGGTGAGGTAACGCTTTTTACTTAGTTTTCTTTGCTTTTCAGATAGCTTTAGGTCTTAGCTTTTCATTTTTGTTGTTTATTTCATGTTTAGTCCACTGTGTTAGCTTAAAACCCAATCCGACCAAGTATGGTGGAGCTCCACTCCGCCACACTGTCTCGCCCATTTCTGACCATATCCAGCCACGAAAACCACCTCACCTCTTCCCCCTTCCATTTCTACATTTTTAAATCCATTAGCCCAACCAGAACCTTCGTGGTTCTGCGATTCAAAGTCCTTCTCCTTCGCTTCATCGGACTTCAGCACCGCACTCATTCTCACCTTAGATTCCACCAAATAAAGGCCCTGACCCTGTCGTCTTTGCAATGCCATGCTTTCGAGCTATTTTGTAGGTCGAGAAGAGTGCATCTGAGCATTATCTTCATCAAGAATTCATCAAGAATGTGTCCTCTAGGCGCATAGAGCTCCAGGCCCCCATCGATGGGGCCTGGATCAGTTTAAGCCCTCAAGTTGTTGCGGACCCCCTCTAGCATTCTCCTGAGCATCCCAGTAGTGGACTTGGAGGTTGGAGGCGCTCGATTTTGCCAATCGAATGCGCTCCAGGGCGTGTTCTTTACGCGTTCGTCCAGAGTCCCTCAAAGCCGTTCGATCTTGAGTTGTTCTTAGCGGGCAGCAGTGGACGTCAGATTAGAGGAACCCCAAGTCGTTGATCTCTTTTCTGAGATCTAATCACAAGCGTCCACACAAAGCGTCATCGGCTCACGTGTAGGTTCCACGTGGATTCGTAACGCCCATCCAATCGTTCGTCCGCATAGCGTGTGGGTATTTTGTGAATTAAACCCAATGCATTTTATGTAATTAATATTTAGAACTGAATCTTTCATTTGTCGTTCAGTTAGTTTTGTAAAATTTATGAAAAGGCCCCCGAACTTTGCTTTAATTGCTTTCTAGTCTGCGCCACTTATGAATCCATGATTCATTAACTTTTCTATCGCATTTTATCTTAAAACGCTTAACAAATGCATGTAAATATTCATTAATTCCCATCTCCTCATTCAAGCATAAATATTCATTTTTAACCATCAAAATCATGTAAATAAATAAAGAACAAGAAAAAGAACAAAAAGGCAGATTGGATATATGTATATATGTACAATATGATTAATATAAATATAGCTGAAAGTATATTTATAGCCTAACCCCCGAGACCAAGTCAGCATGGATTGGTCGACAAACCAAAAAGTAGGGGGAAATAAGGAAAGAAACCCCTAAAAAAATAAATTAATACACACTCTAAACACTTCCCGTTATTTATAAAATAAATAGAAAAACTTTAAAGATTTTTAATTAATTCATATGTACATATTTTTCACCAAACTCTTTTCCTAATTATTTCTAAAAATGTATATAAAAATATAAAAATAAGTTAAAAATATTACCTTGTATATATGTCAAGAGATCCAGCCTGTAAATTGTCAAATTCTCAACTTCCGAACATCATAACTTCCTCATACGAACTCCAATTTCACTCTACTCACCTTTAAAGTTCATAAAATAATATTCTCTAATTAATAACATGGTTTCATCGAATTCGGAGTCCGTTTGCAAAAAGTCGGTTTTGGGACCAAAAGACAACCGGGTTTCTGGGCTATTTATTTTATATAACACACCTTATTTATAGTTTTCTTAATTTTATAATTTCTAAATATTTTCATGATCTTGAAATTTAACCCTAATTTATTTCATAATTTTTGGAGCCTATTTATTATTTTAATTAAATAAAAAACACTAAATTATAGGTATAAATGAACTAGATAACTTATACCTCTATTTATTAAAACATGTAAATTAATTTATTAAAATACATAAAAATTCCCACAAACCTTATTTATTATTCTAATAATTAGGAAAATAAAAAATAATATTTATTTATTTATTTATTGAATTAAAAATCTAAAACCTATTTGTAAATACTTATTTATTAATATATTATTTATATTTTAAATAATATTTATTATTTATCAAAAGTATTTATTCTATAATTAAGATTATTTATTTATTGACATTTCTTGTATTTAAACCTATTTAAAATAACATTAAATACTATTTAATATCGAATTTATATTGAATTTTCTCATCTGGACCAACCAAGTGCTGACACTTGTCAGCACCTGGGCCATCTTCCTCAAGAATCAGTTCACCCGGCCTGCTCCAACTGGCCGACTTCCTCCATTTCTCCAGCACACATCCTAACACCTCCGAGCTATCCAAACCATTGGATCTATTCTCCTAACTACCTACTCCATCGCCAGCCCTTGATTTAGACTTGGAGCTCACGCATCTAATCTATTTATACCCCCAAAGATCCGCCATTAACAACCTATCACTCCAACAACCTGAAGCTCTGCTCCAGTTGTCCGACTCCCCAACTTCGTCGCCTCGCTCCGCTCGCTCAGGAGGTGACAGCTCCGCTTGAAGGTGCTCGCGTGGAGGAGGAGACATCGGAGGAGGTTCCAAGGTCGTGCTCAGCCTTGCATCGCCACAACCGTCGCGTTTTGCTCCGGCCAAAGGTCTCCCGTCTAGCACACGTCCAGGTAATACACCTTGACATCTTCCCCAGACCTATCAGTCATTTTCTCAGTTTTCGTTCTCGATATCTGAGCCATGATTAGCATGGCTAATCGCATGATTAGATAGTTTAATCCATTAGGTTAGGCACGCATCAAATTTCCATTTCAAACTCGTTTCAAATCCATCTCAATTCGCATTTCATTTCATCACCTTTTCATGCAACCTCGCAATCATCCTGAAAACCATATTTTTCCTAACATTTTGATCTTGCAAAACCCAAACCAAATGGCTGATTCTTCTTGAATCGAGCACGAAACGTTGTTGTTTGCATGATCGTCTTCAATAAGGAGCGAAATCTACATCTCTGGAAGCTTTCATATGCACAGAAACCGACTTCAAAAAGGAGGTGGCAGACTGTAACAACCTCCAGAATCATTGAATTGCCGTCTTCATCGCCGGATCACCGCCGCTCGGAGCCGCCGCCGACCACACCCTACCGCGGGTGAGCTCGAGGGGTGGAGGAGCCACCCCTCTGACCCCGCTGGAGAGCACCAGTCGACGGCGTTCGGCCGGGAAAAGTCGAAGAAGAAGCCCCCTTCGTCACGCGCGCAACAGAATCAAGAACAGGGTTGAGCTCCAGAACGCACAGGTGCACGACACGTGGCATTCGCAAAGCCATCAGATCAGCGGCTGAAGCTTCTAAACTTAGCCGTCCGAACTGAACCGGTGTGAAAATTACATATTAAATCCAGGAAGCTTTCCAGTATTCATTCCCGCTCCAGACAGTTTTCATAATTACATTTAGGTCCCTCCGTAGGGACCTAAATGTAAAACATTTGTATTTTTTTTACAAAACAGTCCCTGAAGACCTATTTGCAAAACATTTTATATAGTTTTTTACGCTTATGCCCTTGGGCTGTAGGGGTTCTTTGGACCACATTTGACCTTGTTTCTTGACGATTTTTTTAGGGTAGTTACACAACTACCCCATCTAGTTTGTATTAAGTTTTAGTGAACTTTTGTCGTGTTTTCGTCGAGTTTTGATTGTTTCGAAAACCGCATTCGTCTTGTTTTGTTTTCGTGAGTTTGTTCGAGCACGTTGCTCGGTTCTACCTACTATATTGCATCACCTACCTATATTCCACCTATTATATACTAAATAAATCATTTTGAAAAATATCCCTTTGTGAAAAATAAATAAAAATTTGAAAAGAATAAAATTAAATAAAAAAATAAAAATAAAAATCAAATAAAAAAGAGTTTCTTTCCTAAATCACTTTAGAAGAGATAAAATAAAATCGCAAGAATTTTCTCCAAAAAAATCAAAGTCTTCTATTCTGCCTCCTTGAGTTCGACCCAGGCACATTTATCTGGATAAATATTTAGTGTAGGTTTTCCTTCGGAATACCGAATTTGTTTGATAGACTGAAAATCTGATTTTTCGCAGCTTTTTCTACATCGACCACGTTTCTCTAAAAAAGCCGCGAATCTGATTTTTAGCTTTATCAAAATGGTGTCGTTGCCGGGGAGGTGTTAGACTACTTTGATTTTTTTCGAATTTTTTGTGATTTTATTTTCTTTCTTCTTTTTGTTTCATTTTTCGTTGCTTTTCGTACGGCTTTTCGTACGGCTTTTTCTTGATCTTCTTGTTTTGTTTTCATATTTTCTTTCGGTTTTTCTTACGGTTTTCTCAACGGTTCTCTCGACCAGTTTCGTACGGCTTTTCTGTGCTAACTAATTTTTGTAGGGCCTGCAGGATCAGCCGACTTCTTCAGAAGCTGAATCAGTTGAAAGAGCAAAGGCCGGCTCCTTCTTCACGAGTCGGCTGCAGAGGGCAGAATTGGATTAGTAATCTTTGTAAAAGAGAGAGAAAGGGAGAGAAACTATAATAGACAATAAACAATCCTCTCCCCCATTTTTTCGGGGTCTGATTCGTCGGATACTGTGTATCCGAGGGATCAGAGCACCCACCGCGGTTTTTCTCGCTTATCGATTTTCTGTGACTTTTTAGATGCTTGTTTAGGATTTTTTGACTCTATCTGATTGTGCCTACATAGTTAGCCTTAGGACTTGCAACCTAGGTGCATGATTTTAGGGTTTTTATAAAAAGAAAAAAATCGGTAGACGTTTGTTTGAACAAACCCAAAAAAATTATAAAACCGCAAAATAAAATCGGGACTGCTAATCATATCTGACTTCTAAAAACCGTAAACCGATTCATCTGTTTTGGGAGAGTAACCCCCGCACAACTTCTCAGAGTGCGCGAGCTAGAGAGCCGACACATAAGGTTAGAGCCAAAACCCCATATTTCTCGTGAAATACTACTTAGTTCATACAATTGACAATTGTTCCTCAGTGGGTAAGCTCGGGTAGCCGGAAAACGGTCCGGGTTTACTTAGCAGAGTGGGAGGTTTAGAGGACACTGCGCAAGGCTCCGTCCTCAAGTAACACGTATAGCCGGAAACGGTCCGTACTTACTCCCATACTGGCTGAGTGCGAGTGATTTTTTGTAAGGACTCGGGCTAGTGTTTCAGAGAAACTATCGGACACCTATCAGCTCGCTCAGCCTGCGATAACCGCGAAACTTGTTTGCTAATTACAACCCTAAAACCGAAAAGATAAAAAGACCGAACTCTTACGGTCTTCATCGGGTTGAGTTGGTGAACACGAGGTTTGCTTTGTTTTTGCTTGCGGGGCGTGAGTTTCCTCGGCTTTCGCATTTTATCTTTCTCATTTGAATCGTAAATCGTGTTCTCCCGATCATTCCTCTTGACATCGAAGATGACGTCTTGACGGCTTTTCTGCTCAGACTTCGTGAGCTTTCGACCGTCCACCGTCGAGTGTACTTCTTCACAGGCTCGGGATGATCTTCTTCCCGAGCTGGTCCCATCAGATCTCGAGGCGAGCCAGATCCAGACTCCCTCGCCTCCTGGCCAGAATATTGAGGCAGACCCTAGCCTCAATACATCATCTAGATCTCCAGTTGATCTTTCGCTGAGTTCTTACGAGAGTCTTTCTTTCACAGACAAGCAGATAGCTCGCAGAAAAGGACCAGCGACAGACGAGAGGCACCCAGTTGAGGAGCAACATGAAGGAAGACATGAACCACCCGCAGATGTTACTACTGGTATTCTCGATACACTTCAGCAGATGAATCTACAAATCCGAGAACAGTTTAGAGTTCAGACTGAACTGCGGGCTGAAATAGCCACACTGAGAGCAGGGGTCGGGAACCAGTTACCGCCTGCGGTTCCCGCGACTTTACAGGACGAGTATGACCCGGGTACTAGAACGTTCCACCATTGGATTCGGCTACCGCCGAATCAAGGGCCATACGAGCTGAGACCGTCCTTCATCTCTTTGCTTCCCAAGTACTATGGGAATGCCGTAGAGGAGCCGTTCACATTCTTACAGCAGTTCGAAATGATTTGTGGAACGGCTTGCTATCCAGGAGTCATGCAGGAGGCTGTACGCCTCAAGGCCTTCCCCTTTGCCTTAGCCGATAAGGCTCTTTACTGGTTGAGTCATCTGGGGAGGGAAATATCTACATGGGACGATCTGAAGTCCACCTTCCTGCGCAAATACTTTCCTCTAGGAAGGACGAACATGATGAGGAGCCAGATCTCCAACTTCACGCAACTACCGCACGAATCATTCCATGAGTCATGGGATCGATTCAAGGATCTTACGGAGAGTCGTAAGAGATGCCCGCATCATGAGATCCCGATGAAGGTGCTCGTACAGAATTACTTCGAAGGACTCCAACCAGAAATCTAGGGGCTCGTCAGTGACGCATGTGGTGGCAGTTACTTGAATAAGGATGTCGAGTCAGTCTGGGCCATCTTCGAAGGGATGGCCGAGAACTCGAGAGTCGTGGACTCCACTCGGGCATTTCAGAAAGCCTCGCAGCCACCACATCACCGAGAACATCACAAGGTGGCTAACATTTCAGACTATGAATCCAACACCAACATGAGAGATATTAGCGATAAATTGACGTTGGTGGATGTGATTCACAAGCAGGTCCAAGACCTACAGCCGCTGCGAGAGTTGGAGAAACTCTCATCTCTACCTCAGCAGCTGAGTGATCTCTCGAAGAAGGTCTCTGATCTTCAGCTCCAGTACCAGCAGAGCCAGATTTCTTCGACCACACAGCCAGCACGGAGGATCGCATCCACTCCACCCACCCGTCAGATCCACTACGTTTAGAGCGAGTTCGAGATTCCGCAGATCGATTGGCATGGGGATCAGTCTCACGCCAATCCCAACCAGATCACCAGCACCGCTGAGATGGAGGTGGAACCGCAATTCACTCTCGAGATCAACGGGATTTGGTATACTCCGATTCAGCAGCCGGGTATACCGAATCAGCAGCAGCAGCCGTGCGGTCATCCACAGCATGGACGTCCGAACTTTCAGCACCACCAGACTTTCACGCCACAGCAGTCTCACTCGAACGTTTATCACCAGAGACCGCATTCATATCAGCACCCTGCTCATTATTCACCGAACTATCCTTATCAGCAGCAGCAGCAGTCTTCCTCCACACCTCAGCGATACTCCCAGCCTTCCACCTCTCAGCATTACACGCCAAGGCAGGAGAGAGGAGCAAGCCAGGGCGACCACACCGAACCAGAGATGTCTTCACAGGCCCAGGCACTCAACCAGATCATGGATATGCTGAGTACGCTCCAGATTGTGCACAAAACCGAGATGGAGCTAGTTAACCATCGTCTGGACGAGTTAACCGCGCCGAAGACAACTCTCCCAGCCCAGCCTCATATGAACCCGAACAACAAGAGGAGGCATCCAGATTAGGTAGACACTACAGGTAAGATCTCGTTTCCTGAATTTTTATCTAACTTCATTCGTCTCAGGAGCAGTAGATCACCATAAGCACCTGCTGGAGAAGAGGAGAGGGCATCAGAGGAGCACGAGCAGATCCATGAACCGCAAGATTCTGATGTTGAGGAGGAGCACAAGCAAGATGATGAGGACCACTCTGTAGAGTCGAGAGACGAGAGTGATGCCAACACAGCAGATATGGACACTGGCGAATCAGACGATGACATCACGCCAGATCAGGCAGAGAGCCCCGAGAAAAATCTTTCTTCCCCAGTCTTAGAGAGTTTTGTAAATAATTCTGAGACTCTCGATGTACAAGCTGATTCCACAATCAATAAAAATTTTGATTTTCTGACTTCTGATTTTGTTCCTTTTCTTGATGCTTTGTTTGGAAAAGGAAAGAAAAACACCAAAAAGAATCTTGCATCTCCAGAGATCGAAAAATTACTAAAAGATCACATCTTTCTGAAGATCCCGCTTCACGAGGCCTTAGATCAGTTTCCTACGCTTAAGAATCAATTGAAAAACCGATGCACCACGCGTAGGAAAAAGAGATCCCGAATAGAGAAACATGTCTTGACTAAGGCTACATCTTGTGCGATATAGAATAAGTTACCGAAGAAGAAGAAAGACTCGGGTGCACATTATGTCAGATGCAAGATCGCAAAAGCCGATTTCGATCGCACTCTATTAGATAACGGTTCCTCGATCAATCTGATACCCTCTTCTTTACTCAATAAGCTCGAGTTAGGCCCTCTTTACAAATCCCGCGCGATCCTTCAGTTTGTTGATAGATCCGTAAAGAGATCTAAGGGTATACTTAGGAACGTTATTGTAACTGTGCGGGTCTGTAATTCCCGGTGGACTTTACGGTCCTGGACGTGGATTGCCCTACACAGTTACACCTTACCCCGATCATTCTCGGGAGGCCTTTCTTAGAGACCGCAAAGGCTCTCTTCGATTATGAAACATGGAAGGTATCTTTTCGCACCAAGGGCGAGAAGGTACATATAGAGATGGTGAGAGAATCGAACACCTCCAGTGATGCATCTTCTGATTTTCTGAGTTCTTTAGCCTCCTGTGATTACATGGATGAGGTTCGTCTTGATGACCTCGAAAGGTATCAAGTAGAGACCCAAGATTTCCTAACTGAGGATGGGTCCGAGAACACAGGAGGTGATTCTTCCGACGGAACTTTGTATTTTAGTCTAGATGATGAGAAGAAAAGGGATCAGGATTCTGATGAGTTTAATGCAGATCTTTCAGATTCAGAAACTTTACTCGATTCCTCCGTCTCAGATGATCCAGAAACAGAGTTTCATTTAGCTGAGTTATTTTCTTCTGATCATTCTGAGGAGTCGGATGATGTCTTGAACATCTTATGTAGTCCGACTCTAGAGCACATTGAGATGGTGGAGAACCAAATCACAGACACATCCACAACCGATACAGATCCCCGTACACATACAGAGGATGTTTCAGCAGAACCAGATCTTACCTTACCAGAGTTAAAGAATTTGCCAAATTTGCCACCAAACATGAAATATGCTTTCCTTGCGGGTCCACATCAACGGTTTCCGGTCGTTATCAGCTCATCTTTGATCGACGATCAAGAATCTCGTCTGATGGAGATTCTAGAAAGAAACCGCAAGGCTATTAGGTGGACTGTATCCGATCTCCGTGGGATTAATCCTGCTTTGTGTTCGCATCATATCTATCTCGATCATGACAGCAAACCCTCCAGAGAGTTTCAGCGTAGGCTGAATCCGGTTTTGCGAGAAGTTGTCAAGAAAGAGATTATAAAATGGTGCGATGCAGGCTTCATTTATCCTATCTCCAACTCTGAATGGGTTAGCCCATTACATGTTGTCCTGAAGAAGTCGAGAATTCAGATGATTAAGAACGAGAGTGGAGAGGAGATTCCAAAGAGAGTAACCACGTCGTGGTGAGTATGTATTGATTACAGAAAGCTGAACACCGCGACGAAGAAGGACCACTTCCCTTTGCCTTTCATAGACCAAGTCATAGAACGGTTGGCAGGGAAGGGGTACTTCTGTTTCCTTGACGGTTACTCCGGATACAACCAGGTATCAATTGCTCCTGAAGACCAGGAGAAAACCACTTTCACATGTTCGTTCGGCACGTATGCCTTTAGACGGATGCCCTTTGGATTGTGCAATGCTCCTACTACTTTCCAAAGGTGCATGCTTGCTATTTTTGCGGACATGGTCGGTGATTTTCTAGAGGTTTTTATGGATGATTTTTCGGTCTATGGTGAGTCCTTTGACGATTGTTTAGTACACCTAGACCAGGTTCTGAAAAAGTGTTGTGAGGTAGATCTCGTTCTGTCCTAGGAAAAGAGCCATTTTATGGTTACAAACGGGATCGTGTTGGGGCACGCCATCTCCCAGCGAGGCATGGAGGTTGACCCTGCCAAAGTGGATGTCATCAAGAAACTCGATCCACCATCCAACATCAAACAGTTATGGCCATTTCTGGGGCATGTCAGCTTTTACCGATGGTTTATCCAAGACTTCTCCAAGATTGCCCGACCGTTAACTGAATTACTAGGCAAAGACATCGAGTTCGTGTTAAATGATAAATGTCTTAATGCCTTCCTCACTCTGAAAGATAAGATAATCAGTGCTCCTGTCCTACTGCCGCCTGATTGGTCTCTACCCTTCGAGATCATGACGGATGCTTCAGATTTTGCGGTCGGGGATGTATTAGGACAGAGGAGGAATGGACTTCCCGTTGCCATTCACTATGCCAGCAGAACATTAGACGATGCTCAGAGAAATTACAAAGTGACAGAAAAGGAGATGTTGGCAGTAGTGTTTACGTTAGATAAGTTTCGATCATATCTGCTTGGCTCGAAAATCATAGTATACACAGAGCACTCAGCTATAAGATTTTTAATGGAAAAGAAGGATGCTAAGGCACGCCTTCTTAGATGAATTCTATTACTTCAGGAATTCGATTTAGATATCAAAGATAAACCTGGGGTAAAGAATGTGGTAGCTGATCACCTCTCCCGATTACAGTCAGATCAGCCTTCAGATGAGTATACGCCAGAGATCGCAGAGAGATTCCCTAACGAGAGCATCTTTGCGGTTACAGAACTTCCATGGTATGCAGATATAGTGAACTTTCTGGTCATACAGAAAAGTCCTCAGGGTTGGCCTAAGAACCGAGTTGACAAACTAGTTTCTGAGGCACGATACTACCATTGGGAGGATCCGATTCTTTTTCGCGAAGGACCGGATCGCGTTTACAGGCGTTGTATTCCTCAGGAGGAATATAATAGTGTCCTCACTTTATGCCATTCTTTAGAGTCGGGAGGACATCATTCAGGGAAGAGGACAGTGCAGAAGGTACTACAGAGCGGATTATGGTGGCCTACTCTTACTAGAGATGCCTGCACATTTGTAAAGAGTTGCCCAGATTGTCAGAGAGCTATAGGGACAGTCACTACCAGAGATGCAATGCCGATGCGACCTGTCATTATTTGCGAGATCTTTGACGCATGGGGCATAGATTTCATGGGACCGTTCCCTTCTAGCCGCGGCTTTGAGTACATTCTTCTCGCTGTAGACTATGTTAGTAGATGGGTGGAGGCTATACCCGCTCGAACCATAGACAATAAGACAGTTTGCAAGTTCCTAAGGGAACATATTATTTCGCGGTTCGGGATCCCTCGTATTCTTATTTCTGACGGGGGTAGCCATTTCATTAATAAGGAGGTGAAAAAGCTAGTGAAGCAATACGACATTGATCACAAAGTAGCTTCTCCTTACCACCCACAGACGAACGGCATGGCTGCAGTCTCAAATAGGGAGGTGAAATCAATTCTTCAGAAACTAGTACGACCGGATAGGAAGAACTGGTCATTGCTTCTAGATCAGGTTCTTTGGGCATATCGTACTGCATATAAAACTCCCTTAGGTACTTCACCATTCAGACTGGTTTATGGAAAGCCGCGCCACTTGCCCGTAGAGATCATGCATAAATCTGAATGGGCAATTCGAGAGATATTGATGGATACATAGAAAGCAGGAGCCAAGAGAAAGATAGATCTGAATGAGCTGGTAGAGATTCGAAATCAAGCATACGAGAATACACTCATCTATAAGGACAAAGTAAAGAAATGGCATGACAGACATATTCGGCACAAGAGCTTTGTCCTAGTGCAGAAAGTCTGGTTGTTCAATGCGAGATTGAGAATTTTTCCTGGCAAATTAAAAAGCAAGTGGGAAGGACCGTACATAGTCAGAACGATGCACGACAATGGCAGTATAGCAATATCAGATGTGTCACCTGGTGCAGAGTCGTTTGTGGTTAACGGGCAGATGCTGAAGCACTTCATCGAAACTACTGATCATCTGGCCCATACTGAAGTGATCTATTTTGTACAGGAATTATGATCATTCTTTCACTTCATCTCATCCTGTACAAATTCTTTTGAGCCATTCATTTCTGGAGATTCACAACACTTGTATATTCTTCATAGACCACAATCGTTCCCATTTTTGCTCGTCTTATATGCTTAGGATACCAGATCCTAAGTATAGGGGGGACCGATTGTTCGCTGATTCATGTTTTGTATTTTGTTCTGATTCTTTTTGTATAGCCTTTCTTTTTTCACAAATCACTGGTCTCCGATTTTTGACCACACTCGTTTCTATACTTAGGATGCCTTATCCTAAGTATAGGGGGGACCGAGTGATTTCGATGATTTCGTATTCTTTTCCTTTTGAGCTTTCGTTATTTATTCTTTTTCACTCAGTCATCTCGTTTTTGCTCTCCTGTTATACTTACGATGACGTGATCGTAAGTATAGGGGGGATTGACTGACTTGTACTCTTTATTCGTTTTCACCCACTTTTACTTAGCACGAGTTATGTCCTCATTTTTATCTTTTGACGCTATGAGGACATAGCACAAGCTAAGTATAGGGGGGTGTGTATATATTGTATATATACTTTCATCCATAACTCGTACTTTTATGTATTTTCTATATCTATAAAATCCATAAAAAGTGGGTAAGGGTTAATTTCAAATCCACTTATATATTTATATCTTATTTATAAAATCCTTGTAAACAAGTAAAATATGTTTAAAACTTGTATTTAACATCTGTAATTAAAATACGTATTTAAAATTTGTATTTAAAATTTGTATAAAACTTATTTAAAATCTTATTTATTAAAATATGTGTAAAAACCATTTAATCCTTATAAAATCCCTTGTAGATAAAAACTGTAAAATACATTAGATACTTATCCCGAATAAAATATATCTTGTAAAATTCGTGTATAAAAATTTGTTTATAAAAACCATAAAATCCATAAAAAAATACAAAGTCCTAAAATTCATAAAAATTACAAAAGCCTTAAAATCCATAAAAATGAGTAAAATTCAGAAAATTTACCTCACAAAAACATGGTTGCATTTGCATTCGCATTTTTCAGAATAAGTTTGATTTCTGGAACTAAGGACTGAGTCTAGTCTAAAGGATGGAGCTTGATTAAGGCCTTTAACTCTCGTTGTAAGGAGCGTGGTTAGGATCTGGAATTTACTCTTCAGGTCTTGCGACTTAAAATCTTTGGGTTCCATAAGACCATATTCGGGAAATCAAGTCATATGTGCTTAAGTAGACCATTTGGAGTCATCCGTACAACTCTACACCAGTGAACCAACCTTGAACACATGCACTCCGCAGTTAGCTCGACTCGCATGGAGTTACGAAGGGCAGTACATCTTGGTAGTGCGTTTCTATCCTTATCTTTGCGGCATTGACGTCTAAAGACGGGAAAGATTGGGGTTGCAGTAGTTGCTTCGGATGAGGGAAGGATCTGCTGACACAATTTTTCTAAGACCTCAAAAAAGGGACGGAATAAAAAGATGCTATATCTGTCGAGGCACAAAAAGATGAATGCAGTGCAAGCAAATTACAAAGTCAACTCAAAGAAGAAGCCACCAAATAAGACCACAATGGTCCAAGCTTCCACCAAAAATGCCTGCACATCTTAGTGGAGACTCAGCTACACCGATTGAGCTTCACAAGGAGATGTGTCTACACTGGTCGCACTCCACTTCTTTTCTCATTCTTCTACCTTCTCCCTATATTCGATTGTGGACATAGCAGAACTGAACTCAGAAGGGAATACTTCCCTCCCCGAGGAAAGAGTAGCGGGACCCCAAACCCCCGACTCCCGCACCAGCGCCGCCCCCGAAGCCCCGACCCCGGCCCAGCTATTTACATGTCACGAGGTCCATCGTCTCCATTGGATTGCACCATTATCGATCAGAAAGCATGGCCAGTCAAACAGACGTGGTAGTACAGGTAGAAGACCACCACCACCCCAGATGGACACCACCAGAGAGTAAGCTGACGCTCTTTGCTTTACGCCTCACCGTCCTCGAGAAGGCAGCGAGCGGCATCGGTGCGCTGGGCTTCATATAGGCCACCGTCGTGATACTCGGCGGCTTCGCCATCACCATCGACAGTGCCGACTTCTGGCTCGTCACCACCATCCTCCTCATCGAGGGTGCGCGCATCTTCAGCCGCAGCCACGAGCTCGAGTGGCAGCACCACTCCGCTTCCTCCTGGTCCTCCCTCTCCTCCGCCGCACGTCGCAGCTTCCACGCCCTCAAGTCTCGCCTCCCGGCGGATATGTTGGCTACCAAGCAGCCAGAAGATCACTCACCGCCATTGAAGTCGCACGCCAACTGGGCCTTCCTCTCAGCAAGCATGAGCCGACTCCTCTACTGGCTGCAGCTCCTCTCCGCCACGACCTGCATCGTCCTCTCCCTCTCGCGACTCGCAAGGCAGGACTATGGAAAGGGAGTGCAACCTCGGTCACGGCGGCATGGTATCCATAAGGCGGTTCTTTTACGATGCATACTCGCGATGCGTCAATGGTAGCATCTTTGACGGTCTGAGCAGGCTTTGAGGACGTCGCCTGCTCGCCCCCCCCCCACCCCGCACCAGCGCCGCCCCCGAAGCCTCGACCCTCGCTCATCGCCTCCCATGTCGCACCCCCCCCCCCCGCACCAGCGCCGCCCCTGAAGCTCCGACCCATCGCATCCCCTGCTCTTCCCGTCCCCATCCCCCTGAAAGCCGACCGCCTCCATCCAGAGAAGCAACGTCCCCCCTTCCCCCTGCATTGTCCTCCCCGAGCAGCACTCCTCCTCAAAGCCTCTGGTCCTCCTCGGAGCTCCGCCGCCGAGGAATCTCGCGTCCACCTCCCAGTTGCACTTGAGGGAAAGCCTGTAGATGAGGGAGGATAATTTTTTTATTTCTTGGTTAATTTTAGCCGTCGGATCAAAGATTGGTTAGATTAACTCATTTTTAACTCACAGAAGTTAACTTTAGATTTCGTGGGGTAAGACGGAGCAAGTTTACGGGGTCGAGAGAGGAATTAGGATGTTTCAGAGGTCGTAGCGGTAATTGCAAAAGATTACAGGGTCTGCCGGGTAAAAATCCCTAACAATATTTTTTTCTTATTAGCTTGTTGTATGCATGTTCCGAGGTTATGGAATCATTTTCCCATGAGAGATAATATCTTCCTTGAAGGCCGTGTTCGTTTGGAGAAAAAGCACTAGAATAAGGAATTAATTCCCTGCCCGATGCAGTTCTCAAGCGTACGTCTATTCCGATTATTTCATCTGATTCCACATTAATTTCTATCTTTATTCCATCTTACCTATAATTATTTCACATTATTTTCCTCGATCCTATTTTTCCAGCCAAACAGAGAATAGACCCTTAATCTCCTTATTTCCCATCCTTATTCCTACTTATTCTCAAACTGAGCGTCACCTAAGGATAGTGGCAATTGCGTGAATAGTGGAAACATACTCCCAAAAGAGCATTCGAAGGGTAGATGTTCTACGTAAGATTGTGTTATATTAGATTTCAAATTCCATGAATAGTGGAAACAAGCTTCATTAAGAGAGGTAAGGGAAACTCTGAGAATGAGACGTTCCGGCCCTTCCAGGTCATGTTTCTTTACCTGATTAGGTTTTCACGTGAAAATCGTCGTGTACTTTTGGGATTTGTGTATTCTATCTCTACTTAATTTGCAATTTATGGTTAGGAGAATATATATTTCACAATTGGTGTGTCAAACTCAGAGAAAAATACCTTGGTGCGTAGAAAACATTACACTTGTCTTCGATCCACGTGTTGTACTTTTCCCACTTCCAAACACATGATCACGATAATCATGGAGATATGAACATTTTCCTTGCGAAGTTGCTCCTCTTCTCTGTAACTCAAAGCTTCGGAAGTTAGCTCCCCACCAATGGTGACATGTGAGGAGGAGGAAGACAATTTGTGGAGGCTTATTTTTTTGAGAAATAAGATAAATTAGGATGTAGTAATAATCAAAGAGACATTAAGAGAAGTTTAGCCTATTCTACAATGTCTCAATTGGGTTATATTATGTTAGCTCTAGGTATAGGTTCTTATCGGGCTGCTTTATTTCATTTGATCACCCGTGCCTATTCTAAAGCATTATTATTTTTGGGATCGGGGTCCATTATACATTCAACGGAACCCATTGTTGGATATTCACCAGATAAAAGTCAAACTACGTTCCCCTAAAACTCTCCATACTTCTACAGGGATGTCATCCGGTCCTACACCTTTCTCAGGTCTCATGATCAATTATCTTTTAATACCAATGTAAAAATCTAAACAAAAATGGTTAAGCATTCCGACTGACTAAACCATTTCCTTTAGTCAGTTGAAATGCATATTTTTCAAATTAATCACGATTACCTTTCTACATTACCATACCTAATATCTTAAATGGATATTAACCATATGAAGCTTATAATATGACTCATAATTCTCTTCAGATTTAGCTCGTGCTAAGAATTCATTTCCTATTATCTAAGCGAGTAGTGAACCTCGTTCTACTCATTTTTGTGTGCAAATACTCAAACTCTCATACTCTCAAGTGCTGAATTGTGCTCCATGCGCTCACTAGTGCTCTCAAACTCCATACATGTCGATTGAGCATTCCAAGCCTTATTTTACCCAAGCTTGCGTGTTTTGTTTATATACTAACAATATTTTTTTCTTATTAGCTTGTTGTATGCATGTTCCGAGGTTGTGGAATCCTTTTCCCATGAGAGATAATATCTTCCTTAAAGGCCTTGTTCGTTTTGGAGAAAAAGCACTGGAATAAGGCATCAATTCCCTGCCCGGTGCAGTTCTCAATAGTACGTATATTCTCAATTTCTCACCCACGTCCGATTATTTCATCTGATTCAACATTTTTTTCTATCTTTATTCCATATTACCTATCATTATTCCACATTATTTTCCTCAATCCTATCTTTCCAACCAAACAGAGAATAGACCCTTATTCTCCTTATTTTCCATCCTTATTCCTACTTATTCTCAAACTGAGCGTCACCTAAGGATAGTGTCAATTGCATGAATAGTGGAAACATGCTCCTAAAAGAGCATTCAAAGGGTAGGTGTTCTATGTAAGATTGTGTTATATTAGATCTCAAATTCCATGAATAGTGGAAACACGCTTCATTAAGAGAGGTAAGGGAAACTCTGAGAATGAGACGTTCCGGCCCTTCCGGATCATGTTTCTTTACCTGATTAGGTTTTTACGTGAAAATAGTCGTGTACTTTTGGGATTTGTGTATTCTATCTCTACTTAGTTTGCAATTTATGGTTAGGAGAATATATATTTCACAATTGGCGTGTCAAACTCAGAGAAAAATACCTTGGTGCGTAGAAAACATTACACTTGTCTTCGATCCACGTGTTGTACTTTTCCCACTTCCAAACACGTGATCACGAAAATCTTGGAGATATGAACATTTTCCTTGTGAAGTTGATCCTCTTCTCTGTAACTCAAAGCTTCGGAAGTTTGCTCCCCACTAACGGTGACATGTGAGGAGGAGGAAGACAATTTGTGGAGGCTTATTTTTTTGAAAAATAAGATAAATTAGGATGTAGTAATAATCAAAGAGACATTAAGAGAAGTTTAGCCTATTCTACAATATCTCAATTGGGTTATATTATGTTAGCTTTAGGTATAGGTTCTTATCGGGCTGCTTTATTTCATTTGATCACTCATACCTATTCTAAAGCATTATTATTTTTGGGATCGGGGTCCATTATACATTCAATGGAACCCATTGTTGGATATTTACCACATAAAAGTCAAACTACGTTCGCCTAAAACTCTCCATACTTCTATAGGGATGTCATCTGGTCCTACACCTTTCTTAGGTCTCATGATCAATTATCTTTTAATACCAGTGTAAAAATCTAAAAATAAATGGTTAAGCATTTCGACTGACTAAACCATTTCCTTTAGTCAGTTGAAATGCATATTTTTCAAATTAATCACGATTAACTTTCTACATTACCATACCTAATATCTTAAATGGATATTAACCATATGAAGCTTATAATATGACTCATAATTCTCTTCAGATTTAGCTCGTGCTAAGAATTCATTTCCTATTATCTAAGCAAGTAGTGAACCTCGTTCTACTCATTTTTGTGTGCAAATACTCAAACTCTCATACTCTCAAGTGCTGAATTGTGCTCCATGCGCTCACTAGTGCTCTCAAACTCCATACATGTCGATTGAGCATTCCAAGCCTTATTTTACCCAAGCTTGCGTGTTTTGTTTATATACTAACAATATTTTTTTCTTATTAGCTTGTTGTATGCATGTTCCGAGGTTGTGGAATCCTTTTCCCATGAGAGATAATATCTTCCTTAAAGGCCTTGTTCGTTTTGGAGAAAAAGCACTGGAATAAGGCATCAATTCCCTGCCCGGTGCAGTTCTCAATAGTACGTATATTCTCAATTTCTCACCCACGTCCGATTATTTCATCTGATTCAACATTTTTTTTCTATCTTTATTCCATATTACCTATCATTATTCCACATTATTTTCCTCAATCCTATCTTTCCAACCAAACAGAGAATAGACCCTTATTCTCCTTATTTTCCATCCTTATTCCTACTTATTCTCAAACTGAGCGTCACCTAAGGATAGTGTCAATTGCATGAATAGTGGAAACATGCTCCTAAAAGAGCATTCAAAGGGTAGGTGTTCTATGTAAGATTGTGTTATATTAGATCTCAAATTCCATGAATAGTGGAAACACGCTTCATTAAGAGAGGTAAGGGAAACTCTGAGAATGAGACGTTCCAGCCCTTCCGGGTCATGTTTCTTTACCTGATTAGGTTTTCATGTGAAAATCGTCATGTACTTTTGGGATTTGTGTATTCTATCTCTACTTAATTTGCAATTTATGGTTAGGAGAATACATATTTCACAATTGGCGTGTCAAACTCAGAGAAAAATACCTTGGTGCGTAGAAAACATTACACTTGTCTTCGATCCACTTGTTGTACTTTTCTCACTTCCAAACACATGATCACGACAATCATGGAGATATGAACATTTTCCTTGCGAAGTTGCTCCTCTTCTCTGTAACTCAAAGCTTTGGAAGTTTGCTCCCCACCAATGCTGACATGTGAGGAGGAGGAAGACAATTTGTGGAGGCTTATTTTTTTGAGAAATAAGATAAATTAGGATGTAGTAATAATCAAAGAGACATTAAGAGAAGTTTAGCCTATTCTACAATGTCTCAATTGGGTTATATTATGTTAGCTCTAGGTATAGGTTCTTATCGGGCTGCTTTATTTCATTTGATCACTCATGCCTAATCTAAAGCATTATTATTTTTGGGACCGGGGTCCATTATAAATTCAATGGAACCCATTGTTGGATATTCACCAGATAAAAGTCAAACTACATTCCCCTAAAACTCTCCATACTTGTACATGGATGTCATCCGGTCCTACACCTTTCGCATGTCTCATGATCAATTATCTTTTAATACCAGTGTAAAAATCTAAATAAAAATGATTAAGCATTCCGACTGACTAAACCATTTCCTTTAGTCAGTTGAAATGCATATTTTTCAAATTAATCACGATTAACTTTCTACATTACCATACCTAATATCTTAAATGGATATTAACCATATGAAGCTTATAATAGGACTCATAATTCTCTTCAGATTTAGCTCGTGCTAAGAATTCATTTCCTATTATCTAAGCGAGTTGTGAACCTCGTTCTACTAATTTTTTTGTGCAAATGCTCAAACTCTCAAACTCTGAGTGTTGAATTATATGCTCCATGCACTCACTAGTGCTCTCAAACTCCATACATGTCCATTGAGCATTCCAAGCCATATTTTACCCAAGCTTACGTGTTTTGTTTATATACTAACAATATTTTTTTCTTATTAGCTTGTTGTATGCAAGTTCCGAGGTTGTGGAATCCTTTTCTCATGAGAGATAATATCTTCCTTGAAGGCCTTGTTCGTTTGGAGAAAAAGCACTGGAATAAGGCATCAATTCCCTGCCCGGTGCAGTTCTCAAGAGTACGTCTATTCTCAATTTCTCATCCACATCCGATTATTTCATCTGATTCCACATTTATTTCTATCTTTATTCCATCTTACTTGTCATTATTCCACATTATTTTCCTCAATCCTATCTTTCCAACTTGCGGCGAAGTCAATGAAAACTCAGTCAGCCTTATTCTCCTTATTTTCCATCCTTATTCCTGCTTATTCTCAAACTGAGCGTCCCCTAAGGATAGTGTCAATTGCGTGAATAGTGGAAACATGCTCCTAAAAGAGCATTCGAAGGGTAGATGTTCTACGTAAGATTGTGTTATATTAGATCTCAAATTCCATGAATAGTGGAAACAAGCTTCATTAAGAGAGGTAAGGGAAACTCTGAGAATGAGACGTTTCGGCCCTTCCGGGTCGTGTTTCTTTACCTGATTAGGTTTTCACATGAAAATCGTCGTGTACTTTTGGGATTTGTGTATTCTATCTCTACTTAATTTGCAATTTATGGTTAGGAGAATATGTATTTCACAATTGGCGTGTCAAACTCAGAGAAAAATACCTTGGTGCGTAGAAAACATTACACTTGTCTTCGATCCACTTGTACTTTTCCCACTTCTAAATACATGATCACGGCAATCATGGAGATACGAACATTTTCCTTGCGAAGTTGCTCCTCTTCTCTGTAACTCAAAGCTTCGGAAGTTTGCTCCCCACCAATGATGACATGTGAGGAGGAAGACAATTTGTGGAGGCTTATTTTTTGAGAAATAAGATAAATTAGGATATAATAGAGCCTTTAGTAGTGACGGCTTAATTGAGTGGGGAAGAGGCAAGTCAGGTTTTATAGGATGCGCGGCGTTCAAAGAGTTAACTTATCCCGTAATCAAATTGGCGTTTGGTTGTGAAATAAGTTCCATTTATCGTTGGATATCGAGATAAAGTGATTACATCATCTATTATGTAGTTATCTAAGTTTTTATTACTTTCTTATTTCTCAAAACAACCAAACAAAATGAGTAATAAACCTTACTTATCCATTATCATACCTTATTTCTTACATCTCATATGAGCGGTAAAGCTACAAGACCAATTCTCTCTGGAAAGGATTGTTAGTGTCTAGAGTTTCATAACCCATTATAGTGTAATTAGAGGCATTAGTGAAGCATGGTGAAAAGGGAATTTGGTCGAGGAATTTCCAAATTAGCGAGTGGGGAGGGGGCATGGGTGGAATCTCAAATGTTGGTTTCTTTGCCGCATTGATCAAGTGTAGGGTAGGGGTATCAGGAAAAATCAGACTCGATGAATTCGACTCAGACACAACTCAATTAGAGCTCGTGAGCCAAGCTAGAAAAGCTATTAGTCACTAATTTTTGGTTAATCTTGTACTTATGGTGTTCTCGAGTGCTTGAAGAGGATGGTCAAACTAAAAGAGGACAAAACAATATTTTCCTAACCTCCTTGAACCTTCTCTCTCAAGATTTCACATTGTCTCGTGGTACTTTGATGTCTTCTTACACTCTTTGTGGTTAAGCTTACTTCAACAACCCCTTTATGCTAATATTAGACCACAAAGTTGAGAGTTTAATACCCACTTTATCATACTTCGATGTTAGTAATTTGAAATTGAGATATAATTGAGAGCCTTTTTTGTATTTTAACCGTTAGAATAATATATTGCAAATCAAATACAGGCACGTCAGATATAGTCACTTACCATACTTAATAGCTACGGGCATGCTTTGAAAATCGGTGCGTATATGGATTACTATTCTAAAACGACTGTGAATTAAACCTACAAGTTTATAACGTTTGATCGACCAGCGAGGGAGAGCGTGGAAATGGAAAGGCTATATATGATGCTGCCACGTGTCTACATGATGCAAACTCTCCTTTGTAGCACGTATCTAAAGTGGTGAGTTGTTGGAATAAAGTTTTTAACATAGACTGCAGTTCTTTGTTTTGTGAAAACAAGTTTAATGATGAAGAAAGGCTATTGAGCTGGAGAAGTTTGTTGACCAAAATCCAAACAATATTGAGATGCGTAGCCATGTGTAGATGAATTTCATAATTCAAAATTACGAAGTGACGTTGGCCAAACCATTAAATTTGATTGTAAAGGCTAAAATGTGATTATAATATTTGTCGATTGATTTCTGAATTTTGAAATATGCCCCAGCTCCCTCCATCGTCTGCCTTCTTCCTTTTTCCTTGTGCAGCAACTTCGCCCCAGCTCCCTCCATCGTCTGCCTTCTTCCTTTTTCCTTGTGCAGCAACTTCAGTCGACTTCAAGCCCATCATCGACGTCCCGATCCATTCGATCCCACCACCATCATCATCAACGCTGATGTCTTCTGCCTCACATGAATGCCACCACAAGTTCTTGCACGTTGTTACAGCCATCAATCTTAGTTGCAGCATGCTCACCAACATTCACAAGACCCGTGACCATTGCCTGTTGCACCTGAGGGTCGTGCCTCAGACCAGCGATGAGGATTGAAACATTTAAACGGCTTCTATAGGTCTCCGCTCGTCAGAAACATGTCTTTAATAAGTTACAAGCAGCATGTCTCAAAGGGAAACCCAATTGGCACATCATTCCAACATGCATATTAGGCCGCAGAAGCCAGCGAGTAGAGGACAATGCTCGATTGGGACATTGCTGATGTGGGGATCACTACTTCACCCTCGACAGGTTTGGGAGGTTTGTGCACGCACAGGCGACGATACTCTACAGAAGGGTTACGAGCATGAAGGAGACATTTGTGTGCAAAGGCAGATGAGGAAGAAGAGCATCCCTCTACTCCCATGGACCAGCTACCCGATCCCCTCACAGCTTCACAACTCGGGGGATATTGTGGATGGAGATGTGAGTACGGCAAACAACGAGGAAGGAGGAAGAATAACAAAAGGAGGGAAGATGGAGGGAGCCAAAACATCTTAAACTTTAAGTGTGGTTGTGAACTGAACATCTTATCTGCAACTTACTAATTTTGCAGAAACGGAGGGTAACCTATTCAAGTAGGAAGAAATGTCTGCTCTATTCAATAACAATCAAAATTTTAAAGACATAAGTCTGTTACTCAAACTTTTACTAAATTTTGTGAAAATAATTTTATATGCAAGCTTCAAGATGTTTGTGTAATAATGATTAAAAAATATATGTATATAAACTACATAAGACATGGTTTAGTTTGAAAATCATAACATCTAAACTAAAATACAAGGAAATAAGCATTAAGATTATCATTTTTCCCATTGAAAGAACAGAACGAGCAATATCAAAACTGCGATCTAAAATCTACAACTTGTTACACTGTAAAAACAATTTTAATAATATAACAAGGCAAAAGAGCAAGCCAACTGCTCCTCTAGAAACTGAAACTATTAACTATTAAGAGGAACTTATCCACCATATAAATCAAAACTACTGGACTTTTCAAAAATTAGCAATAATAGTGTCTCGATGGACTAGAAAAACCATCGCTTAAAAGAACACAACAAACTACTGCAAACCACAGAATTATCAAAATCTACATGCTCAAAACCAGAACAAGCGCAAAATCCTACCAACTTAAGCTACATGTAGTTCCTTATCTAGGACCATGCCCAAATTTCTGTTGTCTCCGGACAAGCTTGCCTTTTTTTTCTAAACCCACATGCCATGATCAAAATATAGAAAAAGCGCTAATATTTTTAGAGATAATGAACTAGTGCTAAAATTTTTAGAAATAATGGAAAAGCAATCCAATCCAAAAATCTCCTTAAAGCACAGTTGCACATTACATCTAGATTCAATCCTACATTGATAATATGGCATAAGTTTCTCTAGACAAACCTGATAATAAAACACAACATAAGAAAGGTTCCACTAGCCGGTGGTCTCTAGAAGTTCTGTCAAGGATAGCCACAATGTTCTTAATGCTTTAGAAAGAGACTGCATGTTTCTGCACTCATGGAAATCTCCTACAAAGCACTATTCTATCGCTGGAGGAGGCGCTGCCTTGCGGATTACTAGAGAATCTAGAGACTGCCGGGCTGCACACAAGTGCTTCTACCTTGAATATGGATGATAACGACCTGCACCACCACCACCAAAGCCTGACCTATAAGGTCCTCCGGATCCATAACCAGCACCTGGACCAGAGTCATAGCCACCACCATAACTAGAACCACCATAACCCCCAAAGCCTTCATCTCTTCCATAAGGACCTAAACCACCTCCATAGCCGCCGCCACCACCAAAGCTTCCACCACCATAGGAGCCAAGACGGCTAGAATAACCAAGGGAGGACTCACTCCGATAACCTCCTAAGCTACTGCCTCCAAAACCACCACCATAACCACCACCAAACTCGCCAGCTCCACCACCATAACCACCAAAGCCTCCAAGCCTAGGTCCAAAACCAGATCCCCTAAATGGGGGGCCATACCCACCACCGCCAAAATTGCTAAACGAGTCATTATAACTGCTTGGAACATCCTCAAAAGATCGAGACCTATAATTGCTACCATAGGCCAGTTGGGATTGGTTTGATGATTTCTTTGGTTCAGCCTTCTTGATCTCCACCTACAGCAAAGCAATAACATTAACCTAACCTGTAACAACAAACTATCTAATTTCTAATGACTGCATCTAAGGAGCCTAAATAATTTGCGGTATAAAAGTCTGGAACAAAAATGTCAAGATTATCGGAGATAAGATTATCCAATATCTCAGACATGTTTCTTTCCCATGAAAGCCAAAAAGTCATAAGTCGTTGTAACTTGTAAGTTCATGACATCTACAAAAATAAGATTTCTGTGATTACATCTTGTGCCAAGACAATTTACGAAAATAATCACCTTAGTTCCAGCTAGTTCAATCATATTTCCTTTCGATAAGAGAATATCTACAGTATCTTCGCTGTCAAAGACAACAAATCCAAATCCCCGGGATCTCTTAGTAACATGGTCAGAGATTATCTCATGCTCAACAACCTTGCCGTGCTTGGAAAAGAAATCCTTGAACTCCTCTGTTACGTAGGATATCAAGCACACACATTAGTTTCAGATCCACTTAAAAGACAAATTTGTGACTAAAGATGGCATACAATACCTTCAGAGACAGTAGTAGGAATCCCTCCAACAAATATCTTCTTTGTTTTCAGATCCCTTGATTGAACAGAACCCTTTGGAATAGTTCTTTTAATTTCAACCTGCAGAGAAAATAAAATCAATTTTTCAGAAAATAAGAGAAAGGGCAACTGTCCAGTAGGAAGAGATCGACATCGGTGGAAAGAAACAAAATAATAAACAAGTAATAGTTATCACAACAATAGTCAATTATGAAAATTGGTAGCCAACATTGTGTCCAAGGCATGGTTACCAAAATCATGTTCAATTTATTTCAACAGCTCCTCACAACAGTTCCAATAGTAGAAGCAGATTGAGTCTAAAATAATGACAGGCAACGACTACCCAATTGCTCAGCTTAGAAATACTGTATGAAGTTTTGTAAATAAATGGGGTGTGGAATCTTGCAGCTAAATGTTAAGTGAAAATGACATTGTTAATCTGGAAATTGAGAGTTCTACTGATTCCACCACAGGTTTAAATTTCAAATAATTTTAGCAAATTATTGTTTCACCAATTGCTTAAATCCATGTTTAAAAAATCCGAACGAATTCGAGACAAATCCCTAAATAGTGTTCTTAAAAGAACACTTTTTAGGAATTTATCCGAACGGTTTCGAGACAAATTCCTAAATAGTGTTATTAAAAGAACACAATTTAGGAACTTATCTTTCTTGTGATGGCTGTTGAGTGTTGGCTACCTAACACGCAACCCTCCCCAATTTACCCGGGCTTAGGATCAAAGGGATCTTATTGGATCTAAGCCCGAGAATGACCCAAGATAGATCTGAATGGAGGCAAAAACTCCATGTAGCCAACCCTACTTGATGTGGGCAAAGGCTTTGTTGTTGTTAATGATGATGATGATGGTTTCACCAATTGAGCGATAGCATATCATAAATAATATCCAAACAAAAACAGATGCGCAACACATCTAGTATATAATGTACAGAAAAAATCTTGGACGTTTATGATGCTGTTGGCATAAGGTTGAGAACTAGACTGATTCTGCAGGCTAGAGGTGTTTCTCTATACAAAGGAAACCTATAAAAGAGAGCAAAATTAGAGGATAGATGGTATAAACAATCAATTAGAGTTGGAAAATAATGTCCAAAACTAAAACTAGTGAACAAAATCCAACATGTCCTACAGCTTCGTAAGCGAAAGTTGGAGACCCATAAAATTACACTTGGATACTATTATGGGGGTAATCAGATGCATCAAACCATTGGAGAAGAAAAGAGGTTTGCATAAAACAAAGCAATAGCCCAAAAGGAAAACTTACAGGCTTTCCCAAAATGACATGGTTGTCTTCAATCACTTTATCGACTACAGACGGATCAGCATAAGTTATGAACCCAAAACCTCTTGGATGCCCAGTTACCTTGTCTTTCATGATAACTGAATCTATAATTTCACCATAGGCTCCAAAATGTTTCATGAACATATCTGCAAAATAAGTCATGTTTAAAATCTTGCAGATCATACATTTTCAAGACATGCCATAAACAATTAGAGGAAACTACTATCTATGACATTGAAGTCTGATAAGGAAAACACAACATTCATGTTCACCAATAAACCAACAAAATAATCAACTTTTCAGACTTATATATTTAGAAGCAAATATTTATAATGCAAGTCCATTTGACAACTTGTGATTCTCAACCAGATTGATGTTGTGGTATCCAATAAGTTAAACACTACAAACATGACAGGGAACTGTTGATTATTTTTCTTTGCCCTTAAAATTTACAAACCCTCTTCCGCAGCCAGTGAAACTATACAAACCCTCTCCCACATCTCTAATGAAACTAGCAAGATCAAATTGCGACTCCGAAGTAACCAATAAAGTCACTTGCACATCTTTTTGGGTAATTTTATTATACCATTGTCTGGCAAAATTTAGTATGCCATAAGTAACCAATAAAATACAATGAATAGATCCTTAGGTTAGGCTTTGGCAGAGTTGATCTAAACTATCAGATGGCCAAAAACCTCAGCAATCAGTCATGATAAACATGAAAAATGTGTCTTTTAATTTCAGTGTTTAGTTTTCATTTTTCAGCAAAAAAGTAGACTCAATATATTGTTTACTTGCATGCTTCTTATACCCAAAGTCAGAGCACAGCTCTATAGTGAAATCTAACCAAGTTTATCGAAACAAACCCACTAAAACAAAAACCGAATATCACTTGGACAGCAATAAGTATAATGTTGAAGATAAGACCACAACAATAACTGTATAGTTAAGAGATGAAACAACAAATAAATTTTCTTTGCACACTGCAAGTTTGCGATAACAGATCCATGACCACGATGTTCCTTGCACAATTGCACCAAAAAATGTAGATCCAACAAAATCGGATGTTATTCAACTATGTGATCACCTAAAACCAACCAAATTGAGCGCAAGTTTGAAAGAACCTCTCGAGCTACAACGCAAGAAACCAACAAAAACCTATCGAATCGGGCATCTTGTACTCACTCATGTTCGTGTCCTTGTGGAGTCCTCCGATGAAGATTTTTCTGCAATGAACAACAAAGTCAACATCAAAGACGGGGGAAAAACACGAAAACGACACGAATTGAGAGATCGAAGATAATTGGGCAATGAAGAACGCACCCGGGGCTGGCGCCATCGTTCTCGGAAGCCCTGGCGTTGCCTTTGAATTTTGACGCCATGGCTTGCCAAGAAGCTGAGTTAGGGTTAGGGTTTGGGTCTGGTCGAAGGAAGGATCGAGAAGAGGTTGTGGTGGTTATAAAGAGCAGCTGTTGGGATTTTGCGTTTGGTACCCTCCGTGGTGTTAAAAGTTGGATGAAGATTTCCCGGACATGTTTGGTTGCTAAGATATCTAAGGTATCCGGATCCAGTTCCGTCCATGTATTTTTGGGTTTGAATTACTTATATCAACTTTACAATTTCTTCTGATATAATATTTTTAATCATATTTAAATAAAAAAGTTAATATAAAAATATATTATAATTATTAAAAAAATAATATAACATATAATTAATGTGATATCACATCACATTACCATTCCGACCCTCCTAACCATCCAAACAGCTACTATTCACGTAATGTTATCCAATACAATCCAGTTACCGAACAGATCATAGGGGTGCGCGAGTGAAAGCGCCATCCTCAACATATTTTCAATGACGACATGACCTCAAGTCAAGAATTTCACATATAATGCATATGTAAAGAAAAATCTCCATACTAAGTATGAGTTGGTAGATGATTTCTCGACTCCACATTCTCCTTTTTTATTTCTATTTTCTCCCTCCAGCTGATAATCTCGTGTAAAAAAATCCCTTCCCTTTTCTTTTTTCTTCATTACCCCCAATCTTCCTCTGCGACCTCCACCTCCATTACAAGATTTTAAATATCAATATCATATCGTTAACTTTATTGAGAGATATATCAGAATATATCGATAATTTCGATTGAAATCTCAAAAATGATTCAAAATATTTTTCTCACGAATTAAGAACGCACGTACCACCTACATAATATCATGCGGAGTGTTGATTGTTTAGAGATATCAGTAAGCAGATAATGGAATTTTACAATCACAATATATAAACGTATGCCTTTTATGATAAAAAAAATAACCACGTATTTAAAAAAACAAGAAGATGTGGTCACTTTGATAATGAAGTAAAATCTTATTAAAAGATGATCAAAACAAATAGTTGTCCTCGACGAGATATTGAAGTATATCGCCTCTTAATTATGGATGGACCCATGATAGTATTTAGGAAGGGGCTCAAATAGAAGAATGACTTTTTTGTTTATCAATATAATAAAATCAACTAGCATATAGAATATTTACAATGTAAATAAAAAAATTATGAAACTCTTTCTAAAATTAATTTATTAAAGTTGTCCTCGACGAGATTTCATATTTTGAAATCGTTGAATAATTTCTTCGTTGCTGTCATTTGTAAAAATATTTTTTTACTATAAGTAACCAACCTATCATTCAATCATTGTTCCTTCACCTTAACATGAAGATAATTTTTGATATGTTCCATAGCAGAGAATGATATTTCTATTGCAGCAATTGTAATAGATGAAATAAATGAAAATTAAAGGATGTGACATATCTTTTTCTTCTCAATCAATAATCATGCAAGATATATGATTCCTTTCAAATTAAAAAAATATTCATTTGAAGTCAAATCCAAAAAAATAATTTCGAGTTTGTTGTCTAATTTTACCATATCAACATCTAAACAGTCATCTTTATATAATGTGACCATATTGTGATGCCTCGTCCCGTAGGGAGAGCATCGAACCTAACTACCTAGAATCTAGATACTCAATAATAGCCACATTCATATGTCATGATTAACATTCAGAATGTAAAGCAGGAAATGTAAGGAATAAAATGCTCCAGCAAATATTTATATATTCATGGTTCTCAAAAATTTATAAATTTTCATTGTAGTCCACAATATATTTTTACATGATTAATAACTTAAACTACATAAGATACAAAAGTATAACAACAACAAGTACAATACTACAAGTAAAATTATACCATGAATCTGGTACAAATTGTGGAAGCTCAAGTCACTACTGCTACTCAACAACCTACAAACCTAGATGGATTTTCAAAGAAGTACGTATGAGCAGAAAGCTCAGTACAGCAAAAATAGGTTAATAATACTAGCAGAAATGTAAAAGAGTAAAGAGAGTGATACTCATATTCCATTATTATCCTTACACTTGTTCACTATCCCAAATCATATGTAAAGATTATTATTGTAAGTTGCATGTATTTTACTATCTTTACTCTAAAGTATTTGTATTGTCGTACATATATGAGCTCATTGGTTACGCATTTAGCTACATGATAAGTTGGGTTTAATCAAGCATGTATCTACACACCATGGTACTATCCAAAGCATCCTTTCTCATTTATTTGTTGAGTTCAAAAATCATAATGATATTATCTCAGCACTCATAAATTGTGCATCAAAGTAACCAACCCAGGCAAACAAACCCCAACTTTCAACTTCAATTCATTTCTCCCAACTTAACCTCCACAAGGAGAATACTCGGGAATAAGTACATCGTGGTCAAACGAGACCGCACCGGATGCACCCTTATGATAAAAGCAAGAATCTTCAATGAGTGTCGTACTAGGGACGTGGAACATAGTGACAGAATCCGTAGTACTCGTTCAGCCGATAGGGTCGTGGAACACACGGACAGCACCCGTAGAATTAGAACTAACACTCCATCTAGGACTTACCCGGATCACGAGATTTGTGCCCCATTCTCGGTTATGCTAACTTATCTAAGTATAATACATGCAGGCAAAAATTCATAAAGTGGTCTATAATAATTCAATTATAGGATATTTTCATCCCACCAAGACTAACTCCTTGTGATACCGGCATCGCAGATAGTATGTGGTCTCGGTTCACGTGGAACCTCACACTATAACTCTAAGGGTTCGTTTGGTTGCAGGGGTGGGGAGGGTTGAGTTGGGTTGGGGTATCCCTGTGAATAGTAAACTGTGAGGAGGATTGGGAGGGTTGGAAGGAGGGGTACCCCGGGTTGGGCCAACCCAACCCTGCCCAACCCTGCAACCAAACAGACCCTAAGGCATTGGATGCTTAGGGTCGGGGTGCCTCCGTAGGCATGAAATGGAGTAAAGCATCCTAACTAAGTTCCCAACACATCCACTAGTTGCCCCTGATTGAAATCATGAAACCCCACACTTTACTGTATACCAAATCAACCCCATACTTTGTTGTCAATATACTCATCCTATCACCTGGCTAAGTTTGACAGGTGAGGCAAACCACCATTCACGCAAACACCTTCACAAAACCACTTAGAAAGCGCTACCCATCGATGAAGGTCCACAATGGCATAGCTCATGAGTTAAGGCATAAGATCCTACACATTGATCATTTGAATCTCACTCCCAACTAGTGGAGGGAAAGTACAGTTTCCTTTGTTACCTTCAAATAACAAAAACCAGTACTGAATTTCATAACCATTCCAGTCAACCTTGGATCACCATACATCTCATTATCTCATCTTGTACACGAAGATTTACAATGTGAGTATCCATACGGTCCAACTTAGTCCTTAAACCCTTTAAGTCAACTCCCCCTTTATAATTGTACTCTACTACCCAGTCAGTTGACCCTCCAGGATGTTGACACTTGACCTCTCATGGTGTATCTGTTTAGTTATCTAACTTCAACGGCATGGATAGTCTGCAGTTGACCCCATACCGAGCCTCATGCTACGACTCCAAGGTATGTGGTACTTTAAAGTTGGGGTGCCTCCGTAGGCATGTAGTGAGGTACATGCTGTTGGACATGCGAGCCCACGGCGAGCCATTATGCAATAAATGTTATTGCACGTATCATTCCCTGATCTGAAATAAAGATTAAATAATTTGCATAATAGGTCCCTCTGTACAATTAGGGTTATGTACCATGGCCATCTTAATGATCATACAGCTGTTGATTCATTAAATGAATCATAGAGGCTGGTGCTTGGATGAATATCTAATGGGTTAGATAGAGGACTCATCAAGCACCGTCAAATGATTATTAAGAGATGATCTCCAGCCTGAGTAGGAGATGGCAATCCTTTCTCGCATAGGCTGATTTCTGACCGACCTCTCGATGCAGGTCCTCTGCATGGGAATAGTGATTCGGAGGTGTCAGATTAGTTAAGTCAATGGGTTGACTTAGCGAGATCGAGATAACCTAAGTCCTATGTTGAATACTGTCACAGCATAGGCACACATCCTCTGACTAGAGACAGATGTGTTACTATATGTCTGAGTATGTATATTTGGCAGACCATTAGGTTGATGACCTAATCAAGGTCTATACACCGGCGAGCTGGTGTGCATATAAGGGCATATGAGTAAAACGATCTCTCAAAGGGATCATACAGGTTCACTTGTGAACCGGAAGACATGAGCTCACTCATGAGGTATTGGGACCGATCAAATTCCATGCATGGTCGTCGTGCTTTGGAAGCATGACAAGAATTTGAAGGTATGATATATGCTTTGGGAAAGCACATGATCGATACCAAAACCCAATGACCAAGATTGAGAAACTTGGTGATCGAACCATGAAGAAGACAGTATAAAATAGATCTTCATCTTCATGTTGATCATTGGTCTTCCAGTATGCAGGATGTGCAGGTATTGGGAATACCTGAGGGTGATGTGATCATAAACGATTGTATAACCATGACGCTTCTAGTCCGAGGGAGTGATGAAACAGGTCTGGATTTTAGTGACTCCTCTCAGTAGAGAAGTAACTTGATCTTAGTCCAAATGTTGGACATTGATCAGAATGTGATTAAGATGCAATGAGAAGATTAAGTATACGGACTTGATTTAATCAAGCATCTATGAGAGGTCCGTTAGATCTGGATTTGAGATGAGATCTCAACATCCAAGTCACTATACATGGAACAATACAATCGCCCTGTCCTTATCTCCAAGTATCTGCGGAGAAGGCACATTATTCTTGAAGGAGTTCAAGAATAATTCCTATGATGAATTTAGTATCCAAGCAAGAAGGTTTTGATGATTAAATGAGATTTAATTATCAAAGTATAATATGAATAAGATTCATATTATTAGAATGTGTCCAAGATAATTAAATGAGATTTAATTATCAAGTACAATATGAATAAGATTCATGTTGAGAGAATAATTGTCCAAGATAATTAAATAGGATTTAATTATCAAGGATAAGCAGATCGTGGATAGTGATATCCCGAATATCTGTGTATATTATAAATGAGATTTATAATATATCAGAGAGAGAGAAATATTGTCAATAACATTTATTAATTATTAATGTGGATTGGATCCACATTAGTTAATTAATTGGAAATGTAATTTACAAATTAGTTTGGGATGTGAATATGATTCACATTTTTTTCAATGGCATGATTGAAATATTCACAAATTAATTTGGAATTAATTTGGTGGACATTATTGCAATAATAATTATTGCAAATAATCAAGAAATAATAATATAAATAAAAGGAGACAAAACCACCAATATCATAGGTGGCGTTAGTCATAGGTGACGCCTCCTTGATTTTAGGAGGGGTTGTTGTCTCCTCTTATTTGTTGACTTATTATCTCTTGATAAATTAATTTATGTTAATTAAATTTTGTTGATAATAATTCAACACATATTTAATTTAATATAAATTAATGTTGTTGATTTTTAACCAACAATAATCATAGCCGTTGGATGGCTCTTGGATTACAATGACCGTTGGATCCATGAGAGCCATGGATTGAGATCCATTGGATCCCAAACTAATATATAAAGAGGGTAGCCTTAGCCCTTGAGAGTACACCAAGTAGACGCCTACTCTACTTCTCTCTCTCCCTCTCATTCTCGTGCTCTTTCTCTCTCTCTCTCTCTCCATAGGGTGGCCGACCACCATTGTTGAGAAAGGAGAGAAGTTCTCACCTTCGCCTTCGACGACTCGAGGATCTCCTTCTTCTTCGTGGCTACTTGCTGTAGAGGAAGACGACGGATTTCGCTTGACGAAATCAGGGGATCTATTGCTTGATCTTCATCAAGGATTGTCGGAGGGACGCGACTCATCATCATGCCCGCAAGTGCGTTCTTCGTGGATCGGACTTGAGACAGGAGGATCTCTTGTTTGGGATCTCGCGATCACAACCGCGCTTCAAAGGTATTCCTTATACTTTGTGGTTTGATGAAACGATCCGAGAAGTGTTCTCGTGATCATGTGGTTTCATCGTTTGATTTAAATTTTTTTAAAATTCCGCTGCATCTTGCGACTAGTACGACTAGTCGCCCCAATCGTATTCGATGCGATCATCATGCTTCCGTGATGCGCTTGAGGATTCTCAATATCCTTTAAGTGGTATCAGAGCCTTAGGTCGAAAAAGGTTTTGGATATGATCCATGAACCATATACGACTTGGGTTTGAAATGGTCGTGAAAATTTTTTTGGCGCATTTGAATTTTCGCAACTCTGTCTAATTGATTTTTTCGGCACTGTTTAAATTGTTTAAACACAAAATATTCAATTGGATTTTGTTTCCCATTAAACAAGGAAACCATAGGACTTGAGTTTACTAAATTTGGATTTAATTTGCTCAAGATATGGCCTTTTGAATATGCATGTATTCACAGTTGCGAGAACTGCAGAACAGAACGTGATTAATTTGTTAATTACGGTTTTGTTACACCTCGAAATACGTGAAAATCATATAGGTTCTGTTATAAATCAAGTTGGCAATCTTAGGGCACTAATTTTGCGAATTTTGGATTTAAATTGATCAAGATAAGTTGATTTTAGTGATAAGGGGTCACTGCTGGAAATTGACTTTTTTTTATCATGAACCTTGTGATAGTCATTCAAATAAATGTTGATGAAAATTAATTGTTAATTTTCTGAAATTCGTTATTGATAAATATTTGTGGAATATTTAAAGATGATAATCAATTCCTTGAATGACATCCCACTAAACCATAATGATAAGATAGTTGATCTTGATCATTGGTTAACTTTGAAATCATCAACAAACATTGTTTTCATGTAAAACCCTAGGTCATCCTACAATAGTTGTAGGACAACTTTTTCATGCAAAACCTCTTGCTTGAATAGGATTGGGGATTTGTTTAGCAAATTTCCTTATAATATAATCAAAAATGTTTTGATGTATATTATATGGTATAATTTCGGTTGAAAGACCGATGAGCATCTCAAAGTACATGATGATCTATCTGGCATTATCCTTTCCTGAGGTGGATATGGTGTCTAGTCGGAGATCGCTGGGGTAGCGGGTTGCAACGTATGTGGTCCGTCCCACTCTCGCCGGTATTGGCCATGACAGCGGGTAGGGATTGGATAATGCCGGAGAAATCAAAGTGTATTTCTAATTATTAAAATTCGAAATAATACGTACTTTGAGATTATACCTACTATTCAAGTAAAATTCAAAGTTTGTTGATTGATAATAGGATTGATGATTGATTTAATGTGATTAAATTAATTATATCCTATGAAACACTCTATTATGAATAGATGTGTATTTCCCTTGGAAGAATTAATTATGTGAATATGATTCACGATAATTAATTATTTCAATTTGAATAAGAGGTGGAGGATCACATAAGTGACATCCATGGTCTCCCGTCAAGGCAAAGAATTTCGTCGCCAAAAGTTGTATATAGGAGACGCCTGTCCGAAGTGACAGATCCTATATAAAACTATTTGGATTGGGTTCTTTGCTTCTCAAAAGAGTAAGGCTGTATACGTAGTGACCCCAATATCGGGTCCTCATATTATTGGGGCGATATTGGATTGCGTATAGCGAGTTTTAAGCATGTTGACGGTTTGTTCAATTAGCAACGGGTCAACATCATCTTAGGGGTGGTGGGCCCGGGTGTTAAAGACCGAATTGGGAAATGCAAGTTGGACTTGCAAGGCGGAATGTGTTCCCGCTTCTCTTTATTCGAATCACAGGTTCTCATATTATTGGGATGTGATAAAGATAGAGAGGAGATCCCAGATCTTGCTTGAGATATAGTGGTAAGTATATCTCTTACTTTGAAAGACGATTAGGGAATAGTCTTTCATAGTAGACATAGCAAGACAAATTTGATTTCAAATTCCTAAATCAAAGTAAAATATGTATATATAATATATATACCCATATGCAAATTTCTTATTTCAGATAATCCTTCATTAAACCCACTCAATGTTATACTCAATAATAACCAGTAAAATATCATGGATTGGACTCATGATCCAGATATTGTACTTGCAATTGGACACATAATGTATGTGGTTGCAATGTGCAAGTTTCCTCAACATGATGAGGAGTGACAATTAAATAAGACATTAAGACATCACCTTAGGGTTTGTACGTCTCTATAGTCTTGATCTTTCATCGAGTGTACTTTAGAAGTGACATGTTGATGATGATCGCAATTGTCAAAATAATCCTTATAAAAATCTAGGAAGATGTCCTGGCATAATTGTGCTCTAGACATTTAATCATGAATGACGTGGTTCTCTGCATTATGCAGAATGGTGGCTCGAAAGAGATGATGTATTCAAAATGTTTGAATACCTACCTGAACCTAAGTCTCTAAGAGTTTAGATGGATGTAGATACGATGAATGTCATCATTCTACTGTCTATACTCTAGTCATTCATGAAGCTTCATAATATTCATATTGTATGAATTTAATGAAGCATGTATAAATGTTGAAGTCCTCTTGTATTGAAATATTTTGAATTCAACATAAGAGATTCTTTGTCTTGAACAATGGTTGTTTATAGATGAAGAGAGCACAGTGGAAGCATGGGTCGGACCCGTGTGAGAAGGAAAGTCAAAGAGTTGATTATACTTCTGTGACTTCCATATGACATCCAAAGAGTTGGATGAATGCCTATACTGCAATAACTTGATGTGTTGATAGTATGACTATCAAGTCTGTCTAGAATCCTTAGAGAAGGACTCAGATAGTGCATCATAATAATCTATATCTACATTTGATCATTGAAATTGACTTGCTTATTTGATAAGATAAAGTCTGATAATTGTATCTCAATCTTCTAACAACACTTTCAATGTGTTGCACATGTTTTAGAAGACTGGAAAACTTTGATCTTAAGGTTTATAGTTATCCACATAGACATTGATGCAATTGTTGCAACAATCTCTGTTGGATTGATATACTTCTTAATTTCAGTGGGAGAGCCTTAGTCTTAGAGAATGTCTCTATGACCTAGATATTAGAATACACTCATTGTTTGTTTCTAAATGTTGGAAATAAACATGAATTATGGAATAAACCTATCATAAAGAGTTATGATGGATATATTTCAGATAATAATCTAGCATCTGGTGGACTCTACTAAATTAGAAATTTAATGAATAGTTCATTAAGATTTCTAATACTGAAAGTTAAACCATATAAGATCAATAGGAGGATAAAGATCATTTGACAATGATTTAGCATCAAGTTTTGGACATATGTCTGCTGATGAGATCAATAGACTAGTAAGATATGAAACTTTAGAATGTCTAGAATTTCAAATCTTACATACTTGTGAATATTGTATTCAAAGTAAATGTCCAATACACCCGTCTTTTTGGGAAAGGTGTAAGATGTCAAGGTATTCGAGATCTCATACATATTGATGTATGTGAATCATCTATATCATAGTGAACATTGTGGATATGTGATATCTATTGATGATCATGTATGATATGAGATTTCTTCTCTTCACCTGAGAAACCTTTGAAATGTTCAAAGATTTCGTAATTTTGGTTTAGAACCAAAGTTTGAAGGAAGATTAAATGAATTTGATCTAACCAAGGTAGCAAGTACCTATTAGATGAATTCAAAGAATATCTTATGGAGATATGAATATCATTTCTATCTCAATCCTCCTGACACACCTAAACTCACTGGAGTTGTAGGAAGATACAATTAGATCGTGTGTGACATGATTTGATCAATGATGAATTTTAGCATAATTATACCTTAGTTTCTAGGTATATATGTGTAGTAGAGACTACAATATATATATCCATAATAAGGTTCCATGCATGTAAGCTAGAATCTAGCACTTGAGAGTGCTACTTCATTAGGAAAATAAAGGATGGTATTGGATACCTATTTTATGACCTTGAGATTCTTAAAATATCTCATCTTTGAGAATATGATTCTTACAGGATGACTCTCTTGAGAATCAAGATGAAAATGAAGTAAAGGAACTCATTTAATCTTGAGAAGATAATGAGGCTCCAGAAATCGGAAACTAAAAGGGACAATTAAAGATGAAACACTAATACTTCTTCAAATGAGTTTGAAGATGTATCATTGTGCCAGTTAAGTCTGACAATGATCGGACTTCATGTGATGAAGCTCCTGAGGATCATGACATGGAAAGATGGATATTAGCAATAAAGGTCTAAGGTAGACTTCATATACAAGTGTTGTATATGGACCCTCGAGGATCCACCTATAAGGGTTAGACCCATTAAGGTGTAAATGGATCTTCAATAGAAAGAGGGAACCTGATGAGAAGGTAGAGACCTTCAAAGCACGGTTCGTAGCCATGAGCTACACACTGAAGAGAAGACATCGATTGCGATGTGGCTTGCTTTTTCAGTGATCATGCTTAAACCCATCAGAATATTGCTAACCCTAGCTACACAATTTGACTATGGCATTTTCAAGTCAAGATTGTATTCCTCTATGAATACCTCTTTGAGGATATTCACATGAAGTAGCCCCAGGGCTTCATGGTTGAGGAATGCAAGATGTGCCGGCTAAAGAACTCCATCTTTGGACTCAAATAAGCTTATTGTCATTGGAACATAAGATTTGATGAAATTATAATTGTTATAATTTCAAGTAGAATCTTGATGAACCATGTGAAGCTTAGTGGGAGTGCCATTGTGTTCATCGTGCTAAATGTAGATAATATCCTAATCATTTGGAATGATATAAGGATGATAATAAGTGTTTTATGATCTGGCTATTCCATACCTTGAGATATGATCTCAAAAGATGCCTCTTGGATCTTAGTTCTGAAGGTGTTCAGAAGCAAAGAAAAGAGGGTATTGGGACTGTCACATTTGTAGTACACCTTGGACATGTTCCATTTTATGGAAATTCCAAGAAAGGCTTCCTTCCCTTAAGATTTGGTACTGACCTATCTAAAGGGATAGCACCTCAAAGAGTTGAGGAAGTGAATGCTAAAACTGGTTGCCCTTTTTTTTGTGCATCAGTTACGAGAAGCTGAAAGTATGCTAGATGTGTACAAAAGCCAGATATCTGCCATGCAGTGGGAATAGTAAACTGTTATTAATCCTACTATGGAGATATAACACTTAATTGCAGTAATAACAATATCTTCAAAGATGATAAGGCTTTAGAGATAGTGATCTCTAAGTCTTATCTTCAAGAAATTAAGACTTTTAGATGGAGATCTAAAAGGTCTTAACTGCGAATACCTTAGGAGATAGAGATCTCCAGGGATAAGGGTATTCTAATAAGGATAATAGAAATTACATGCTGGTTATAATAATATTTCTTTGAGTTGTAGTATCAAGGATAATATGATTGACAAGATTGAGTATTGGTTGCATTAGATGCGAGCACTGTTACTGGGGATATGCAAGTGCCGTAAAAGGACTTGGCGTAGTCTCGCGGGAACAAAGTGATTGATCAGCTTACCTAGCTATTTTCAGAATAGCCTATGATCGTCACATGAGTGTGGGTTTAAATGATTAGCCCATTAATGGCTCTTAGGGCTAGTGGGAGATTGTTGGACATGCGAGCCCACGGCGAGCCATTATGCAATAAATGTTATTGCACGTATCATTCCCTGATCTGAAATAAAGATTAAATAATTTGCATAATAGGTCCCTCTGTACAATTAGGGTTATGTACCATGGCCATCTTAATGATCATACAGCTGTTGATTCATTAAATGAATCATAGAGGCTGGTGCTTGGATGAATATCTAATGGGTTAGATAGAGGACTCATCAAGCACCGTCAAATGATTATTAAGAGATGATCTCCAGCCTGAGTAGGAGATGGCAATCATTTCTCGCATAGGCTGATTTCTGACCGACCTCTCGATGCAGGTCCTCTGCATGGGAATAGTGATTCGGAGGTGTCAGATTAGTTAAGTCAATGGGTTGACTTAGCGAGATCGAGATAACCTAAGTCCTATGTTGAATACTGTCACAGCATAGGCACACATCCTCTGACTAGAGACAGATGTGTTACTATATGTCTGAGTATGTATATTTGGCAGACCATTAGGTTGATGACCTAATCAAGGTCTATACACCGGCGAGCTGGTGTGCATATAAGGGCATATGAGTAATACGATCTCTCAAAGGGATCATACAGGTTCACTTGTGAACCGGAAGACATGAGCTCACTCATGAGATATTGGGACCGATCAAATTCCATGCATGGTCGTCGTGCTTTGGAAGCATGACAAGAATTTGAAGGTATGATATATGCTTTGGGAAAGCATATGATCGATACCAAAACCCAATGACCAAGATTGAGAAACTTGGTGATCAAACCATGAAGAAGACATTATAAAATAGATCTTCATCTTCATGTTGATCATTGGTCTTCCAGTATGCAGGATGTGCAGGTATTGGGAATACCTGAGGGTGATGTGATCATAAACGATTGTATAACCATGATGCTTCCAGTCCGAGGGAGTGATGAAACAGGTCTGGATTTTAGTGACTCCCTCAGTAGAGAAGTAACTTGATCTTAGTCCAAATGTTGGACATTGATCAGAATGTGATTCAGATGCAATGAGAAGATTAAGTATACGGACTTGATTTAATCAAGCATCTATGAGAGGTCCGTTAGATCTGGATTTGAGATGTGATCTCAACATCCAAGTCATATACATGGAACAATACAATCGCCCTGTCCTTATCTCCAAGTATCTGCGGAGAAGGCACATTATTCTTGAAGGTGTTCAAGAATAATTCCTATGATGAATTTAGTATCCAAGCAAGAAGGTTTTGATGATTAAATGAGATTTAATTATCAAAGTATAATATGAATAAGATTCATATTATTAGAATGTGTCCAAGATAATTAAATGAGATTTAATTATCAAGTACAATATGAATAAGATTCATGTTGAGAGAATAATTGTCCAAGATAATTAAATGGGATTTAATTATCAAGGATAAGCAGATCGTGGATAGTGATATCCCGAATATCTGTGTATATAATAAATGAGATTTATAATATATCAGAGAGAGAGAGATATATTGTCAATAACATTTATTAATTATTAATGTGGATTGGATCCACATTAGTTAATTAATTGGAAATGTAATTTACAAATTAGTTTGGGATGTGAATATGATTCACATTTTTTTCAATGGCATGATTGAAATATTCACAAATTAATTTGGAATTAATTTGGTGGATATTATTGCAATAATAATTATTGCAAATAATCAAGAAATAATAATATAAATAAAAGGAGACAAAACCACCAATATCATAGGTGGCGTCACCTATGACTTAGTCATAGGTGACGCCTCCTTGATTTTAGGAGGGGTTGTTGTCTCCTCTTATTTGTTGACTTATTATCTCTTGATAATTAATTTATGTTAATTAAATTTTGTTGATAATAATTCAACACATATTTAATTTAATATAAATTAATGTTGTTGGTTTTTAACCAACAATAATCATAGCCGTTGGATGGCTCTTGGATTACAATGACCGTTGGATCCATGAGAGCCATGGATTGAGATCCATTGGATCCCAAACTAATATATAAAGAGGGTAGCCTTAGCCCTTGAAAGTACACCAAGTAGACACCTACTCTACTTCTCTCTCTCCCTCTCATTCTCGTGCTCTTTCTCTCTCTCTCTCTCCATAGGGTGGCCGACCACCATTGTTGAGAAAGGAGAGAAGTTCTCACCTTCGCCTTCGACGACTCGAGGATCTCCTTCTTCTTCGCGGCTACTTGCTGTAGAGGAAGACGACGGATTTCGCTTGACGAAATAAGGGGATCTATTGCTTGGATCTTCATCAAGGATTGCGGGAGGGACGCGACTCATCATCGTGCCCGCAAGTGCATTCTTCGTGGATCGGACTTGAGACATGAGGATCTCTTGTTTGGGATCTCACGATCACAACCGCGCTTCAAAGGTATTCCTTATACTTTGTGGTTTGATGAAACGATCCGAGAAGTGTTCTCGTGATCATGTGGTTTCATCGTTTGATTTAAATTTTTTTAAAATTCCGCTGCATCTTGCGACTAGTACGACTAGTCGCCCCGATCGTATTCGATGCGATCATCACGCTTCCGTGATGCGCTTGAGGATTCTCAATATCCTTCACATGCATCCTAACTAAGTTGCCAATAATCCATGTTCTTCATTTGGTCCATAAACATCTTAATATACATACATATATACACACACATACAAGTTTGTAAATGTGTACTCATTAGACCTTAAGTGCACATCCTCATAGTTCCATTCATTTTCCTTATAATTTTTTATTTAGGTTTGTCTCTTACTTATTATGATATCATATCATTAAAGTCACATCCGTTGCCTAATATTGTTGTGCACAACACAATTACAAGTGGTTAACTTTAAATTTCAAATTCCCTTACAACTCTTTCATTGATTTGAGTGTTCTTCGATGCACTAAAAAGATTTCTAGACACTCTACAAACTTCATTAAGTAAGTGCTACTATTTGATGTCATGTAGAACTTGGAATTCGATCTCAAAGTCAGCACATTCTCATATTTTGGTGCTAAAAACTGCACATTACCTTAAAACTACACCCTCTTTCATATCATATTTCAAGCATGTTCATATATGATTTGTCTTGATTTCAATTTCTCTAGAAAGATCTATCAATTCTCTACATAACAAAGTTATTAAACATGAGAATCCAACATGGAATAACCTCAATTCATGCGATCAAAAGCAGACATTTTCTTTCTTGTTTCTTTTACTATAAAGAATAATCATGCAACCTTTTAAAATCAATTCCTATGTCATTTCTCATCAAAATCTTTTGATTTTTGGAATTCTGGAAGGATAGTTATTTCATACACAATTTTCATGAAGGATGGTTTGCATTTCAATTACATTTAATTCTTCAAATTGCAAGCTCAATGTACCACCTTGAATTTGTGAATAGTGAGTTGTTCATGTGATCATATGATCTTAAAATTCACATTACCATTGGATCTCTTAATGAAATAAGTTGATTTTAGATTCACATGAGAGTTAATTGATAAGGTTACAATTTTTGTGAAGAATGGTTTGCAATTTAAACTCGTTTCGATTTATATTTTCAAGTACGAACAGAACCTCAATTTATCCTCAAATGTTATTCATATTATTTTTTATGCAACAATAGAAACACACAATCAACTTGCATACACATCTCTTTTAAGTATTCTAAATTAGGAACATGAATTACAAACCAAAACACAATGTCAAGAAAGAATCCATCCAGCAAGTAGGTCTTGAAGCCCGTGAGAAACACATACATACTCGACAAATCATGAGAATGTGAAGGGGAGGGACCATACCTCACACGGAGCCTCCCGTGAGAAACTGGTGTTATAGCTATGTTCTGGCGTGTCCTCGTTATCACGGTTACCTCTAACCCACAAGAAAATCATTGTTAGGGTAGACCCATAAGCAAAATTACCAGAAAATGAGGAATGAGAGAGAGTATTACATTTATAATGGTAGATTCACATTGACGATTACGAGGGGATTTTTCTCTTCAAAAATGATGGAGATTAGCTAACTTCATCGACCTCGGCGGCTTTCGGATGGAGCTCTGATGAACTTAATGGTGGAGGAAGGCTGGAGGATGACTTGGGATGCAAGTGAGGAATAAGAGGGCTTAATCTTAGATTTTATCACCAAGCTTTCGTATTTTGGTGGATCCTTATGCGATCCTGCTCAAAATCCATATCAAAATCCATACTTGACCCATCCTCACTAAAATAGTCATATATCCCTCACCCAATCTCTTATTTACAAAATTTTAGATGTGTTGGATTCATGCCGATAATACACATCCAATAGTATATTATTTGCTGCAATCAGCTAAGATTTGGATTTTTTATAATTTTTCTAATGATATACGATCATTTGATCATTACCTCTTAACCAAAATGTAGGGCTAAAAAATGTGGTTTCATACATATGAATCAACTTCTCTTTATTGAAGAAGGATAATTAATATAACTAATTAAGACATGTTACACATAAAAGCAAATCAATTGTCCATCTTGTAAAATGACAATTCAGATCTAGAAGTTATAAGTCAATAACCATATAAAATATTTTCAACATGATAATGATGCAAATTAGTCATACCATGAGCTTCGTATCGAGGTCTTCCATGAGTGAACCATGGTTCATCCATCTAAGGAATGCCAATATATTACTTTTTGCAAAAGCAACATATATTTCCGAGTAACGAGTCTCATTTACTATCTCGTAGAAGTTGCAACCTTTGTGTAGAAATCTTCACAAAGTGATATCATTTACAATATCTTGATCTTTGTTGTGATGATTATGATAATTTTGATGTAATACCCAAAATAATTTCATAGACAACGACTAAATATAAAATCAAGATTGTATGAAATCTAACAAAGAATATGCTTAAACTATTTGTTCATAATTTGAACCGTCTTGCACAATAACATTAAGGATGTCTACTATTGATACAAACATCAAAGTGATGCTAATTAAGGATTTGCAATGTGATCCCCATCGAGTATCACCAGGACGTGACAGTATGTCTACTGGTTGAACCTCTATCGATTAAAGTTCACTGATTTCAATAGATTTAGTAATCTAAAGAGCATGATTTTCTCTTACTCAATCACGATGTTGATATGAAGCTTCAACAATATTCAATAGATATAGAAAATTAGTAAATACTAATGCAACTATAACATTATTTAGCAACTTCTACTAAATTTAATTAAAGCTGATGTGTAAAAGAATGCATTCAATAGGTTGAATTATTCTCTTTTATCAATCGATGAATCCTAGATTCATCGAATTATTATTCATATCTTGACCCTTTATCTAGACCAAATCCACTAAAAACCCTTAATTAGATTAAATTAATAGCATACAATATGTATATAATTCATGCTAATTATTGTAATAAACAAAGACTTAATTCCTCTTGTAATTCTTGTACACTTTTAACTAGGTGTTCTTATAATTTTATGTGGTTTCTATTATTCTCTAAAAATACCCAAAAAATAGCTTAATGGTGTACATACTACAATGTAAATATAACCGTATTAAAATACAAAAAAAAGAAAAACAAATAAAAATGATATTTTTGTAGCTATAGAAATATCTATAAAAATATTACTATGGGCATATGATGTATTTTGATTTTGAGTTCTACACAAAAGTTGTAGATCTTGAACATATATATAATTTTTACATGGACACTTTTAATTTGACTTCATTTACTATTTTATCTTGAATTTATGAATTTATTCGTTTCCTTTTATTTCACTGGACCATGTGGTCGCCTATGGGCACGCCACACAGTCTGCATCCTTTTATCTGAACCACACCTCATCTCAATCGTCTTATCAATTGATCATAGGGTCACATGATGCTCATTTATTCCTCATCAAATACCACATGATCATTTGATCATGCACCCTTACATCACCCAACCACGCCTCAATCACGGGTGTTGGATTACCAGATCTAATGGCCTTCCTTCAACTTCAACCTCTATCGGTTCCATATCCAACATCTGACCTCCCTTACCGGCAACTCTTCTCCATTTAATCTCCTCCTCTCCACACATCCTCTTCTCCTCATTTCGATGGTTATCGATAGCCTGTTCAACCCTCTCTTTTGCCAACCCCTCATCCATTGTCATCTACCTTAGTATAGAAACTTCCATCAATTGCAACTGATGCCTCCACCCAACTAACCAGTGATCAAAACTTCGGTGGAGGCATCAATTACAACTCACCCGCATGTACGCAAGCCTTCTCCGAGTTACTACCTCCCTTTCGGTGACAACAAGTGACAAAGTAGTTGAGCGAATAAAGAGAACATCTATGGTGAGGTCCACAACGACATTAGACACGTCACAACGCCTCCATATGTTGCATGAGCTCCATGCCCTTGTCTTGCCTGTTTAAGCAAAGACCAGGAGCCATCCAAAGCTCTGGCCCATGCATTTAGACTTCGTCATTATTCATCTTCAAACTCCAAGTGAGCATTCGTTCTTCCCCTTTGTTGTCTTATCCATTTAAATTTCACATATACACACTCCCACCGATCTTATTAACTCCACACCATCACCACACCTCCAACATCTTCATGAACGATTCAATTCTACCCTCCTTTTCCTCCAAATCTCCCTCCACATCGATCGATTCTTCTTCTTGATCAGAAAAAGAACCCACTAGGGATCCATCTTCTTTACTTTAATTTAGTCTCAGTCTCAACCATTTCCAGTCCATTACATCCACAATTGCTTTGCTATGCATCCTAACCCCTACAAGAGCATGAAACTTCATTGATCGGAGGATTAACCACCTCTTCGATCTCGAGCTTATCCTCTTATGAGTGGGCATCGTCATGTTGATCCCACCACCGCAGCTCCATCTCCGACCCTCCATAGCCTTCGCCAGAGCTTTAGGGTCCTTCTCCGACAGTCTACAAGATCAAAGGATGCAAGAGGAGGAGTACAACCTTCGTCGAAGCCGAGCCTTCACGTCGTCGCACGAGGAGTAGAGCTGAAGAGGATAGTAGTAGCCACCATTGGATCATCCTTGATTTGTCGATCCTGGTCGACTTTGAGCCACCTTCTCTAGACCTGTAGCCTTGGTGGACCCGAGCCTTGCTCGAGGCTCTACAGTTATCCACATGGCACGAGCCACCCATCTATCCAAACCACTTGCTGAAGCAATGCCTCACGTGCCCCACACACGGGATGGGGTTATTTGCAGCACATAGACTAAAGTTTTGCGTTATTACGCTTCAATCCACCATGTGCTCTTCACGTGCACTCCTTTGGGTTAATTGCAACCATGTCCAACTGGCTATCAAGAATTACACATATGATGTACCATACATAGAATGTTTACACATAATCCCTTGAGGCATATTTTAATTATATATAAGTCCTTTGCATGTGTATTTAATTAGTTTTTAGTTTATTCTATGTATGTTCTCATTTCAAAAGACCCATAGATTGTATGTTGAATAATTTTCATATGAACTCTGAATTTAATGAAATTGATCTTGTTTGGTCGTAATTTAATTCTCTACCTATTGATGCATTGATTGTTTTGATATAATGTCTACTTATTATTCACAAAACAAATTCCTTGATTGTTTCATCTTATTTTATTTGTCATTAATTTATTCTAGCTTAATAATTAACTCTAAAATATGCAAATTAATCCTTATTAAATATACTCATTATTTAAATGAGTTTGGAATTATTTCAAAGCATTTTTAACTCTGATTAAATATGAATAAATGTTCATATCTGTATGGACCCAGGTGCCTTTTTTATATTTTTATTGATCACTCAATTATAATTAGCATTTGATTTGTGAATTAATTATATAATTAAACCTTGTAGATCAATTAAGTATTTTGTGCAATTCATGAGCTTTTTTGTGTGTGATTGTGATTGTTTTGTATTGCGTATCACTCATTCTTAGCATTGTATGTTGAATATATAAAAAGATAAAAAAATATGCACGTATCACATTGTCTTAATTTTGGTTGCATTAAATTAATTAAAATAGAATTTCACATATATTAGATAGTTTGATAGCTCGTGTCCATGAGTTCGGCCTTGTATTTACCCGGGTAAAAATTAAGCCATGTCCTCTTCACCAAGATCCTTTTTAGTGTAGTTATGATGAATTCTTCTTAGCTCGTACTACAACGAGACCATTTTAGCTAAGTTAAATATAGTTTTATTATCAATGCTCGAAGTTTGCGAAATTCTCCCTCACATATTGTTGAAGAGGATTTTTCACGGATCTAAAATATGTCTCACACAAGGCGGAGAAACAGTTGTTGTGGCGACCTGTAAAAAACCCTATTCAGACAATAATTAATCCACAATGATGATCAAGCAATGAAAATAAATGTGGAGTTAAAATTTATCTATTTAACTCTACAAAATGTGTGTATAGTGCAAGTATGTAAAGTTTCGAATACAGTGAGCAAACTAGATGGATCGGGCAACTGAATGCAAAATATGATTGTGAAGTCTTTGTCTATATTTCTTTTTGTGTGTTTTAAATTTTATATTTTTATATTTTTTGTTTTTATATTTTTGTATTTTTATTTTTAGTTTTCTATTTTTATATTTTCTTTTTATATTTTTTATATTTTCTTTTTATTTTAAAATATACAATATATCTATATATAAAGTATATATACAGTATAGACTAATACAGATATAAATACTAATAAAAATAGTCAAAATAAAAGAAATAAAATATTTTTTTATTTTAATTATTTTTTTACTATATTTTTGATTTTTCAAAGAATTTTGCTCATTTTTATATATTTTTAAAATAAAAATACTCTAAAATAGGTTTAATTAAATAGACCGAAATTTAAATGGAGATATAAAATAGCAAACATAATCAAAATTTCTCCAAATTAATTTTAATATATAAATAATAGTACACAGAAAATTATAAAATAGAAAACACAATTTTTGGAATTTTTAGGAATTTTGAAGATTTTTATAAGTATTTTTGGGATTTTTCAATATTTACGAGTTTTCTTTTGTAATTTTTAGTGATTTTTGGTCTAAGTTTAAAAATACTAATAGGCAAAATATATATTTTGGGGAATTTTTCAAAATGTTTTTATATTTATTTTGGAATTTTTCAAGTCAAACAGGGAAAATAGGGCTCTTTTTTATTTTTATAAAATACTGAAAAGTCCAAAATTTGCAGAATAAAATATGTGCGTTGAAATTGTACAATCACGAGCATACACGTATTTTTGTGGATTTTCTGAGCAAAACAACTATTTGGAAATACAACAAAGATTAGGGTTGCACTTGTAAAACGTCACCTCACGTGGGGAGTGAGGTGGCATGGTGCAGATTGAAAGGCAATTAAAGCAAAGTTCGGGGGTCTTTTCGTAAATTTTACAAAATTAACTGAACGACAAATGAAAGTTTCAATTCTAAATATCAATTACATAAAATGCGTTGGGTTTAATTCACAAAATACCCACACGCTGTGCGGACGAACGGCCGGATGGGCATTACTAATCTACGCGGCGCCACCACGTGAACCGATGACGCTTAGTGTAGATGCCTGTGATTAGATCTTGGAAAAGAGATCAATGGCTCGGGGTTCCTCTAATCTGACGTCCATTGCTGCTCGCAAAGAATAGCCCGAGATCGAACTGCTCCGAGGGCCTCTAGACGAACGTGTGAAGAACACATCCTGGAGCTCATTCGATCGGTAAAATCGAGTGCCTCCAACCTCCAAGGCCACTGTTGGGATGCTCAGGAGAACGCCAGAGGGGGCCCGCAGCACCTGAAGGTCTCAGACTTGTCCAGGCTCCGTCGATGGGGGCCTGGAGCTCTATGCACCTAGAGGACATGTTCTTGACGAAGATAGCACTCAGATGCGCTTTTCTAGACCTGTAAAAATAGCTTGAAAGCATGAATTGCAAAGACGATAGGATCATGGCCTTTATTTGGTGGAATCTAAGGTGAGAATGGGTGAGGTGGTGAAGTCCAGCGAAGTGGAGGAGATGGACTCTGAATCGCAGAACCGCGGAGGTTATGGTTGGGCTAATGGACCGAAAAGGTGTAGAAACGAAAAGGGGAAGAGGTGAGGTGGTTTGCATGGTTGGATACGGTCGGAAATGGGCGAGACAGAGTGGAGGAGCGGAGATCTACCGTACTTGGTCGGATTGGGTTTTAAGCTAACATAGTGGATTAAACACAAAGTAAACAACAAAAATGAAAAGCTAAGACCTAAAGCTACCTGAAAAGCAAAGAAAACTAAGTAAAAAGTGTTACCACACCCGTGGAAACATAAGGAATGACCTCGATGGTGACGACTCGCCGGAGATGGGGTGGAAGCACCCTCGATGACGCTTAACTACACTGCCACGGAGCTGGAGAAAGCCCTGTCGCCACCTTCAGTCCGGAGCTCCAGATGGGGAAGCCAAAATGTGTCTAAGAGGTTCCAAATTGAGAGGGAAGGTGAGGACAGGTTTTTGTACAGGATGGTGGAACGAGGTTTTCGATGGAAGATCACGGGTTGCTCGAAGTTGCACTGCCGTAGGAGATGAGTAGGCGTGGATCATCGATGCACAGAGAAGATTTCTCATGAAGGGACTAATAGGCCTCGAGCAACGTATTAGTGGGTGGAAAATCGATAAACAGGGGAGAAAGGCAGGACTATCAGAGGCTAGAGGGTGAGTCAGAGGAGTTGACCGAGGTCAACCCTCCCTGCCACCTGGTTGGTCCACATGAACCGACCATGAAAAAGAAGCCTAGAAAAGATTAGAAAATTAAAAATAATTAATAAATGATTTTATAATTTCAAGTTAATGATTTCTTTATTTTTTCTAAATTATTTTATTATGTTTTTTATTTATTTTTAGAGGTAATTAATTACAAGTTACTTTTTAGGGTTAATATATATGTTATTCATCTATATTTTGGAGTATTTTATTTTATTTTGTAATTTTGATTTTATTATTTTAATTTATTATTTTATATAATTATAACTCATTTTTATATACTTAAATATATTTTTATTATATTTTTTCTGATGTAATATATACAATTAAATAAGTAGATTAAATACATAGGTATAAGTATATGTATTTCATCTATGTATGTTATATGCATATTTTATTTTAATATTTTCTTTATTGTTTTATTCTGGTTTTAATATGTACATATATTATAAATAATATTTACAAAATTATAAAAATATAAAATAATAAATAATAAATAAAATGAATATTTTAATCGGGTATATTATACAATAGAGGTCAAAAACCTAACTTTCACACCTTAACCCCCAAAAAATATGAAATCACCTTCATTAAATAACTTATTAAAAGTTATATATAATTAGAGGTGATTTTGATATATTTTTAGTTTTAATTCGAGAGATATGGGTCTGGGAAGTTGGGATTTTGGAATCTTATTTAGACTGTAACTTTTTTATGTATATTATTTTTGCATGAAATCAGTTTTGTATTTTTCTATATTTTATTATCTACAACTTTCATGTATAAAGTTTCTTTATTTGAAGTATAAAAAGTGGAAAAATAAAATGGGTCCTAAAAATGAATAAAATATGAATGAATAAATGGGATTTTTATTGTATTTTTGACCCTTATCTCCCCCTACTTTATTCCTTGTCGACCTAGTCAACGAAATGCCTAGGTCTCGAGGTTTAGGGTCATAAAATATCTTGATATTTAATTCTTTTCATTTTCTTTTCTTTTCTTTATTGTATAATTTTAGCATTAAAAACAATATTTAAACACAATTTGTACAACAATGCATGGATGTTAATTTGCCTAAATTAGAGGTATTTACATGCATTTACTTGGGTTTTAAGGCCAAAATGATAGAATAAAGGTGGTAAAATGGAGATTAATCACCTCCCTATACTTGCCTTTGCCAGTCCCTAGCAAACACTTTATGCAATAAGTGCATAAAAAGAAAAACAAAGAAAAGAAAAGTAAAGAAAGTGGGTTAAGTTTACCTCTCAAACTTGTCTTCACAAAATAAAAGTTTGGAGCTTAAATCAGACCTCTGGAATTTTAATGTGGGTGGAACCTTATTGGGAATCAGATTTGAAATCCAACAGCCTTCGAGAATCCCAAAACTCTGCCCAAGTCTCCTCAATAGCCAGGTCAGCATACTTTAACTCATATGCAAACCCTTCTGACTATGAATCTGACTCGTACAATGTATGTGATAGTGGCTCTCCCTAACTGAAATGACAAAGAGACTGACTTCTCCAGCATGACAACCCGGTGATTCCCCAATCTAGTAACTCCTTCCTCGAGGAGCGGGATATTCCCTTCTAAGTTCAAGTGACAACTAGCTCAAGAGGAGGAGGTAAAGAGAAGAATGGACGGTAGCTAGTGTAGCTATCTATCTTAGGATGCAAGACCAGTGTAGTCAAGTCATCCAGCTACAGGCTCACATGATTTGACTTTGAAGCTCAAGCTTACTTATTGACTATACAAATATATACACTCCGAGATGCATTTTATTTTCAATCAGGCATGTCCACTTTTCTTGAGTTTTTTGCTTTTTGCTTTTTTGAAATACTATATACAACAATATTTACATAAGGAGTTTTTCCTCTTGAGCCAGTAGAATATCCCTCTTTTGAAGCATTATTGTAACCCATATTGTCTTATCTTTAGATCTCTCTGCTACTGGACGGGTTGGGGTGCACTTTCCTCCCTAGACGAGGACAAATGTTTCCACTTGCGTGCGTCTCATACCGGCAAATCCAATCCCCTCATGATTCCAACTGAGTTGAGCTAAGTGAAAGGTTCAGGTGTCCAAGTTAGGTCATTATCAATAAGAGTCATGCGTGTGCTCCGAAATACTCTATTTAGGAAGTCAAGAATCCATCGAACCAAGTCTCATGATCCTCAAAGAATTAAGTCAACTAGACGTGAAGTACCTCAATTCCATCTCCTATAAGATTCTTGTGATGAGGTAGATTTAAGGTCCAACCAAGCTCCGATCTTTGGATTTTACTTAGACTTTTTCAATTATCAAACTCGATCCGAAAATGCGAATGCTATGCAGAAAATATTTTTTGTGATGCACTTTTCAAAGTTTTGAACTTTTTATGGATTTTTGAAAAATGATGCGTATGCAATTTTTTGTGTTTTTCAAAAAGATTTTTGTAAATGTTTTTGGTATTTTTGGTTTTTGTTTTGTGATTTTTTTTGAAAATAAAAGATTCTGGATAAAAACTAGGTACAAATATTCACTCGAGGATGCATCTTATATTTACAAGAGTTAGGCTTTTAAGAATTTACAAGGGATAAGTGATCAATTTTATCAATAATTTTAGTGTGATGTATATATTTCTCAAACTTATTTAAAAATGATTTTACAAACAATTTTGAAAACTATAATCCAAAATAATTTTTACAAACAGTTTTTACAAATATCTACACCCATTTGAAAATCATTTTGCAAAGGTTTTTCAAACAGTATATATAGTTTTTTCAAAATATTTTTGCAATCATTTTTCTAACCATTTGCAAATCATTTTTCAAATATTTTTATTTCACACAAAGAAAAGAAATTTTTACGAGCAAAACAAATTTTACAAAGGTTGAATCAAAATGTTTTCCAAATAGTTTTCAAAATATTTTTCAAAAATATTTCCAAACTATTTTTCAAACATTTTGCAAGAAAGATTTCTACATGATTTATTAATTGGTAAATACAAAAAGAATTTGAGGAATGCTATGCATCTTTTATTAGGTGATTTAATGAATTTTAGTAATGTTTTTAGCCATAATTATTATTAAGAATACGAAAGTACGAGTTATGGCTAAAGTATATACGCAGTATACGACCTCCCTATACTTAGCGTGAGCTATGTCCTCATAAATCAAAGAGAAAAGAGAAGATATAACTCATAGAGTATAGAAAAAGTCTAAAGAATAAAGAAATGAATGAATAAGAAATTGACCGTCCCCCCTACACTTGGGATCAAATAATCCTAAGTATAGCGGACTATACTCAAAGTAGAGAGGGTCAAGGGTGGAAATGAACAGATCGTACTCAGACTACCTCCCTCCATCCTTAGGGTAAGATATTCCTAAGTATAGACAAGAAGAGGAGACAATAGAGAGGACCAACGAACGGAAAATGAAAGAACTCAGGGTGTACACCCCCTATACTTAGGACAAAGTACGTCCTAAGTATAGAATACTGACAAAAAGGGGTGACACCTTTTCCGTAGAAAAAGAAAAATGAAAAGGAAAAGAAGAAAGAAGAAAAGAGAAATGAAGATAGAAGAAGATATCGTAGATAATGCGCACATCACTCCCCCTATACTCAGGGTAAAATAGCCCTAAGTATAGGCAACAACAAGAGTGATGAAACGTAACGAAGAAAGAACACTCAGCTCATCCATCCCCTATACTTATGACAAAGTATGTCCTAAGCAAGGCACATATGAGAATGGGGTGGCTGAGCGATACAAGAGATGGACAAACGTAAATGAATGCAAATATACAACAGAGTGGATGTACAAATAATCAAGAAGGTAGAAAGCGAACCTTCTTGTGGGATTGTTGAGGAATGGATCTGACAAGATGAAGGTCAATATCGGGGGTCCACAGTGGACGAAAGATGATAGGATCGACCTGGTGAAGATCCTAAGTGGTCCTAGGGTGTGAAGGCACATATGGGTTAGTGGAAGTAGTACGGCTAGGTCCGACCTTGGGTGTCTCGCAGATGTTAAAGTGAAAAGGGACGAACTCTTCATCGGAAGAAGTAGAGTCAACGTCGTCTTGCGAGGTCTCTCCTAAGTCAAAACCAAAAGGAACGAACTCATTTGTGGAAGTAGTTGAATCATGTTCATTCTTTACAGTCTCAATCGGATCATCACTCTCATCAGAAGGCCCAAATTCCTGGATAAAAGCAACAAGATCAAATTCGGCCTTATCAATCTCATCAATATCTACCCTCCTCTCTAAGGTGTCAATCGTGTAAATGACGTAGATGTCATCAATACATCACCAAGTACCAGAAGAAGGAACTCCGAGGTCTATGCTTTCCGAGTCTTCCGCCCCTGGGAGGAATTCTCAGGTCTCAGTGGAATCCAACATGTAGAAAAGTCTCTGATAGTCTCATCAAGGTAATAGTCCTCGGGGTCAGCTAAGATATGTGAAGTCGCATCAGGTGCAGGTCTCCGGTTGGCAGTGGGTGCAGTGATGATCACCTCACTTTCGTCAACAGGATGAAAGCGAATCTCTCCTGATCCATAATCGATAACGACCCTTGCAGAGGCGAGGAAAGGTCGTCCCAAGATGATTGGAGAGTGCTCACCAGTGGAGGTCTCCATGGGCAATACAACAAAATCGATGGTGTAGCTCATGCCTGAATCGAAATGACGGAGTTTTCTAGAATACCCTTCGTCCTCTTGATAGATCCATCGGCAAACTGAACGATCATCCTGGTTTTCTTAAGAGGCCCTAAGTAAAGAGACTGTACCGGTAAGAAGGTTATGATGCTAATTGAAGCACCGCCGTCAAGGAGAGTGTGATCACATGTGTAGTCAGAGATGGTGCATCGGATGAATGGGGTAGCAGTGTTCCTTTTCCTAGAAATTAGGCGGTGAGTGATGGCGTGGGCAATGGCCATGGTCAAGATATGACGCTCACATCTGCTCCTCCGCTTTCTCTTCTTGAGTTGAGGAGCAGATAATTGGGTCATGGCCCGGTGAAGTGGGGCTTTAATGATCTCATGAATGGTGACCACCACTTCAGGTTTAGTCGACATTTTTTGAATTTTTGGATCTCCTCCATACAAGGGAGGAGGAATCATCATCTACACGAGGATAGCCAAGAGCAGTCTATATAGTGGCATCCTCATGGTCAAATGTGGGACAAGATTTGAATGTGTGTGTGGTTGAAGGGTCTAGCATGTGGGCCCTCTCATCATAGTCTGATCGACAAAGTGTCTCCCCAAATCTTTTTATATTTTTAAAATTTTCTCATTTTTTTGTATTTTGAGCGATTGCAAGCTCTCATGGAAATCCTCAAATGAATCAATATCGTCATATCGTGAAGCATCAACAGGGCTCATATTTAGGCAAGTGAGGTCATCAATCCTCAAATTCATATGCTCCATGAACTGGGCCAAGGTCTCAAGTGTGGAAATCATGAGAGGTGACTCCAATAGATAAATCTCGAGTGGATGTGAAGGTGGAAAATATGGAGGTGGAGGTGGATGTGGATAAAAGTCCGAGGGATGAAACTGTGTCTGAGGCGGATATGTACAAAAATCAGGAGCAAAGTCCTCCTAGAAAAAGAGAGGTGAACCGGCTGGAGGGTACGAGGGATCCACAAAGATCGGATAGAAATCACTCCAGTCGACCATCTCAAAACAAAAGGAAAATGATCAGGAGAGTACGTTTGTCAAGTCAAGAGATGTGAAGAAAAAGGCGCAAATGTGTAGAGGCGATTGAGTATGTACACAAGCAAACACAAACAAACGCATGCAAAACAAACCCCTCAATTCACCTACTCAACTCAGTGAAGACCGTGAAAGTTCGATCTATTTATCTTGTCTTTTTTATAGTTAGGTGAAAAGTCAAAAATTGTACAAACACTTAGGTTGGTTTGATGGGATTTGGGCACTAACCTCAATGTGTACGTGAACAATGTAAAACGAAGACAATGACGGGATTACTCACCCCAAGACAAATATTTTATTTTCGGTCTTTTTTAGGGTCAAGTAATATTAACAGTCCCAATTTTATTGATTATCACTTTTTTTGGTTTTTTAATAGAAAAGGCACGAGTCTATCGAGGAGTCAATTCTTTTTAGCACCTATGTGGTCAAAATCAGAGGTAGAGTCAGAAAAGCAATGCGTGACAAAAAATATGATATATGTTAAAGAGAAATGCTCATCTTGCCTCCAACACTCTACATGCAAAGATGCTCAACAGAATTGAAACCTATCTATATACAAATGCAACCGATGAAATCACCCTAAATGAGAAACTGCTATTATCGCGAAGAACAAGATGCTAAACATCTAGAAGTGAGATCCAAAAAGTCTGGTCTCTGAAGTGCACCAGTGCCCACCACAACGGATCCTGCAAGCATTGTATAACACTTCTCTCGGCGCTCGATCTCAAATCCAAATAAATAGCAACTTACAGATTTGACTAAGTCCAAACATAACTATAGGTACATGCAAATGTAATTAAGTGTTTGGCTATAATCTATCGACAAGCAAGTCCTACAGCTAGGGCTCAATCACACAACATGAAGAAAACAAAATTGTGGAACAAAATAAAAGAAATGCGAAAAAACCGTGAAAAAGCTGACGAGGCCCCCAAGGGAACAATCCCTAGGGCAGTGGACCACGTGAGATGTGTGAAATGTCTTGAGAGTATCCAGTATTATTACAATTTATGGTCTCTCTCACACTTGAAATTACAAAAGATCTAAATAAAATAAATGCTCAAAATATGAATGTCTTTTGAATTCCTCCAATCCTCCTTGGTGCTAGGTCAAAGCTGCCTCACGTGGGTGTGTAGGTGCTCCCAAAAGAGTTCCTCCCTCGATCCGCGTTCCTCGCAACAAAGACACAAGAGCAGGGTGATTAGATAAGTCCACAATAATATCAACTAAAAGATAAAATAAATAAGGCAAAAATGTAGACAAATAAATCACAATCAAAATAATGCCAACCGAGCAATGCTACCATTTGTTGAAGAGGATTTTTCACGGGTCTAAATATATGTATCACACAAGACGGAGACATAGTCGTTGTGGCGACCCGCAAGAAACCCTATTCAAAAAACAATTAACCCACAATGATGATCAAGCAATGAAAATAAATGTGGAGTTAAAATTCATTTTATTTAACTCTATAAAATGGGTGTATAGTGCAAGTATGTAGAGTGTCAAACACATGGAGCAAACTAGATAGATCGGGCAAATGAATGCAAAATATGATTGTGAAGTCTTTGTCTATATTTCTTTTTCTGGGCTTTTAGTTTTATATTTTTTTATATTTTTGTTTTTATATTTTTATATTTTTATATTTTTATTTTTAATTTTCTATTTTTATAGTTTCTTTTTATATTTTCTTTTTCTTTTAAAATACATAATATAACTATATATAAAGTATATATACAATATAGACTAATATAGATATAAATACTAATAAAAAGAGTCAAAATAATATAAAGAAAATATTTTTGGATTTTAATTAATTTTTTACTATCATTGTGATTTTAAGATAATTCTGCTAATTTTTATATATATTTTTAAAGTAAAAAATACCCTAAATAGGGTTTTATTAAGTAGGCTGAAATTAAAATGGAGATAAAAATAGCAAATAGAATTAAAATTTCTCCAAATTAATTTTAATATATAAATAATAATATAGAGAAAAATATAAAATAAAAAACACAATTTTTGGAATTTTTAGTAATTTTGCATATTTTTATAAGTGTTTTTGGGTTTTTTTTAATTTTTAAGAGTTTTTGTTTGTGGTTTTTAGTAATTTTTGTTCTGAAAGTTAAAATTACATAAATAGGCAAAAAAATATATATTTTTAGGAATTTTTCAAAATATTTTTATATTTTTTGGTATTCTTCAAGTCAATCAAGGAAAAATAGGGCTCTTTTTTATTTTAATAAAATACTAAAAAGTCCTAAAATTATAAACTAAAGTATGTGCATGGAAGAGTGTGCAATTAAGAGCATGCACGTATTTTTGTGGATTTTTTCCAAGCAAAATAGCTATTTTAAATGAATAAAGGAAATAAAGAGTAACTATATTACTGGGGGCCTCAGTAAATAAAAGAAAGGACAAGGGCCAATATGCAATTTAACCAAAATTATAGAACAAAATGAAAATGTTCTAGGACTGTTTGGAAATACAACAAAGATCAAGGTTGCGCCTGTAAAATGTCACCTCGCGCGGGGAGTCACGTAAGGTGATGTGGCTGATAAAGCTAAAAATCAGATTCATGGCTTTTTTAGAGAAACGTGGTCGATGTAGAAAAATCCGTGAAAAATCAGATCTTCAGTCTAACAAACAAATTCGGTTTTCCGAAGGAAAACCTACACTAAATATTTATCCAGGTACGTGCCTGGGTTGAACTCAAGGAGGCAGAATAGAAGACTTTGATTTTTTTGGAGAAAATTCTTGCGATTTTATTTTATCTCTTCTAAAGTGATTAAGGAAAGAAACACTTTTTTATTTGATTTTTATTTTTATTTTTTATTTGATTTTATTCTTTTCAAATTTTTATTTATTTTTCACAAAGGGATATTTTTCAAAATGATTTATTTAGTATACAATAGGTGGAATATAGGTAGGTGATACAATATAGTAGGTAGAACCGAGCAACGTGCTCGAACAAACTCACGAAAACAAAACAAGACGAATGCGGTATTCGAAAAAATCAAAACTCGACGAAAACATGACAAAAGTTCACGAAAACTTAATACAAACTAGATGGGGTAGTTGCGTAACTACCCTAAAAAAATCGTCAAGAAACAAGGTCAAATGTGGTCCAAAGAACCCCTACAACCTAGAAACATAAGCGTAAAAAACTATATAAAATGTTTTGCGAATAGGTCCTTCAGGGAATGTTTTATAAAAAAATACAAATGTTTTACATTTAGGTCCCTGTAGAGGGAACTAAATGTAATTCTGAAAACTATCTGGAGCGGGAATGAATACTGGAAAGCTTCCTGGATTTAATATGTAATTTTCATACCGGTTCAGTTCGGACGGCTAGGATTAGAAGCTTCAGCCGTTGATGTGATGGCTCTGCGAATGCCACATTTCGCGCACCTGTGCGTTCTGGAGCTCAGCCCTATTCTTGATTCTGTTGCACGCGTGACGAAGGGGGCTTCTTCTTCGACTTTTCCCGGCCGAACGCCGTCGACTGGTGCTCTCCGGCGGGGCCAGAGGGGTGGCTCCTCCACCCTCGAGCTCGCCCGCGGTAGGGTGTGGTCGGCGGAGGCTCCGAGCGGCGGTGATCTGGCGATGAAGACGACAGATTCAATGATTCTGGAGGTTGTTACAGTCTGCCACCTCCTTTTTGAAGTCGATTTCCGTGCAGATGAAAGCTTCCAGAGATGTAGATTTCGTTCCTTATTGAAGATGATCCTGCAAACAACAACATTTCGTGCTCGATTCAAGAAGAATCGACCATTTGGTTTGGGTTTTGCAAGATCAAAACACGACAGTTGCGGTGATGCAAGGCTGAGCACGGCCTTGGAACCTCCTCCGATGTCTCCTCCTCCACGCGAGCACCTTCAAGCGGAGCTGTCACCTCCTGAGCGAGCGGAGCGAGGCGAGGAAGTTGGGGAGTTGGACAACTGGAGCAGAGCTTCAGGTTGTTGGAGTGTTAGGTTATTAATGGCGGATCTTTGGCGTATAAATAGATTAGATGCGTGAGCTCCAAGTCTAAATCAAGGGCTGGCGATGGAGTAGGTAGTTAGGAGAATAGATCCAATGGTTTGGATAACTCGGAGGTGTTAGGATGCGTGTTGGAGAAATAGAGGAAGTCGGCCAGTTGGAGCAGGCCGGCTGAACTGATTCTTGAGGAAGATGGCCCAGGTGCTGATAAGTGTTAGCACCTGGTTGGTCCAGATGAGAAAATTCAATATAAATTCGATATTAAATAGTATTTAATGTTATTTTAAATAGGTTTAAATTCAAGAAATGTAAATAAATAAATAATATTAATTATAGAATAAATACTTTTGATAAATAATAAATATTATGTTAAATATAAATATTATATTAATGAATAAGTATTTATGAATAGGTTTTAGATTTTTAATTCAATAAATAAATAAATATTATTTTTTATTTTCTTAATTATTAGAATAATAAATAAGGTTTGTGGGAATTTTTATGTATTTTAATAAATTAATTTACATGTTTTAATAAATAGATGTATAAGTTATCTAGTTTATTTATACCTATAATTTAGTGTTTTTGATTTTATTAAAATAATAAATAGGCTCCAAAAATTATGAAATAAATTAGGGTTTAAATTACAAGATCATGAAAATATTTAGAAATTATAAAATTAAGAAAACTATAAATACTGTGTGTTATATAAAATAAATAGCCCAGAAACCCCGTCGTCTTTTGGTCCCAAAACCGACTTTTTGCAAACGGACTCCGAATTCGATGAAACCACCTTTATTAATTAGAGAATATTATTTTATGAACTTTAAAGGTAAGTAGAGTGAAATTGGAGTTCGTATGAGGAAGTTATGATGTTCGGAAGTTGAGATTTTGACAATTTACAGGCTGGGTCTCTTGGCATATATACATGATAATATTTTAACTTATTTTTATATTTTTATATACTTTTTTAGAAATAATTAGGAAAAGAGTTTGGTGAAAAATATGTACATATGAATTAATTAAAAATCTTTAAAGTTTTTCTATTTATTTTATAAATAATGGGAAGTGTATAGAGTGTGTATTAATTTACTTTTTAGGGTTTTCTTTCCTTATCTCCCCCTACTTTTAGGTTTGTCTACCAATCCATGCTGACTTGGTCTCGGGGGTTAGGCTATAAATATACCTTTCAGCTATATTTATATTAGTCATAGTGTACATATATACATACATATATACATATATCCAATCTGCCTTTTTGTTCTTTTTCTTGTTCTTTATTTATTTACATGATTTTGATGGTTAAAAATGAATATTTATGCATGAATGAAGATTTATTAAAAGATGGGAATCAATGAATATTTACATGCATTTGTTAAGGGCTTTAAGACAAAATGCGACAGAAAAGTTAATGAATCATGGATTCATCAACCCCCTATATTTAAACTTTGCTAGTCCCTTGGCAAACACTTAATTGAAAAGTAAGTGAAAAAGAAAGAAAGTTAGAATGAATTTGTTTTCCTAAACCAATTCATGAGAACAGACAAAGGACAGAGCTTGATCGGGCCTGAAACAAGCATTTTGTCGGAACCTTAACTAGGATTAGGATTTTATCCTTAACAGTCCTTAAGTTCCACAAATCCTTACTCAAGATCACTTCATCGGCTAGTTCAGACTCACTTATCCATGTCGCAAACTCTAGCATCCTTGAAATCAACTTGTACAGTGTGTGAATTGATTTAGCTCTTCCTGCTTAGAGAACCGAAGAAACCGTCCATCCCGGCTATACACTTCTATGGCTTCTCACCAGCAGCCTCTGCAGCATGGATACATTTGGAGGCAGAATAACTATCAGTTACATTCAGGATGCCATAACTGGCCATACCAGCATCCGACTTCTTAATATCATCATCAATATTCATCCCAACGACATCAGAAATACCCTTGTCTTCCTCCTCCTCCTCCTCCTCAATACTCACAGGGTTACCAGCAACAGCCTCCCTCCTACCATCAGAATAAGCGATCTCACCAGGCTGAACCCTCTAAGGTTGCCCCAGTTAACCCAGCCCTGGATTGTCTGGGTTAGTTAATAAAAAACATGCCTGAGATGAGCCAGAAGATATATGACCTGACACTCGCCAAGACTGTCATTCTGACTCAGATCGAAGATATTCCTAACAACTTCCGATGCAAGGATCATGTATCCTATAATGTCCCACCTGATTCAGGTGAAAATAATGTATTTTTATCTAACATTGTAAATCTCAGGAGCGGTAGGACACTCTAGCCATCTGTGACAGTGAAAGGGAAGAACTGAGCATCCGACAGTGAATCGTCAGCCAGGCCGACATCAAGGACAACGTGATTTTTTTGGAGCAGCATAATAAACAAAAAATGAAGAAAAGACAAAAAAACAAAAAGAAAGCAGCAACACCGATGAAGAAGTGCCAGCCTTGGAGATGCTCGCACTAGTCGCAGAACCAGAGCCATTCGTTGGAGTCGAGCCCATTATATTTGGTCCACTAGATGTAGATGAATATACACCTTTTTGCCATCTACCTATACAGAAAGACATGGACAAAAATTTAAATGAGAATGGAAACATTTTTGATGATGTACAAATGCCTTTTCCTTCTATAATTAAATCAAAATATTAAAAAATTTGAAAAATGCTTTATTTGATCCTGACATCATTAAAATCTTGCAAAATATTATGCTTGAGATGCCTCTTCTGAAAGCCATGGAGTACATGACAAGTGCGAAGAAATGGCTTTTTCCAGCAGTGGGGCTTCGAGCATGTGCGGGGAACGGGGATGCTTCGAGTCGAGCGGGGGCCGGCAGGGCTTCGGGCGGGGGCCGGGGAGTTTCGGGCAGGTGCGGGGAGACGATGGGAGGGGGTTGGGGCTTCGGGAGGGAGCAGGGGAGGCGAAGCCGAGGAGAGAGGGGGGCTTCGAGCGGCATGGGAGCGGGGAGACCTTCGAGCGGCGTGGGTAGCTGGGGGCTTCGAGTAGGTGCGGGGGCCGGAGGGGGGCTTCAGGTGAGGGCCGGCGAGGCAAAGGCCGAGCAGGGGAGGCGGCGGGGGAGCAAGGGAGACGGTGAGGTGAATGGGCGGAGGGGGTTATGGATGCAAAAATCCCTAATATAAAAGAAAGATGTAACGGAATCCGGTCAGTTTTAACGGCCAAATGGATGGGGGTTAACCACAGGGTCTGTGAGGTAAGAGTTAGCAAGTTTACAGGGTCGAGAGAGGAATTAGGATGTTTCAGAGGTCGTATCGGTAATTGCAAAAGATTACAGGGTCTGCCGGGTAAAAATCCCATATTGTTAGTATATAAACAAAACACGTAAGCTTGGGTAAAATAAGGCTTGGAATGCTCAATGGACATGTATGGAGTTTGATAGCACTAGTGAGTGCATGGAGCACAATTCAACACTTGAGAGTTTGAGAGTTTGAGTATTTGCACACAAAAATGAGTAGAACGAGGTTCACAACTCTCTTAGATAACAGGAAATGAATTCTTAGCATGAGCTAAATACGAAGAGAATTATGAGTCCTATTATAAGCTTCATATGGTTAATATCCATTTACGATATTAGGTATGGTAATGTAGAAAGGTAATCGTGATTAATTTGAAATATATGCATTTCAACTGACTAAAGGAAATGGTTTAGTCAGTCGGAATGCTTAACCATTTTTGTTTAGATTTTTACACTGGTATTAAAAGATAATTGATCATGAGACCTGAGAAAGGTGTAGGACCGGATGACATCCCTGTAGAAGTATGGAGATTTTAGGGGAACGTAGTTTGACTTATATCTGGCGAATATCCAACAATGGGTTCCATTGAATGTATAATGGACCCCGATCCCAAAAATAATAATGCTTTAGAATAGGCATGGTTGATCAAATGAAATAAAGCAACCCGATAAGAACCTATACCTAGAGCTAACATAATATAACCCAATTGAGACATTGTAGAATAGGCTAAACTTCTCTTAATGTCTCTTTGATTATTACTACATCCTAATTTATCTTATTTCTCAAAAAAATAAGCCTCCACAAATTATCTTCCTCCTCCTCACATGTCACCATTGGTGGGGAGCAAACTTTCGAAGCTTTGAGTTACAGAGAAGAGGAGCAACTTCGTAAGGAAAATGTTCATATCTCCATGATTGTCGTGATCATGTGTTTGGAAGTGGGAAAAGTAAAGCACGTGGATCGAAGACAAGTGTAATGTTTTCTACGCACCAAGGTATTTTTCTCTGAGTTTGACACACCAATTGTGAAATATATATTCTCCTAACCATAAAATGCAAATTAAGTAGAGATAGAATACATAAATCCCAAAAGTACACGACGATTTTCACGTGAAAACCTAATCAGGTAAAGAAACATGACCCGGAAGGACCGGAACATCTCATTCTCAGAGTTTCCCTTACCTCTCTTAATGAAGCTTGTTTCCACTATTCATGGAATTTGAGATCGAATATAACACAATCTTACATAGAACATCTACCCTTCGAATGCTCTTTTAGGAGCATGTTTCCACTATTCACGCAATTGCCACTATCATTAGGGGACGCTCGGTTTGAGAATAAGTAGGAATAAGGATGGAAAATAAGGAGAATAAGGGTCTATTCTCTGTTTGGCTCGAAAGATAGGATCGAGGAAAATAATGTGGAATAATTATAGGTAAGATGGAACAAAGATAGAAATAAATGTGGAATCAGATGAAATAATCGGATGTGGATTAGAAATTGAGAATAGACGTACGCTTGAGAACTGGACCGTGCAGGGAATTGATGCCTTATTCCAGTGCTTTTTCTCCAAACAAACAAGGCCTTCAAGGAAGATATTATCTCTCATGGGAAAATGATTCCACAACCTCGGAACTTGCATACAACAAGCTAATAAGAAAAAAATATTGTTAGTATATAAACAAAACACGTAAGCTTGGGTAAAAGAAGGCTTGGAATGCTCAATGGACATGTATGGAATTTGAGAGCACTAGTGAGTGCATGGAGCACAATTCATCACTTGAGAGTTTGAGTATTTGCACACAAAAATGAGTAGAACGAGGTTCACAACTCGTTTAGATACTAGGAAATGAATTCTTAGCACGAGCTAAATATGAAGAGAATTATGAGTCCTATTATAAGCTTCATATGGTTAATATCCATTTAAGATATTAGGTATGGTAATGTAGAAAGTTAATCGTGATTAATTTGAAAAATATGCATTTCAACTGACTAAAGGAAATGGTTTAGTCAGCCGGAATGCTTAACCATTTATGTTTAGATTTTTACCCCGGTATTAAAAGATAATTGATCATGAGACCTGAGAAAGGTGTAGGGCCGGATGACATCCTTGTAGAAGTATGGAGAGTTTTAGGGGAACATAGTTTGACTTTTATCTGGTGAATATCCAACAATGAATTCTATTGAATGTATAATGGACCCCGATCCCAAAAATAATAATGCTTTAGAATAGGCATGGGTGATCAAATGAAATAAAGCAGCCCGATAAGAACCTATACCTAGAGTTAACATAATATAACCCAATTGAGACATTGTAGAATAGGCTAAACTTCTCTTAATGTATCTTTGATTATTACTACATCCTAATTTATCTTATTTCTCAAAAAAATAAGCCTCCACAAATTGTCTTCCTCCTCCTCACATGTCACCATTGGTGGGGAGCAAACTTTCAAAGCTTTGAGTTACAGAGAAGAGGAGCTACTTCACAAGGAAAATTTTCATATCTCCACGATTGTCGTGATCATGTGTTTGGAAGTGGGAAAAGTACAACACGTGGATCGAAGACAAGTATAATGTCACTACAAAAAAAGCGGGATTGGCATGCACATAAAGGCTCGTAATGTGCATGCCAAGTGCACGCCATGTGCACGCCCGACTGGTGGGCGAGCAAATGTGCTCGTTCAAGGCGTGCTCGCTTTTACGAGAGTCGCTCCGGTAGGTGGGCGAGCACATTGGGACGCTATGTGCTCGCCCGCTTGCTGGCGTGCACAGATGTGCTCGCCACAATGATCGCCCCTATTAAATAGGGCGATCAATCACGGAGCACCTGTCGAGCACATAAGCTCGCCCAAACTGATTTCCAGGAAAAAAAATTATACAGGTTCGACGGGGTTTTGACACCCCGTCGAACTTGTATAGCCTGCCAATAAACCACTGCAGGTACTTATCAGAGCTCGCTAAGCGTATATATAGTATGCCAGTTCGTCAACTAAGATAACTAGCACTGACAAGTCAAAGTCACGCAATATACATGAACTTAGAAATAAACATTCAAATTTAACATCTAATTACTACAAATATATGTTTGAAGCAACAACGACAAGTAAAATTACAACAAATTATATTATCAAAGTTCATATAAATTAAAAGACGTGCTAAAAGTTTAACAACAATACAAATCAATACCAACAACAATTTACTTCTTCTTTGATCTAAAAAATTTAGACATTAAACCATGCTTTGATTTCTTTTTTTCCTTCTCCTTTTCTTTGAACCTATCATACATGCGTGCCTCTTCTTCAGGGTCGTTCTCCTCCACCTCTTCGTTATCGGATTCAATCTCCTCAGGTTGAGATGCACGCCCTTGCGACCTATATTATATATGGAAGATATATACATGTTACTTGCATTTTGTAGATATAGAAATATAAAATTATTACTCATTCTATAAGTAGAATACTTACATGTACGTCGTGAAATCTTCTCGGAGCTTCGTCACCTGCTCCACCATCATCGCTATCTGCAACTCCATTGGAATTGATGATTGGGACGGATGTGGTTGTGTGTACGACGGTTGGGTGTATGCAGAATAGGAGTGACGATGTTCCTCCACATAGTATTGAGGAAGACCACTAAGCGTCTGCTTCCTGTTTGCCACAACATCCCTCTCCTCTAACACCTTATAAGATTTTCATTGTTTAATATGAAATTATATATTAGAAATGAGTATAGTAAGATAATATTTATCTATACCTGCTTCCAGATTATTTTATCAAATGGTGGTTGCTCTCCAGTTAGAGCACCACACCATTTTTCTGCAGATAGTGCCAAATAACGATCCTGAAATACAAAGTGAAATATAGAAAAATGAGTTATAATATATCATTCAATTGCAAATAAATTGATAGACTTACCAACAATTCTCCTGCTTCAGGAGTGGACCATTGCGACTCTCCTTCTTTCCCACTCATGTGGGACCTCGACCACCACTCCTGAAAAGAGTGTTCTCTTTCCAACCTAGCTGCCTGAAAAAAAATTAAGATGTGATACCAACATTGCATTATATTAAAGTAGATTTCAAAAAATAAATTTTATATTGTAATACCATCTCCGCTCTAATCTGATTGTGGCTTTTAGAGCCACTTGTCGATTTAATCCTTTGTTTTTGGCGGTTTGTCCTTCCCGCCGTGGATCTTCTTCCAAACTCTGCATCCGCAACGAATGCATCACAAAAATCCGCCCATCTGCAAGGATTATGTTATGATTATTGATTATTTTTAAAAAGTTTATTATAAATTATTTGAGAAATACAATACCTATCCTCCGTACACCATGTTGGCGGGAACCTCTTCATCTCCTCAAAATTCATCTCCTCACACACCGTCTTCGCATGCGAGTCTCTCCTTGCCTTGAAAAATGTATCGCTCATTCTTTTTTCCGTCAAACGAATAAAGGCTCGACGATAAGCCTCCTTCCCCAGACGAGAACCAAGGCGAAACCTACTCTGAAAATTACAACAAATGATCAGATCCAAAAAACTTGACCAAAAATTTCTATATCACTTCTTAGAAAATTTTCTTACCAGAAACATGTCAAACAATCTCTCCTGTTCTGCAGCAGGGATGCGACACCATCTAAATTGCATGGAAGTCAAGTGTGTCTTGATTATGTTGGTTATCTCCTTTACCACCCTGTTGCTATTAAAAAAATCCCTGCATTTGCTAAAATTTTAAATATGATACAATTTATAAATATTTGAAAAAAATTTAATGACAAAATTTATTTAAAATTTACCTCCCATCCGCCGTAACCTCCAACAAAGGGTGGGACGCCGAAATCTATCCAACTGCAGCAGATAAAGGCACGGAGGTGCTCGGACATCCAGAAGAAGGAGAATCAGAACCCATCGATGTCCGTGCTGGTATGGGGACCAAGACCGGGAATCCAATAGGAGCTGGTGAGGTAGATGGCTCTCCATAGCCGCCTACATAAAAGGATGGTGGAGGATAACCAAGAGACTCGTAGTAGGCTATGACCCGCCGGACCTCGTCGGACTGTGAATCTAAAACAGCATCCGGGGTGGACTGCCTACTGGACGAAGGTGTGTCTGAGGAAGATGGACGATTGGTTCTATGTGATCCATGCGCCCCGCCACGTCCAAAACCTGCCATGACTGTAATGATGATGTAATAGTTAATTACATAATTATTACTAAAGATTTTAGCTAATTCGATTATAATTGTGTAATAAAACTTACAATTAATCTTCATCATTTATTCCGGTGGGATTAAAGGATATTTCTTCGTTTTCTAAGTTTTCTGAATCATCATTTCTGGAGTCAGTATCATCTTGTAAGTCAACAAAAAAAACTTCATTATCAACCAATTGAATCGATTCGATGATTGGGACTTCTTCTATTAAGTCTATTCGTTCATGTGTCGGTGTGAATGCTTCATCTATGTCATCTTCATGACGAGTGTAATCATTAGAAATATAACCTCGAGAATTTATCTTCACAACAGTTACAGTTTCAACGCTCTTTCTCTTCTTTGATACTTGTGGGAGATAACATACTTGATCCGCTTGAGAAGCTAAGACGAATGGTTCAAATATGCGTATAAATTTTCTTGGTACCACGTCGATAATGTTATTTCTTCTATTGAGTACTACACCTCCATTGGGTTCATACCAATCACACAAGAAGAGAATTACTTTATTCAAGCCTGGTATACTATTTTCCACTTCTAGTATCTCCTTTAAAATTCCGTAATAATTCATATGATCTTCCTCATAACAAGATCACGAACCATCACTCCATGATTCTGAGTTGTTAAATATATACTGGAATTTAAGGTATGAAAACGATAACCATTGTGCAGCAAGAGTTGTAAGATCGGACCTTATAAACATGTCCTTCTCCAAAATATTTTAAAATATGAGAATAGAAATCACCACCGTCCAACTGTTTTGAGCGATCTTTAAACCAAGCTGGAAATTGATTCCTATAGGCGCTTAGAACTTCGTCATCTGAATACATAGGATTTTCCTCGATATTTTTCTTCCTAAATTCCTTAAAATTAGTAAGAGAAACATAAGAATTACTTGAACTTGAATTTGAATATATACATAAAGTAATACAAATACTTACTGAACATATGGTGTTATTTCCTCGCAATTGTCTAATACGTATAACTCTGCAGCATCCTTCTCCTGTTTCGATAAGAAACGTTCAGTGACCTTTCCTATGAGCTGAGTGGATGGACGAAAGATACTGATACAAGGTTCTTCCTCAGAGTAAATTATCTCATTCCTCCTAAATCTGTTGGGGATAGTCTCCACATCTTATGGAAGATACCTTGCGCAGAATGTTGCGACTTCCTCATATATATATATTGTGAACTTATTGATCCTTCAACTTTACTTTTGTTTCAGACCTTTCTTTTAAGAAAGAACATAAAACTATATGAAAATAGGTTAACATTTTGTTGAAATAATAAAGAATGCAAGGAGATTATAATATTTTTAATTACATTTCAAATGGATACATCCAATGATATTTTACCGGTCCTCATACTTTTACTTCATATGAAATATGAATCATCAGATGCTCCATCGAATCAAAAAATGACGGCGGAAATATCTTCTCCAAGTTACACATAATCACAGGAATATTTTTACGAAGATAATCCATCACCATGCAGTGTATGCGTGACGAGCATAGAACCTGGAAAAATCTGCTAACATCTAAAAGAACATCGACAACGTTTTTTGGTAACAATCCTCTGAACACTAACGGTAGCAATCTTTCCATAAAAACATGACAGTCATGACTTTTCATTCCCTTAAATGAAAACTTCTTCGAATCGACCAAATTGTAAAAAAATGATGCATATCCGTCTGGAAACTTCAATTTGCTTGTCCATTCGCAGACAAGCTTAACTTGATTTCTGTCTAAGGTATACTTCACTTTGGGAAGTTTAACCTTCCACTATCATGTTCCTTTATATGCAACTCTGGCCGATTACATATGATTTGTAAATCACGACGAGACTTTACTGTATCTTTTGTATAGAAGATGTTATCAATGATGAAGCTGGAATGATTTAGTACTCTCCATACAATATGGACAACTTTTACGTCCATGCGTACTCCATCCAGATAACATTTCATATGCTGGGAAGTCATTTATCGTCGAAAGCAGAGCTACTTTCATGTTAAATGTTTGCCTTTTATTAGCATCATATGTATCAACTTCATCGACACATAATATTTTCAACTCATCTATAAGAGGATGTAAATAAACGTCGATGTATTTTCCCAGATGTGTAGGTCCTGGTACCAACAGCGAAAGAAACATAATCTGTCGCTTATTACATAACCATGGGGGTAGATTGTATGGTGTTGTCATTACTGGTCATCAAGAGTAATCTTTACTTCTTCCATGAAAATTAAACCCAGCTGTACATAAACTTATAATGTAATTCCTCTTTTCTTCGTTAAATGTAGGAAAAGCTGTCATCAATACTTTCTAACAATCAGACTCGGATGGATGCTCCATGTACTCATCGACTTTATGTTCCGCGTGCCATGTCATGTACTTCGCTGTTTCTTTGCAATAATATAGTCGTTTCAATCTCGGAGTCAACGAGAAATAACGTAAAATCTTTCTCAAGATTTTTGTTCCACTCTTACTAGCTACCTGATATCTTGGCTCATTACTTTCAGGACACCGTTGTAAATATTGGTGTTCACTGTAATATAAAATATGGTGATTTATGCATGAGTCTATTTTAACTTCCGCTAAACCTATCTTCCGCATCATCTTTTTTGTTTTGTAATAATTATCAGGTAATTCTGCATCTCCTGGTAACATTTTCTTGATAATCCTAAGCATTGCATTAAAATTACGATCGTTCATATTATATTCTATCTTCATCGATAGAAGATCCGAAACCGCAGAAAGTTTTGAATATATCTTGCAACCCAACCACAATGGCTCTTCTGCTTTTTTCAACAGCTCGTAAAATTCTACAGACTCTCCATATGGTTCCTCATCATCCAAAAAAGTAGCATTAAAATCTGGACCCGCAACGTCCATAACCATATCTGCAAAAGGATTACTATTGTCAGCTTCTTCCGCATCATTCATCCTGTCCTCGTAATCCTCACCATGCCTCCACCAAATCTGATATCCTTCCATGAAACCCATTTTATAAAGATGTATCTGGGTTTCATCTTTTGATTTCTTCCTCATTAGACGACATTTCTTACATGGACACAAGATAGTTCCATCTGAATCCATGATATGTGAACCTTGTGCATAAGCAAATTGTATAAATTCCTGAACACCTCTTTGAAAGGTATCTGCTATACGTCCATCTACTACACGGATGTACATCCACTCTCTATTTGTCATGTTGATCAACATGAATTAAGTAATTTATAATGTCATATTCAGGAAAATATGTGAGGATATCTAAACGTATCCCATTATTGAGATAAAAGATGAGAAGAGAAGTGTATTAATTATGTTATCACTTGAGCCCGTCCATAAGGATTCAAACTTACTAAAAGATGATCGTTGTCACAAGCTTCTTTATTTCTAACGAAAATTCGGCAGCATAACCCTGCACCTCTCCAGTATACCTCATAAATCAATCGCAATCAACTTTCAAAATAATCATATTAGTGATTATTTCGATAGTAAACTATGATTGATTTGGTATACCGAAGAGGAAGGGGTTATGAACCGAATTTACGTAAGAAATAAAGAGCTTGTGACAACGATCACCTTTTAGTAAGTTTGAATCCTTACGGACCCCCTTAGTCTGGGTTCTCCGAACTAAGGAAATCTAACATAAATGTAATACTTTAAGATCACTTTACGCCATACATTTGTACGTGCTACAAATGAGACTATAAAATAATCTTAAAATATTTATTCATTTATATTAGCCGGGCAATTACGTAAATTTGGTTGGTTAACGATGGGGATAGGGATAAGTGTGATCCTAATTTAGTGCCTAATACAGTGCTTGGGTCACTAATAGTTGATGGGCACCTGCAAAAAAAAAAAATTTTCTAACCTGCAAACATCAAAATCCACGACCATTGGTATGGGATAAATATCCCAAAGTGATTCCAATAGTGCTGTGAAAAAATAAAAAATATAACACAACTAGAGGTGATCAAATCCTCCAATGTATTTCACACGCCTCCCGTTGTGCAGGGCCACACACCACCTGGTGTGGAGGGACGCGCTGTGTGTGAATGATTTTGTGCAATTCAATATTCTAATTAGTGGTTAGCGATTTAGCCTTATAATCAACCTAACTATAAGTTAATGTGATATACTTGGTCACATTAACTAGAATTTAATATGATAATAAATTATCACAAAAGAAATATTGTTGTATATCATATCTTATATCCACATGATATGAAATTGTCCAACTAATATTAACGATGTTTATCATATCTAATATCTACACTATTGAAATTGACTAACTAATGTTATTCACAAGTTATACCTAATGTTAATAAAAAGTTATACATAATGTTAATTATTTAAGCACAAATATACAACATCATTCCATGATATTCCTATATCGTAATTTTAGTCATTTTAAGAAAATTAACAATACTAACTAGTTTAGATGTTGTAATGGACATTTTATCATGTATATTTTACAAAGTCTAAATCTAATTTTGGTTGAGGCATTTTATCGAACACCTATAAGGCATAAAATTCTACATATAAATGAGACAACCACAATCGAATCAACAAGATTATAATGATCCACTCTTATCCTAAACATGCAAAAAACATTTAAATACATCCGCTGTATACACTACATCCAACAAGAAAATCAAAAACTGAAACAAAAAACTATCAAAACAAGGTAAATTTCTAATGAAATCTTAAAAAATGAGAGAGAGGAGAAAGGATTATACTGAAGGGTAGATGTATATCTACTCGAAACACGAAAACGGTGGGCGCCGGTGTCAGAGCGGAGGGTTGTCGGGTCACCGGAGGGGTGATTTGGGGGAGGGATTGATAAACACAGAATTCAAGGGGTCTAATGTCTCTCACAAAGCGGAGACAACCGTGTCGCTGTGGCGACCCTCAATGAATCCCGTATTTGATCAACAATGAACCCACAATCAAATATCAAACAATGACAGACAAATGTGGAGTCAAATTTATTTTTAACTCTACATAAAAGATGTATAGATGCAAGTACGTAGAGAGTTCGAACACAGGGAGCAAGGCAGGATAGATCAACAAGTGTGTGTGTGTGTGTGTGTGAATGTGATGTATTGTCTACACTATGCAATGCAAATGTTTTTGTGGGTTTTTAATTTTTATTTTTTAATTTTTAATTTTTAATTTTGTATTTTGATTTTAATTTTCAGATTTTATATTTTCTTTTTATATTTATATTTATTTATTTTTTTTTCAATATTGGAATATATATAATATAAGAAAAAGGGAGAATAAGGTATTTATAAAAAATAGGTAAAAATGCTCAAAAATTAGGAAATAAAATGTTTTGGATCTTTTTATAATTTTTTACTATTTTTGTGATTTTTGGTGATTTTTCTAAATATTTTTGGTATTTTTAAATAGATCAACAAGTGTGTGTGTGTGTGTGTGTGTGTGAATGTGATGTATTGTCTACACTATGCAATGCAAATGTTTTTGTGGGTTTTTAATTTTTAATTTTTTTAATTTTTTATTTTTAATTTTGTATTTTGATTTTAATTTTCTGATTTTATATTTTCTTTTTATATTTTATATTTTTTTAAATTTTTTTTCAACATTGGAATATATATAATATAAGAAAATGGAGAATAAGGTATTTATAAAATAGGTAAAAATGCTCAAAAATTAGGAAATAAAATGTTTTTGTCTTTTTATAATTTTTTACTATTTTTGTGATTTTTGTGATTTTTCTAAATATTTTTGGTATTTTTAAAAGTGAAAATACAAGAAAATAGTGAATTAATTACTGGCCGAAATTAAAATGGGAATGAAAAATGGCAAACAGTATCAAAATTTTTCCAAATTAATTTTAAAATAAAGAGAATAAAATGAGGAACCTACAGGAACTGAGTTTATTATTTTATGATTTTTCTTTGATTTTTTAGAATTTTTTGAGGTTTTTAAGTATTTTCTAATTTTTAAGGTTTTTGTTTTGAATTTTTTAGTGGTTTTTGGACTGACACAAGAAGACACTAATATACACAGTAGATATTTTTTTTTGGAATTTTTCAAGGTGTTTAATACTTTTTCGTATTTTCTAAGATAAACAGTACTGAAATGGCTTGTTTTTTATTTTTAATAAATATTAAAATGCAAGAAAAATGCAATGCAAAAATATGGCTTGAATGTGCAAGTTAACAGGAGCCTATGCCATTTTTTTGGTAATTTTTGAAGTTAAAATGATGCGTGAAATAAATAGGACAAAGCATAAAAAAATACACAGCCCAACAGGGGTATAAGTGCAAATATCAAAACATCCAGGGGCAAAAGTGCAATTTTCACACAAACTTTATAACTCAATATTGCATTTAATGGACCAAATATAAAATACAAGACCCGCAGGGGTATCCCTGTAAATTACCCACCAGGGCGCGTGATTAGCACGCGCCTGGGAAGGGTATAAACGCAATATCCAAAACTCCGGGGGCTTGAATGCAAATATCCCAAAACTTTTACACGTACTACAAAATTTGCCGGACCTAGACGAAATAAGCAAACCCAGAGGGGGGTCCGTGCAAAATACCCGCGCCTCACGTGAACGGGTCACGTGAGGTGACGTGGCTAGGACCTATTTGCAAATAGTAAAAGTGCAGGGGCTTGTTTGCAATTATTACAACAATATTTAAACTACAGATAAATGTTTAACTACTGAATGTTAAATACAAAAATAGGCGAGGGTGGATGCGCAAAATACCCACGCCCGGGATCCGACGGCTTGGAGGTGCTTCACTTGACGCGCGTCAGCCTCAGGAGCGCCGATACCCCTTCGCGGATGACGGCCTGGATTAGAACATGAAAGGACAATCGGACCGCTGGGAAGCGATCCGATCCTACGGCAGCTGTAGCGTCTGGAACTCCGCCTCGATCTGACGGTGGAGAGGCTCTGAGGAAGAACGGGGAAGAACGCTGGCGAGGCGATCTTTCCCGACCTCGATCTCGGGCCTCCGGTGATCTAGAAGGCTCAAAATGGCTGGGTGTGCTCCTGGAGGGTCGGAGAAGATGATGGGGACTCCAAAAAGCTCCGAGGATGGCCGGAGTCTTCGCTGGAAGGTGGCAGAGCTATGGGGCCCCATGTACTTCCAGCGAAGCGCAAAACGAGCCCCAGGCTCGAGTCAAGGTGTTTGACCTGCAGAAATGCGTGAGAGAACCCAGGGCAAAGTGCCTGGGTTCCGCGGGGGTAAAATGGTGGCGCGATACAGGGGTTTGGATCTCGGCCGGAGGAGCGCTCCTGCGAGGTTGATATGGATGGCGATTGGATGGACGGGTTTCGAGATTTCTTGAGGGCTTTTGAACCTAAGGATATGGCAAGTAAAATGCAAAGAAAAGGGGAAGAAAAAGTGGCAGCCTCGACGGTGTATCACTGGAGGGAAGGTACCTCGACGGCTGTCTTCTCCGGAGGTAGTGGAGATGCCTCCGACCTCTTTCGCCTTGGCTGACGGCGAAGATGGAGCTGTCACCTCCTGATCTTCGTGGAGCACGAAAAGGGCGAGGAGGGGTGGACCGAAGGGACTCCAAAAATTCAAAAGAAGGTCGGGCTCCATTCTTATGTGGTTTGACTCAGTGACTGAGGCGCTCCAAAGACCAAGGTGTATCGAGCGCCACAGTGATCCAATCCTCGAGATAGACATTGGGCGAGCAAGAGGGACAATCGAGGAGAAAAAGTTGTCAAATCATCGACATGAAATGGTGCAAGGAGAAACCTCAAAAAATCCGCGAACATGGGGTCAAACGAGCTCTGACAACGACACATGGGGAAGGACGGCTAGTTGACCTGGGTCAACTGGGGCCGTCTCCTGATTGGTCCACGTGGACCAATCAGAAAAAATCCCTGATAAAGATTTTGTAAATTCATTTAAAAATAGAAAATAAACGAATTAAATTTTGGTTATTAAATGAAAAATATTTATTATTTTATAAGGTATTTTATGGTGATTTTTAATTATTTTTATGAGGTATATTTTTACAAGTTGCCCTTTTATACCCTTTACAGGTATATTATCTATATATTTTATTAATTTATTTTTATTTTGTTTATTTAATTTATTTATTTTTGTTTATTATTTTATAAAATTATAACATACTTTTATACACATAAATATAGATTTCTATTTTATTTTTCTGATGTGTTTTGTATATTTAATAAAATAAAAGTAAATAGTATACAAGTATAAGTATAGGTATAACACCTATGTATAGTATATACAAGTATTTTATTTGAATTTCTTTTGCATTTTTATTCTGATTTTAATATACAAATATATTATAAGTAGTATTTACAAAATTATAAAAAATATAAAATTATAAAAATAAAGAATAATAAATAAATTGAATATTTTAATCAGTACAATTATACAAGTAGGGTCCAAAACTCGACTTTCAAACTGTAGCTCCGCCAAATGCGAAACCACCGCCATTAAATAGCTTATTTTATTCTATATACAATTAAAGGGAGTTTGCTGCATTTGGAGTTTTCATCTGTGAGATACGGGTCTGGGAAGTTGGGATTCTGGATTTTTATTCAGACCATAACTTTTTATCTGTACATTATTTTTCAGTGAAATCAATTTTGTATTTTTATTTATTTAATTATCTACAACTTTCATGTACAAAGTTCCTTTATTTGATGCATAAAAAGTGGAACCAAAAATAGGTCCCAAAATCAATAAACAATGAAGTAAAAGAATAGATATTTTTACTGTATTTTGACCCTTATCTCCCCCTACTTTATTCCTTGTCGACCTATTCATCAAGATGCCTAGGTCTCGGGGTTTTGGGTCATAAAATATTTACAATATTTTATTCTTTTTCTTTTCTTTTATTTATTCTATAATTTTGGCTTTAATTACAGTATTTTATACACTATTTACATGCACATGCATGAATGCTAAGATGCTAGATTTAAGGGTATTTACACACATTTACTAGGGTTTTTGAGGCCAAAATGATAGAATAAAGATGATGAAATGTGGATTCATCATCCCCCTATACTTTACCTTTGCTAGTCCCTAGCAAACACTTATGCAATAAGTGCAAAAAGAAAAAGAAAGAAAAGAAAAAGAAGAAATTTGGATTTAGTTTAATTATCAAACTTATCTTCACAAAATCAAAGTTTGGGGCTTAAGTCGGACCTTTGGAATTTTAGTGCGGGCGGAACCTTAATGAGAACCGAATTTGAAATCCAACAGTCCTTGAGAATCCCAAAACCCTGCCCAAGTCTCCTCAATAGCCAGGTCAGAAATATTTTAACTCATACGCAAACCCTTACTACTATGAATCTGACTCGTACAATGTAAGTGATAGTGGCTCTCCCCAACTAGAATGACAAAGAACTGACTTCTCCAGTACGACGACCCAATGATTCCCCAATCCAATAACTCCATCCTTAAGGAGCGGGGTATTCCCTTCTAGGTTCAAGTGGCAACCAGCTCAAGAGGAGGGGGTGAAGAGAAGAATGGACGGTAGCCAGTGTAGCTACCTATCCTAGGATGCAAGACCAGTGTAGTCAAGTCATCCATCTGCAGGCTCACATGATTTGACTTTGGAACTCAAGCTTGCTTATTTTCTATACAACATATGTACACTCCGGCAGACATTTTATTTTCAATCAGGCCTGCCCACTTTTTTGGAGTTTTTGCTTTTGCATTTTTTTTGAAAGACTATATACAACATCATTTACATAAGGAGTTTTCCCTTTTGAGCTAGTAGACTATCCCTCTTTTGAAGCTTTATTGCAACCCACACTCTCCTGTCTTTAGACTTCCTCATCACTGGACGGGTTGGGGTGCCCTTCCCTCCCTAGAGGAGGACAAATGTTTCCACTTGTGCGCGTCTCATACCGGCAAATCCAATCCCCTCACCACTCCAACTGAGTTGAGCCATGTGAAAGGTGCAGGTGTCCAAGTTAGGTCATTATCAACAAGAGTCATGCGTGTGTTCCGAAATATTCTACTTAGGCAGTCAAGAATCCATTGAACCAAGTTCCGTGATCCTCAAAGAATTAAGTCAACTTGACCTGAAGTACCTAAAACCCAGTTCCTATAAGGTTCCTATTATTAGGTAGATTTTAAGGTCCAATCAAGCTCCAATCTCCGGATTTTATTCAGACTTGTTCAACTATCAAACTCAATCCGAAAAATGCTCATGCTATGCAATGCAATGCAGAAAATATTTTTGTGATGCAATTTTCAAGATTTTGAACTTTTTATTGATTTTTGAAAGGATGATGATGATGATGCATTTTTTTTGTATTTTTCAAAAAGATTTTTCAAATATTTTTGGATTTTAGTTTTGTAAATGTTTTTGGGATTTTTGAAAACAAAGATTTTTTGGCTGAAAACTAGGTTAAAATATTTACACGGGAGTGCTTCTTATATTTACAAGGAGTGGATTTTAAGAATTTACAAGGGTAAGTGGTCAATTTTATACATACAGATAAAGTATTTTGTTGTGATGTATGTATTCCTCAAACTTATTTGACATAGGTTTTTCAAACAATTTTGAAAACTATAGTCCAAAATAATTTTTACAAACAATTTTACAAACATGTACACACATTTGAAAATCATTTTGCAAAGGTTTTTCAAACAATATATATTGATTTTTCAAAATATTTTTGCAACCATTTTTCAAACCATTTGCAAATAATTTTTTAAACATTTTATTTCATATAAAGAAAATAAATTTTACAAACAAAACATTTTTACAAAGGTTGAAAACATGTAACAAAACGTTTTCAAAATAGTTTTCAATAGATTTTCACAAAGATTTTCAAACTATTTTTCGAACATTTTGCAAAAAACATTTTCACCTGATTTATGAATCAGTATATACAAAAGAATTTGAGGAACGATAATATCTTTTTATTAGGGTTTTTAATGAATTTTAAAGAATTGTTAGCCATATTATTAAGAAAATACGAAAGTACGAGTTATGGCTAAAGTATATACGTAGTATATACGACCCCCTATACTTAGCTTGAGCTATGTCCTCATAGATCGGAGAGAAAAGAGAAGACATAACTCGTACGAAGTATAGGTAAGTCTAAAGAATAAAGAAATGAACAAATGAATAAACGAATGAGAAGTTGACCATCCCCCCTATACTTAGGATCAAATAATCCTAAGTATAGCAGACTGTACACAACGCAGGGAGGGTCAAGGGTGGGAATGAACAGATCGTACTCAGATTGTCTCCCCTTATACATAGGGTAAGATATCCCTAAGTATAGACAAGAAGAGGAGACAATGGAGAGGATCAAAGAAAATGAAAGAACTCGGGGTGCACACCCCCCTATACTTAGGACAAAGTACGTCCTAAGTATGGAAAACTGTCTACAAGGGAGGCACTTTTTTGATAGATAAAGAAAATAGAAAAGGAAAAGAAGAAAAGAAGAAAAGAAGAAAAGAAATCAACAGATGAAAGAGTGATATAGACAGATGGATCTATGCAGCGGAAGATAGAAGTGATCACCATGTACGAGATGCAGATGATGTGAGTCAAAGGGCACATCTCATACCAGAAGAATGGGGGCAACATCAATGGTCGGTGAATCATGATCTAGATATAATTTCATGCGCTGACCGTTGACACAGAAGGTAGAGGAAGCTGACGGTTCGGATATGTCAATACTGCCATTGTCATGTACCTTCCTGACCACATAGGGACCTTTCCACTTGCTCTGTAATTTCCCTGAGAATAATTTCAGTCTGGAATCAAACAACCATACATGCTGATCTGGCTCAAACTGTTTATGGCTGATGTGAGAATCGTGCCATGTCTTCACTTTTTCCTTTTACTGTAGGCTGCTAGAAAAGGTTGTATCTCTCAATTCCTCCAGGGCTGCCAACTCTGCTCTCCTCTGTTCTCCTATACTCTTGGGATCCAATAATAGCTCAATTACTGCCCAAAGTGACTTGTGCTTGATTTCCTCAAGAAGATGGCACAACTTGCCATAGACGAGTCGAAAGGGAGATGTCCCTAATGGATTCTTGAAGGAAGTCCGATAAGCCCACAAGACCGAGTCCAAAAGCTGCGACCAATCTTTTCGGTCTGGGCGAACAACCTTCTGCAGGATAGTCTTTATCTCCCGGTTCGATACTTCGGCAAGACCATTAGTCTGAGGGTGATACGGTGTGGTAACACGATGGTCAATGCCGAACTCGTCTGCAAGGGCCCTAACCTTGTCATTGATGAAGTGAGACCCCCCGTCTGAAATCAAGATTCTAGGTACCCCGAACCGGTGAAATGATATTTTTCCTCAAAAAATTTGCACACGGTTTTAGCATCTGCGGCTCAGGCGGGGATGGCCTCAACCCATCGGCTGACATAATCTACAGCGAGCAAAATGTGCTCAAAACCCTGACTATTAGGAAATGGGCCCATGAAATCAATCCCCCATGCATAAAAACCTCACAAAAATGAATGGGTTGTATGGGCATCATGTCTCTCTGTCCGCAGGTTCCCATCTTCTGACAGTCAGTACATCTTTTCACGAACTCATCTGAATCCTTGAAGAGGGTAGGCCACCAAAGGCCGGATTGAAGCACCTTCTGTGCTGTCCTTTTCCCAGAATGATGTCCTCCTGCCTCAAGCTTGTAGCAGTATGTGAGGACGCTATGCTGCTCTTCTTGAGGAATGCACCTCCTCCAGATGTTGTCCCCTCCTTCATGATAAAGGACGGGATCCTCCCAATGGTAAAGCTTGGCCTCTGCCAGGAAGGTCTCAAGCTTCTGCCTGGGCCAACCTTGTGGGACCGTCTTTGCAACAAGATAGTTCACAATGTCGGCATACCACGGGAGCGAGGTGATAGCCAAGATCGCCTCATCTGGAAATGTCTCTACGATAGGTGCATTGGGCTCAGATTCCTCAAGGTTCTCCAATCGGGAAAGATGATCCGCCACCACATTCTTGACTCCAGGCTTATCCTTAATCTCAATATCAAACTCCTGGAGTAGAAGGATCCATTTGGTAAGGCGTGCTTTGGCATCCTTCTTGGCCACTAAGTACTGGATGGTAGTATGATCTGTATAAATTGTCACTCTAGATCCGAGAATATAAGATATGTACTTATCCAAAGCAAAGACTACGACCAGCATCTCTTTCTCTGCCACAGTATAATTCCGCTGAGCGGCATCCAAAGTCCGGCTGGCGTAGTGAATGGCAAACAACAATCCATCCCTCCTCTGTCCAAGCACAACCCCAACAGCAAAATCTGAAGCATCCGTCATGATCTCGAATGGGAGAGACCAATTCGGGTGGCTGAAGGATAGGAGCTGAAACAACCATACTTTTGAGAGTCTCAAAAGACGCAAGACACTTATCGTCTACAATGAACTCGGTGTCTTTCATCAGCAGATCAGTAAGCGGTCGGGCAATCCGACTGAAGTCCTGAATGAAACATCGGTAGAAACTGACATACCCCAGAAAAGACTGCAATTGACGCAGATTGGACGGTGGATTGAGTTTTCTAATGATATGCACCTTGGCCGGATCGACCTCCATGCCCCTGTTGGAGATGATATGACCAAGGACCGTCCCTTGAGTCACCATGAAGTGACTCTTCTCCCAAGATAAGACAAGATTGACCTCTATGCAGCGCTGAAGCACACGGTCTAGGCAGTCAAGACAAGCATCGAACCCATCGCCACAGACCGAGAAGTCATCCATGAAGACCTCTAAACAGTCACCCACCATGTCCGAGAAAATGGACAACATGCACCTTCGAAATGTTGTCGGAGCGTTACACAAACCAAAGGGCATTCGTCTGAAAGCATAAGTCCCAAACGGACAGGTGAATGTCGTTTTCTCCTGGTCTTCGGGCGCAATGGCCACTTGGTTATAACCGGAGTACCCGTCAAGAAAATAGTAATGATTTTTCTCAGCTAGCCTCTCGATAATCTGATCAATGAATGGCAGCGGGAAATGATCCTTCTTGGTGGCCTCATTCAATCGTCTGTAGTCCACACAGACCCTCCAAGAAGTGGGTACTCGGGTAGCGATCTCCTCTCCAGACTCATTCACAACTGTAGTAATACCCGTCTTCTTGGGTACCACATGTAATGGACTAACCCACTTGGAGTCGGAGATGGGGTAGATAAAATCAGCGCTCCACCACTTCAATATTTCTTTCATAACCACATCTCGAAGATTCAGGTTCAGCCGTCGTTGGAACTCACACGACGGCCTAGCGTTATCCTCAAGATAGATGTGGTGGGAGCACAGAGCCGGACTAATCCCCTGGAGATCAGCTATACTCCAACCTATCGCCTCGCGGTTTCTTTCAAGAACCTCCATCAGACGAGATTCTTGTTCTCCAGTCAAACCTGCTGAGATAATGACTGGGTGCATGTCTGGCTCACCCGCAAGGAATCTATACTTCAGCGATTGCGGCAAATGCTTAAGTTCTGGACAACTGGGAGGTGGCAGATCTGGCTTCTGGTATGTCTGTGTGAAGGCGACCAGGTCTGCATGGGAGAACTCTCACTTTGCATGAATACCTGACGAAGGGAGCCCTGCTGAATCATCAATAAACTGTACTGGCTCGCACTCTGTCATGGCTGTTGGCTCAGAAGGAATCAGACACGACAAATATTCATCAAAATCATCCCAATCAATGTCTGAATCCGAGGGATCTGAAGTAGATGAACATGACTGAAAGTCATCAGCACCAATCGTCCCAACACTGTCAGCCTCCAATGTATCATCATCCAGGGGTGTGCTCTCCAGGCTCTCGACCGCCATAAGCTTTAAATATGGTGAATCTGTAGGCAAGACGAGGGTCTATGCTACAGGATATGTCCAGTTGGATTCATCATCTGTCATCACAAAATCACACTCCTGGTGGATGTCTAGCTCTTCCTCTGTCATCTGTGCGTCTTCGCTGGACTGCTCTGAGCATTCTAGTTCTCTTGCTCTGGTTCCCTCGATCGTCTCTATTTGTATGCTCTCACCCTCTACGTGAAAACATACCTTCCCACTGTCATGAACGGTCACCACCTTGGCTGTGGCCAAGAATGGACGTCCAAGTATGATGGGGGCATCGGTTACCGACTCAGGGATCTCCATGTCAAGGACAACAAAGTCCACGGGGAATTTCAGGCCCTGAAAGGTAACGACCACGTCTTTCAATAACCCCTTCGGCCTTTTAGTCGACCTGTCAACAAACTGAAGGATTGTCCTGCTCCTAAGAAGAGGACCAAACTCGAATCGGTCGAGTAAGGCTGCCGGAAGAAGGTTAATAGAAGAGCTGCTGTCTAATAAAGTACGATCAAATTGCTGCTCCTGAATCTCGCATCTGACATAGGGAGCTCCTGCATCTGGTCGCTTGACTGGCAGTTTGTTCTGAATGGTGCAGCAAGTTGACTAGGTGAGCACATGGATCTGATCTCTGTGGTTCTTCCTCTTCCTGCGGACTGTAGTCTTCTCTTTCAAGTTCTTTTTGAAGAGGGGAATGTGCTCAAGTGCTTCCTGTAGAGTCAGCTGAATGCGGAATCTATCAATTCTGACCCCCCCTTAGAAACCCCCCGCATCGTCCCACACAGAAAGAAAGAGCGCGGAGCCCCGGCCCGGATTGCTGAACTCTACCTGTTGGCCTTTTTTTGGATTTTCTCTTTTATTCCCCTTCGCCCGGTGAAGTGCTTCGGGGAAGGGGATAGTAGGGGCCTCCTCAGATGGAGGACTAGGACTAGGTCCCTGCACCTGTAAAGGACTAGAATCCATACAATGATACTAGAATCCATACAATGATCATCATGCAACACATATGGATCTGAAATGTGAACAGAAACCTTTCCTTTATTCATATTTTTGTTCTTTTTGTTGTTACCATAGTCCATAGATACAAAAGGTGGTAACACCACAGAAGGAATCTCAACAAAAGTAGATGTGGTGGCCTCAGTACCACCACCGGCACCTGTCTTCACAGCATCAACACCGCGCTCTGGCTCTGCATCCAAAATGGTAGCATCAGCACCACCGTCTGCATCTGGTATCACGACGGCCTCAGTACCGTCGTCTGGATCTCCATCATTGGTGGCATCAGCACTACCGTCTTCATCATCAACAGCGGCATCAGCACCGCTATTCTGCTCATCTGGCGCTCCTGGTTCTGCATGTGGCTGTCGCTCAGATGAGGCGCCGCCGGCTGGCATCCTACCGCTCCTAGTAGTCACAAAATCAGCATCATACAAAGAAGAAGACATGTCACTCAAATAATCACTAGGAGAGGTATCCTCTATAAACTCTACCTGCTCAGATTTTCTTTTCAGATTGTTCAGATTTGGTTCAATTTGAGCTGGTATGGCGGCCTTACCCTTGATGATATCCCTCATCTCCTGCCGGAACTCATCCAATTCCTGCCGGAAGGATGCTCGCTGTTCAGAGAGCAAGCGGGCAAGATCATCTGAAGCTGGGTTCTCAAAAGCGGGGGCCTGAGAACCGGACGGGTTTCTCTGCTGGAAATGAGGCTGTTGCTGCTGCTGGTGAGGATAGTGCTGGGGAGGATGGGAATATGACTGATGAGGCTGCTGACGCTGCCTCCACTGCTGTCCCTGATAGGCGGGACGAGGACCATGCTGGTATTGCTGCTGGTGGGCATACTGGGGCTGTTGCTGCTGTGGCTGGCCGTTCTGCCGTCCCTGAGCTGGAGGATGCTGCTGAGATGGGGAGCCACCGTTGCCCCAACGGAATCTGGGGTGATCGCGACAAATCCCGAGCTGTGGGTACCGGTCGTACCAAATCCCATTGACTTCCATCAATGGCTCCTGCTCGAAGGATGGTGGAGGTAGAACTGCCAGTGGCTGCTCCGGCTGATAGACCACCATCTGAGTGTCCTGAGATGGTGACTGCGATGGGTAGTACTGTAGCAGCGGGACCGGCTCTACCTGGATGTGGTTGAACTGGCGGTATGAGGCAGAGGGTTGGGATGAGCTGCTACTGCCGGCATTAGCTTGTGACCTGGAAGGCTGCTGGGAAGAAGTTTGTGCCTCCTGCACGCAAAGAATCTACGTCTTCAGGTCATTCATAGTCTTGGCAATCTGGTCCATCTGGGCCATGCCTTGCATTTGCTTCTTCTCGAGGATCTCGAGACGGTCCAGCTTCTCACTAATAATGCCCATGTCGGCTGCGGCTGATTCGGCTTGGGATGCGGCTGCCGACAAAGTGTGCGGACCAGCATCGATGCGGGCGATCCTCTGGAATGATCCCGCTCCTTACGGGGGCTTCTGTTGTGTGTAGACACGGGCTTGGGCCATAACAGTTGAGTTTTCTGCCCTCCCTGCACAGATGACCCAAACATCGTCTTCACCCTTGGAAAAATATGACCCACCACAAGAGGCATTCACAAGCCCCTGCAGCTCCGGTGTCAGCCCACAAAAGAAGCTCTGAACTAGATTGGGCTTGGATATATCGTGATGTAGACACCGGTCGATGAGCTCTCTGAATCGATCCCAAGATTCATGAAATTGTTCATTAGGGATCATGACGAAATTGCTGATCATAGCTCTAGCTACGTTCATCCGGTCGAGAGGGTAATACTTCTTCAAGTATGCGGTCCGGAGATCTGCCCAAGTGTCGATGAACCTCCCCAGGTATTTCAGCCAGTACGCGGCTTTGTCAACCAACGAGAAGGGGAAGGCAGTGTCCTCAGTCATCAGCCTGTCATGAATGGTACTGCAGATCATTTCAAATTCCTACAGATAGAGGTGTGGCTCTTCGGTCGACAACCCATGGAATTTGGGCAGAAGCTGAATAGTGTGGCGCCGAAGCTCGAAATCTCCATGGATAGGAGGGAGCCGGATCCAACGATGAGTGAGGGATGCTGCAGGATTGTGCAATTCCCTCATGATGGTCTGTGGCGATTGATGAATCTGTGATTCATCACTTCAAAAGTCAAAAATAGAGCCTTGTTCCCGAGAAAACTGATGCATTTTCCCTTTATATTGCATAAATAGCACTCATGCATGCATACATAATTCATACATTTTAGCAGTCCATTTGCATTTAAATAAGAAGCCAAAAATCCCTTGTAAAATACCCATTCACTAAAGTAACCTCTTCTCTATAATATGTACTCCTTAGTTAATAATATAGGGAAGAATGCCAAAAATCCCCCTTGTAATTTAGCCAATAAAGCCTGAGAACCCCTGTACACTAAAATACACATAAATCCCTCATACAAACTCCGAAATAGGTCTACTCACTCTTAGAATACTACATATTAAAAGACCTTTAAAATGAGACTAACTTCATCCAATTTGGAGCTTGTATGAGAAAGTTGGGTTTTTGGGCCACTTTGTATACTACATAGGTGTATAATTGTATCTTTGTATTTATGTATCATATTTGACCTCATATCCGTCTTTGGTCAACATGAAACTTGTAGATCTCATCGAGATCTACAACTTTCATGTTTTGAGTTTTTCCAAATTCGGCTCCCTCTTCTCTCTACACATGTATGTTCTTCCAGCCACTCACAGCAGGCCACGTGGCGCCCTCTGGTTGCGCCACGCGGCCCGCTCCCCTTGCCTCATCCGCCTCATCTTCCAGCCGTTGGATCTCCTCCTGAGATCCAACGACTCCAGGTGTTCCACGCATGCCCCATTGCCTGAGCCGTCAGATCATCTCCTGCCTTCATCATCACCGTTCATAAGCGCCTTAAGCAGAGCTCGCCACATGTCAAATCCTCAACCCTCTGATCGACCTCTACCTTTCCATCTCAGCCGCGTTTTCCACCTTTTCTTCTCAGCCGCTTGATCAACCCTAACTGCTCATCCTCGCCGCTCGCTAGCGCTTCGCCCGCAGCTCGCCATGTGGTTCAACCGCAGCCCATCATCACCGCGCCCCGATCTAATCCTACCCAGCCATTACCTCTTCGATCACCACCGTTGGATCACAAGATCCAACGGTGGAGACTTCGTCTCCTACCTCCGGGCCCCCCTCTCTCCCACGATCTCGATCTTGCGCGAGACGTCGCCCCCTTTCTATTTTCGTCTCCACCTCATCCACCCTCTCCGACCGCCAACACCACCACGATGGAGACCACTCCTCCCTCACCCTCGCCAGCTCCCTCGCTTCCCACGACTCCCACCAGAGTCGCCCCACATCGACCACAAACCTCACCTCGTCACCAGCCAACCCATCACCTTCATCCTATAAATCATCGCCCTCCGGCCACTGTCACGCCCATCCGCCACTCCAGAGAGCTTCCCTGAGCTCTGATCCTCCAATTGGTGACAGCAATTCGACGATTCATCGAGCGAAGAAGGGCTTCTTCTCCGGCGAGATCCACGGCACCTTCGTCGTGTCGCAGCCACTCCTCCGAGCAGCTGCTGGAGCTCGGGACACCACCGGTCCCTCGAGCGACGACCTGGACCCCAAAAGGGAGGTCCAATCCCCAGGTGAACCCCTCCATCCATCTCCGATCTTTGATTCCTTTTTCTTCACATTTTCTCGCATTTTATTTGCTGCCGCCGGTCACCCTCTCGCTTCCATTCCATCTCGCCGAACTTCGCGTCGAAGCTCCCATCTTCGCGGTAGCTTTCACGACCTCCGACGACGCACGTCAACCTTCATCAGCTCCAACTCCGCCACTTGGCCGGAGCACCATCGCCTACCCATCTCCATCACGCCTTAGGCCTCGCCGACTACCTCCACCTCTCCACAAACGCACGCACGAGCTCCGGCTCTATCTTTAACACTTGCAGGTGCCCCGCTTCTCATTGAACGGAAGCTCGCCGGAGTCGTCCTTGAGCTTCGTCGCCAGCAACCTCCGAAGGCCCTCTCCCGCTCCTGAGACCATCAGCGCCTTCGCCGCGTCGCCACGCTCCTGCTGGGACATCTCCGACACCTTGGAGAGCTTCATCGGCATCTGGAGGAACGAGAGGAGCTCTAGCCACCTCGTCGGAGCCCAGCCATCTCCTCCGCAGGCGGCGGAGGCCCGTTGAAGGAGAAGCTCCAGCTGCCGTTCGATCAACTTGATCGAACGGTAGACCTCGTGCCACGTCGCCACTCAGCCGCGCCTCACCAGCACCGTTGGATCTTTCATGATCTAACGGCGATTAGCCCTCCGCGTCATCGACATCTGGAGAAGCCAGGAGCCATCAGATCAACGTAGATCTGACGATTCTTGATCGAGCCACGCGTCAGCACCGACACCCCTTGGATCAATCTTGATCCAAGGGCCTTCAGCTTGCCACGTAGCCTCTGCCCAAGCCTCCTCTCCGAGCCGAGGTTCGGGGCGTCCGAGCCTCACTCCAGACCTCCAGAAGCACCTGAGCCTCGGCCCGAGCCTCCGCAGCCATCCGAGCCTAGGCCGCCCACGTGAGGAGCACGTGCGGCCTAGGAATTTTACACAGAGGCCCCTGGAGCTTTCCAATATTGCAAAAAGGTCCCTGTGAAGTGATGAATCTCCATTTCATCACCTTTATTCTATCATTTTGGCCTCAAAAACCCCAGCAAATGCATGTAAATAGCATCAAATTGTACATTATAGCATTCATTACCCATTGTATTTATTTTACATTAAATAAGATTTTACTGCCAAAATTATAGAATAAAGAGGAGAAAAGAAAAAGGAATAAAATATTGTAAATATTTTAAGACCCAAACCCCGAGACCAAGGCCAACATGGTATTGGTCGACAAGGAATAAAGTAGGGGGAGATAAGGGCCAGTGTATAATAAATACCTCATTTATTCATGCATTTATTTATGCATTTTTGATACCTATTTTGTACATAATTATTTATTCATCAAATAAAGAAATGTTGTACATGAAAGTTATAGATAATAATATGAATAAAAATGCAAAATTGAGTTTATACAAAAATAATCCCCAGTGTACATTTCATACACAGAATAAAAAGCCAAAATCTCAACTTCACAGACCCATATCTTGCAAATAAAAACTCCAAATCACCCAAACTCACCTCTAATTGTATATAGCATTCCATAAACTATTTAATAAAATTGGTTTCATAATTTTTGGAGTCCATATGCAGAAGTTAGGTTTTTGGCCCTTCTTGTATATAGGACTGATTAAAATATTCACTTTATTCAATATTCATTATTTGTACAAATTCATATTTTTATAATTTTGTAAATAATGTACTTAATGCATACACATGAAAGAAGTTGGAGAAAACCAAAATTAATTTGTAAAATAAAATAAGTCTACAAATTCATAGACAAAATACCTATGACATGTACCTATCTATAAATAAAAAGGGTTTTAAGCCTTGATTCTTTTGTTCTTCTATATTTTTAATAATGTATACATTATACATAGATCATTAAAAATACAAAACCAAAATCAAAATCAAGAAAATATATTAAATAAATTAAGTGTATAAAATACATAGATAAAACACCTATAAGTATACCTACATCCATCTATACCTATTTATTTAAAAATACACATAAACTCATAAAAATCAAACAAAAATATCTTTATACTCACAAAAATAAATTATAAATTTATAAAATAAGTCCATAAAATAATAAAAGAAAATAAACAAATTAAAAATAAAATACATGAAAATACATGTAAATACATACATATACATATTATTCAAATAAAACTATAATAAAACACCTCGAAAAATTCAATAAAAATCATAAATAAATACTAGATGAAATAATACACATTTTTTATTTTATAAGAAAAAATTAATAAAATCATTTAGGGTGTCAAATAAATCAATCTTCCTTCAGATTTTCTATTTTGTCTCGTAGCGGCTGACGTGGCCCAATGAGGCGCCGTCCTTCGTTGACTCCCAGGTCAACTGTCCCATCCTTCGCCTGGCGTCTCTGAACTGTCTACTCCCCCGATTTCATGCCTTTTTCCCGGGCACACCATCCATCAATCGACAACGCTTCCTTCACAAGAATTGTTCCCTAATCTTCCATGATGCCCGCCGAAATCATAGATCAACGAGATGTTCATTGGATCAGTCAATAATCGCCGGGTAATAAGGCCCCTTGCCAATGTTTATAAATAAAAAGCTCCGCCTCCTTCCTCGAATTTGGCCACTTTTATTCCAACCTAAAGCCTAGATCTTGCTCCTGGATTGTTCCTCGTGACAGGGGGAGTAGCCCAGCATCTTGACTCGGCCGGAGGAAGGAGATTTTGACGCGGCGGAGCTCCGGCGTCCGCCCTGCTCCCTAGAGGCCCTCAGGTATAAGAGCTGACCTTCTATGCATTTTTAGTTAGATTTAGATGTTAGTTTTTCATTCCAGTCATTAGATTAGGTTTTAGTTAACTCCTGTAGTTTAAAAATCGAAATTCGAAGTTCGCCGGAGCTCAGCTCCGGCGACTTCTCCACTGTGGTCCCGACTATTCCCGACCTCCTCGTTCACCCCATATCGTTCCTCGACGCCTTCTCCATCTATTGCGCACATTTATCCAACCCAGGACTCTAGGTCCTGGCGAATCGGGGCTCCTCCTCCGCCGTTCGCCGGAGCCCCTCCGCCCCCCTTCATTTTGCATCGTAGCTTCAAAACCCCGGGTCGAGGAGCAAGCTCTCTCGCCCGCGGTTCTTCCTGTGCAGGTACTTCGAAGAATCGAGCCCAACTGGACTCGCACGGATCCGGGAAGAGGCACCTGGGGGTCTTCTCCTTCTTCGACCTCGCTCCATCGACTCGGACCCCCAGGAGCCATGAAAGCGCCATCAGTCGATGCGGGAGGCTTCCAGCTACCTTCAGAGCACCTCAGACGCACCGGAGAGCCCAGGAGGAACCCGAGCTCCTCGATCAAAGTTCGCCAGGCGCGAGCTTCGTCCCAGTTCTTCCTGGGAGCTCTAGCGCCGTCGGATCAGGAGGGCCGTCCCAGATTCAACAGGAGCTGTCCGATGGAGCATTGCGTCGACCGTCAGATCAGCTGGGCTGATCTAATCTCAGCCCCCCATCGGCGAAGCGTCATCGGGCGATCAGGAGACGACGCGTGGCAAGTGAAGAGAGCAGCGCCGTTGGATGCCACGCTGTATTTAGGGGTAAATTTCACATCTCACCCCTGCTGTTTGTATTTAGAATTTAAACCCAAAAATAAAAGTCTTAGTTGTAAATAAATGGTAAAAATTGCAGTTGGACCCCCTGATGTTTTCATATTTACACTTTAGTCCTTCCGCGCCTCACGTGCAGTCCCACGTGAGGCGCGTGAAATTTTGCATCTAAACCCCGCCGGGTTCCTGTATTTATTAAATGGTCCTGAAAATAAAAGTTAAAGTGTATTTTTATTGTAATTTTTGCATGTATGCCCCTGTGAACTATTTTATTTGCAAAAATACCCCTGCCAGGCCATTTAATTTTTGAATGCTTTGTCTATTTATTTTGTGCTCCATATTAAATCGAAAAATCTTGCAAAAATAGACTAAAGCTCCTGTTAGTGTACCCTTGCACGCTATATTTTTAGTTTTGCATTTTGTTACATTTTGGCATTTATTAAAAATAAAAAACATGTCTTTTATTCCCTGTCTAACTTATAAAACCCCCAAAAAATATGAAAATGCCTCTAAAAATTCCAAATAAATTATCTATGGTGTATTTTGACCTATATTAGTGTCAGTCTAAAAATCCCTAAAAATCTCAAAAGGAAAACCTTAAAAATTCAAAAATACCCAAAAACTTCAAAAAAATATTAAAAACCAAAGAAAAATCAGAAAAATATAAACTCAGGCCCTACTTATGCTATATTTTATTACCTTTATTAGAAAAATAGTATGGACAATTCTGAGGCTGTTAGCTATTTTTAATATCTATTTTGGTGACGGCCAGTACCTAGTCCACTGTTTGCTATTATTTAGCTAGTTAAATACCAAAAATGTTTGCAAAAATACCCAAAAATCATAAAAACAGTAAAAAACCATGAAAATTCCAAAAAGACACTTTTCCTGAATTTTTGACTATTTTTGAGTATTTCTATAAATATTATAATGCCCCCTTTATGTATATATATATCCAAAAAAATAATAAAAAAAAGAAAAAATATTATATATATATAATTATTTATATGTATTCTCATTAGTCTTTATATATAAAAAAATGTATATATATATATTTATTTTACTATCTTTATCTATCCCTATATATATATTGCATATATTATAAGCTATATATTAACCCTCTATGTTTATACATATATTCTTATCTATAATATATATATATATTACCTAATTATATTATTAAAAATTAATAATAATAATAATAATAATAAATCAAAAACCCACACAAGGATGACTGTGATTTACATGTAGGCTATGACATTTTGTATTGCTCTCTGTGGTTCGACCTCTACATACTTGTCACTGTACATTTTATGGTAGAGTAAATAAAGATTAATTCACATTTATTTTTGAGCTTGATTGTTGTATTCTTTGGATTGTGGGTTAATTGCTGGTTGACTGGATGATTTGTGAGCGGTCGCCTCAGCGACACACTTTTTATTATTCATGGAGACCCTCGCGAACAGCCTGGTTATCAGATGGCGCCGTTGCCGGGGAGCAATGAGCATAGCCTAATTATTTTGTCATTTTTGTATATATATAAAAAATTCTTGACTTATTCTTCATTTCTGTGAGCAGCTATTTTTATTGCTATTAATCACCATGCTTCATTTCTTCATTTATTGTGATTATTCTCTCTGCTCTATATAATTGATTGAGCTTTCTTAATGCATTCTTTTTGTGACTTTGATGCAAGGGACCGCCACGCGAGGATGGCTTCTTAGGAGGCCAATGCAGCCAAGCTTGGAGGAGGATGGTCTTTTTCTCATGACCATCTGGAGAGTGCACCAAAGAAGCAAGGAGATGTGCATTAGATAGGCTAGACACTTAGGAGTATTTATTTTGTAATTCATGGTGAGAGAGAGACTATTTTGGCATGTATATAAACAAGACTCTACTCTTCACAATGAGGTCCAGTGCCCAGGTGATTGTTCACGTGGGGGCCTCATCGCGGCTTTTTCGAGTTTTCATCGCCTTCTTTTATTTTGTTTCCCGAAGTTTTGAGCTTTCCACCTTTCTTTTATTTTGTTTTATGTGCTTGGAGCCCCTAGATATAGGTTTCTTGACTCGGTAGCTAGGTCCAAACATTAATAAGAATGCATGTTCCTATAGTTTACCTCGATTGGATCTAGTCAAACTTAAACAAGTTGTTAATTTGTCTCTTAGCCCTCTGTGCCATAGAGAACCCTGTAAAGCGCTTTCTCCTAAGCTCAAGTGTGTTGAGTACAGAGGAGGGGTGAGCCAAGACCGGACTCTCTTGGGCTAGAGATGAATTAGCAGCTTATGGTTCTTCACGCTAATAGCAGCTTATGTTTAGGACGATTTTGCACCTTGCATATCGACATGTAGAGAGGTTTAAAAATTCTGTTTTGCATACCGCATGGAGAGAGCTGGGATGCACTGTAAGTCTTCTAACTCAGCATGCATCATTCTGTTCAATGGTGAGATCTCCATCATAGAACCACTTGCACGGCTTTTCCGCTATCTCCCTCTGATTTTGAGCACCTAGGACTTAAATGAAAATCTACAAAAACGTTAGGCGCTGGTATGAAATAGATCCAAAAAAAAGTGAAAACCCAAAAACTTAAAACAAGGGGACTGCTAAATAAACTTTGACCTTAATTAAAATTCGTAATGGACTATCATTGTACCGGGTTCATAAAGCCCTCATTGTTTTCAGGTACCTTGGAGGGGGACCAAAACCCTACTCCCTTGAGCGAGTGCGACCCCTAAGGATTAAAGCCCAAAACCCAGTCTGCAACTGCCTTGTGTATCGCCTGGATTTCCGAAGTAATGGCGCTTCTATCGTACGTAGGCGAGTAGGACTTGGTCACCAATGGTGACTCTCTGTTGTGAGAGCATCGACCTTGTCCGAAGTATTGAGCATAGGCCACGCCTTCACGGGGGTGTCTGTCTCATTGTCCTGCGTCCGAGTAGGTTCTTGCACGCTCACGGGTGATTCTGTTGCGAGCGAGGACTGAAGTATTGGTTTCGCCTATCGGCTTCCTCTCTCTTTTCTTTGGCTGAGTAGGGATCCAGGAAGGGTTACAAGGACTCCAAAAAGTACAGACTACAGGTTACACAGGAGGAGGACAAGTACGGGATACTCTTCTGGCAGTACTCTCTCTCCTATAGGGTAGCGTACTAAGGACTTGTTATAAGATATGCCTGAAAATCACAACTCTAAAAATGAAAAGATAATAAATAGCCGAACTTTCACGGCTTCACATGGCGTGAGTTGGTGAACCCGATTTTTGTATTGCGTTTGTATGAATCTAGATTAAGGTTCAAAGATCAAGTCCCGCGCATTTGCGCACATTTTTGTTGTTTCTCCCTTTGACCACCCCGCTCAACCGAGCCTTTCTACTGTTTTACACTCCTTTTATTCCTCGTTGACCATCGTATCATTCTTCCAACAATCCGACATTCTCTTGCTTCGCGAAGTTGATCCATGGATGGTTTCGTCGGGACCATGCCGACACCTACATCGATTCCATAGACTCAACTCCGCCAATAATTTCGAGGCGATTCCCGAGAAATCGATCCGGACTTTGCGGATCGATCTCCAGACTCCTCGTCTTCTACCTTTCTCTTGGCCACCCAATAAACTGGGATCACTTTTGTCCCGCTTCCGCCATTGTGAATGGGAGTCGATTACAGTCTACATCTCTTTCCCATTCACAACATGCTGGGGTTGACCTGAATTCCAGCTTAATCACGGCAGCTGAAAGTTAATTGCAAGTGATCTGATTCGGACCACCTCATTCTGCAGATAGAAGCCAGTGCGAGCCCTAGAGACTACTCCGGAGTTCATCTCGTCCGACTCAGACCCTGACATGGCTCCAGGAGGGAAGGGCAAGGGTCAGCAGCTACCCATACCCGAGGGACAGGTGCCAGATCAAAATCAAGTTAATGCACAGTTGTTGGCATCTATCCAGGCCATACAGCAGCAGCTGACCGAGCAGGCCCTGACACAAACCGCGTTCCAGGATATGTTGAATGACATGATGAACCGTGGCGACGGAAGAGGAGGCAGAGGCAGAGGAGGCCGGGGAGGAGGAGGTGGAGGTGGAGGAGGTGATGATCCTCCTGATGATGACTTTGAATTACCACCACCAAAGCCAACACTAAAAGAAACATACAATCCGGGAGACAGCCAGATGACCGAGTGGATTCTCATTCCACCGGTACACGCTCACTTTGAGCTGAAGCCCCAGTTCATAGCCCTTCTCCCTGCCTTTCATGGAAACACAAACGAAGAGCCGTACATTCACCTGCAGCAATTCTCCTGCATTTGCCGCACCACCCACTATCCGAATGTCCCCCTGGACATTGTCAAGATGGCGGCTTTCCCCTTCAGTCTACAGGACAAGGCCCTCTATTGGGTCAATCATATGGGAAAGGTCGTGACGACCTGGGAGGAGTTGAAGTCTGCCTTCCTGCACAAATACTACCCTCTCGGTCGGCTCAACCAGATGCGAGCACGTATTAGTAATTTCTCCCAAGGAGCACATGAGTCAGTACATGAGGCTTGGGAGAGATTCACTGATCTGCAGAAGAAGTGTCCCCATCACGATATCCCGAAGACCAGCTTGGTCCAGCATTTCTTTGGGGGACTGAACATTGAAAGCTAAAGGCTCGTGGACGTAGCATGTGGGGGCTCCCATTTCAACAAGGATGAAGATGTTGTCTGGCAGATTTTTGAAGAAATGGCCGAAGGAGAGGCCGCCCTCTCATCATCCAAGGCATACCAGAAGCAGCCCCAGATTCTCCAGAAACAAGTTCACATGGCTGCATCCAAGGAAGCAGAGAGAGATGAGAGCTCCAACCTCAGCATCATCGGGGGCCATCTCTCTAAGGTAGATATCATTGAGAAGCGATCACAGGACCTCGAGAAACTCGCTGTGATCGAGAAGAGGACCCAGAACCTGGATAAGCTAGATCAGATCAACAAGAACCTCGAGCTGTTGGTCGGTACGATCAACTCTGTCCAGTCGGCTACACCATCAGATGCTCCCACTGAGAAGAAGGACGAGCCGCAACCGCAGCATCAACCTCAGCCGAGCCAGCAGCCACCGGCAATCCAGCACGTATATTACGTGCAGGCACCCGACCAGGGCCAGCCGCAGCAGCAGATGGTCGTCTACCAGCCAGAGTTCCTTTCTATTCCTGATCCAGTCTTCCCACCACCGCCCCTTATCCAAGAAGTTAATGGGGTATGGAGTAATGATGCACAGCCGACCCGTCCTCAGGGACAACCCCAGGGTCAGCAATTTGCCAACCGGCAGTACCACCAACCTCAGGGTAGTCGTTTTGGTCAATCCTCCCAGCACTACCAGCAGCCTCCCCAGTTTGCACAACAATGGAGGCAGAACTTTCCGTATCAACAGCAGCCGCAGTACCGCCACTCGCAGCCGTATCACCAGTACGCGGCTGCCCCCTCTCCGCAATATCAGCAGTATCCTCCTCCGTCATATCAACAGCTTCAACTTCCTGCACCACCACACCACCAACAACAGCCTCCCCACCCATCTACCCAACAGCAGCGTGGTCTGCACGCTGAGTCTTCTGATATGTCCCCTGCTAGTCCCACCATGGAGTGTCTATCCCAGCTTGTTAAAGGGCTGGCAGAGATGACAAAACGGCTTGACGACCTAACCGCCACCCGAACCACTATTCCGGCACAAGTCGAAGCCAACCCCAACAACTTCAAGAAGAAAGAGCAGGTAGAATGTAATGTCCAGTCTGTGTCTGATAGCGATATTACTGTTTATTCTAATGCTGTTACTCTCAGGAGCGGTAGGGCATTGCCTCCTCCTGCTACTACCAGTGGGGGGAATAAAGAAACAGGTGGATCGTCATCTTCCGCATCAGCCGTGCCAGCTCCAGGGGCGGGTGAGGAGGAAGAGGAAGGAGAAGCCAGTCCAGCCGTCGTGCCTAGCCAGCATCAACCTCAGCCAAAAATACAAAAAAATCAGCAAAAGCAAAAACACCAAAAAGACGCTTGTAGCAGCAGTAAAGCTGCACCAGCCTTGGAGGAGCCACCAGCAGCAGCCGATCCCTCGCCAGCCGATGGACCTGACGCTACTCTTTTTGACCGCCCAGCAGCACCAGCATGTTTAGATTCAGCTTGTACTCCTTTCTGTAGTCCGGATGTACAACCTTCTGTGGGCAGTGATTTTGATGTAAATAAGAACTCTAATTTTCCTGCCAGTAATGTGAATATTCCTTTTCCGCATGCAATACAAAATTCTAAAAAAATTGCAAAACGAAAAAAGGCATTATCAGATCCAGGTGTTGTGGAGATTTTGGATAAATTGACTGTTGAGATTCCCTTGTTGAAGGCCATGGAATACATGCCAGCTGTAAAGAAAGGACTGAAAGAGGCATGTACTAACAGGCGTCGCCCAGCGCAAGACAACAGACGCAGAGAAGTAGAAAAGTACGTTCTCTCCATGGCCACAGTTGCAACTATCTGCAACCTCCCCCAGAAAAAGCATGATACAGGAGCACCTCTCATCAGTTGTGTGATTTTTGACCAGGTTTTTGAGCGTACTCTTCTTGACAGTGGTTCTTCCATCAACCTTCTGCCCTCGTCTATAATGCAAGAATTCGGGCTGGGACTGCTCAAGCAGACACGCATGATCCTTCAGTTCGCTGACCGATCCGTCAAGCGGCCCCGAGGTTTATTGGAAGACATGATAGTTACAGTGCAGGAGATAAAATTCCCAGCTGACTTTGTAGTCCTTGATATGGACTCACCTGCACCCCTGCTCCAGACCCCTATCATCCTTGGCAGACCATTCCTCCGTACTTCAGGTGCCGTGGTTGATTACGGGTCTGGGAAGATCACTTTCAGCTCGAACACACAGCAAATCACGATCAGCATGAACAAAGAGCAGAATGCCACGACTGATGAGAGCCAGGCGGCATTGGAAGCAGACTGTGATTTCATCGCGGAGATCAGAGATTCAGAGTTATCACTGGACGACCCATGGACCCGAGAAATCCTCACTCTTGAGGAGGACTCGGAAAGCGCAATCAGCATATGCTCCGACAATTCTTGGGAGACAGATTCTCAGATGCAGGTGCATCTTCTTGAGCATTCACTCCAGACCGAACATGATCAGCTTAGTGCAGAACCGTTCGGTGCATTTCCGGGATCTCAACATAATGATGAAGATGGTAGCAGCCTCAAAGTGCATTCCACCACCAGCATGGTATCTGAAGTGACAGATAAAGTGGACAGATCAAAACCAGAACTCAAGCCACTTCCTGCAGGCCTGAAGTATGCTTTCCTTGCGGGTGAAGAACACATGTATCCGATCATCATCAGCAGCAGGCTCAATCCGGATCAAGAATCTCAACTTCTCGAGGTTCTAGAAAAGAACCGCAAAGCACTTGGTTGGAGCGTATCAGACCTCCGAGGGATAAATCCAGCTCTGTGTTCACACCATATCTATCTCGAAGAAGATGCCAAACCGTCCTGCGAATTTCAGAGAAGGCTGAACCCTAACCTTCAGGACATCGTTATGAAAGAAATCATGAAATGGTGTGACGCAGGCTTCATCTATCCCATCTCCGATTCAAAATGGGTAAGCCCACTGCATGTAGTTCCAAAGAAATCTGGGCTTACCGTGGTTACAAATGATAAAGGAGAGGAAATTTCAACTCAGCTACCGACATCCTGGCGGGTGTGTGTTGACTACCGCCGTCTTAATGCAGCAACCAAGAAGGACCACTTCCCCTTGCCATTCATTGATCAAGTTCTGGAGAGATTAGCAGGCAAGGAGTTCTTCTGCTTCCTGGATGGGTACTCCGGGTACAACCAAGTGGCGATCGCTCCTGAGGATCAAGAAAAGACTACCTTCACTTGCCCGTTCGGCACCTACGCCTTCAAGAAGATGCCCTTTGGATTATGCAATGCACCTGCAACCTTCCAAAGATGCATGCTAGCAGTCTTCGCCGAGATGGTAGGCAGTTTTCTTGAGGTGTTCATGGACGATTTCTCTGTCTATGGTGATAGTTTCGATGCTTGTCTTGAGCACCTAGACAGAGTGCTTCAGAAATACCGTGAAGTCAATCTAGTGCTCTCATGGGAAAAGAGCCACTTTATGGTCATAGAAGGTATTGTGCTGGGCCGTGTCGTTTCCAAACGTGGCATGGAAGTCGACCCAGCCAAGGTGGATGTCATTTCAAACCTTCAGCCACCTCAGTCAGTAAAGAATGTGAGGTCATTCTTAGGGCATGTGGGATTTTACAGACGATTTATCAAGGACTTCAACCGCATTGCCCGATCTCTGACAGAACTTTTGTGCAAGGAGACTGAGTTCATTGTTGATCAACCGGTTCTCCTTGCTTTCAATCAATTGAAGGAGCTTATCACTCAGGCTCCAATCTTACAGCCTCCCGACTGGACCCTTCCATTTGAGATAATGACCGATGCGTCAGATTTTGCAGTCAGAGCTGTTCTGGGACAGAGGAAAGATAAGGCGCCCTATGCCATTCACTATGCCAGCAGAACATTAGATGAAGCTTAAAGAAATTATACAGTGACAGAGAAAGAGCTGCTGGCTGTGGTTTTCGCCTTAGAGAAGTTCAGATCCTATTTGTTGGGGTCGAAGGTCACAATTTTCACGGACCACTCTGCTATCCGGTGCCTACAGCAGAAGAAGGATGCCAAGCCAAGACTGATTCGCTGGATCCTTCTCCTCCAAGAATTTGATCTGGAAATCAGAGACAAACTTGGAGTTCAGAATGTGGTAGCAGACCATCTTTCCAGAATAGAGCAGCATGAGTCTCCTCTGAGCAATGCACCTATCACAGAAACCTTCCCTGACGAAGCTATCTTAGCAGTGGATTCTCTCCCTTGGTATGCTGACATTGTCAATTACCTCGCCTCTGGGGTAATACCTTTGGATTGGACGAAGAATCAGAAGAACAAATTCATGGCGACCATCCGCTTCTACCATTGGGAGGATCCTCTTTTATTCAGAGAAGGAGCAGATTGTATTTGGCGCAGGTGCATCCCTCAGACGGAGCAATCTAGTGTCCTCGAGCATTGTCATTCGCTCGAATTTGGTGGGCACCATTCTGGAGATCGTACGGCAGCAAAAGTATTGCAGTGTGGCTTCTGGTGGCCCACATTATTCAAGGATGCAGCAGACTGTGTTAAAAGATGCATTGACTGTCAGCGACTGAAAGGTACACTCACTGCCAAAGATTCAATGCCTCTGAAAATTATTCAGATAGCCGACGTCTTCGATGCATGGGGCATTGACTTCATGGGACCTTTCCCTAACAGTCAAGGTTTTGAGCACATCCTTCTTGCCGTCGATTACGTGAGTCATTGGGTTGAAGCTATTCCCGCCCGAGCCGCCGACAGCAAAACAGTTTGCCAGTTTCTGAAGAAGAACATCATTTCGCGGTTTGGGATACCAAAGATTCTCATCTCAGACGGGGTAGCCATTTCATCAACAAAGAGGTTAAGAAATTAACGAAGGAATACGGCATCGATCACCGTGTCACATCTCCTTATCATCCGCAGACCAATGGCATGGCAGAGTTATCAAATAGAGAAATCAAGACCATATTGCAGAAACTTGTTAGGCCGAACAGAAAAGACTGGTCTCAACTCTTGGACTCAGCTCTATGGGCGTACCGAACGGCCTACAAGTCTCCCTTGGGCATGTCACCCTACCGTCTTGTATATGGGAAACCATGCCATCTGCCCTTGGAATTAATTCATAAATCTCTTTGGGCAATCAGCAATTGTAACTTGGACTCACGAAGAAGTGGTCGGAAGAGAAAAGACAATCTGAACAGGCTCTTGGAATTCCGAGACTACGCATACGATAACACCTTGATGTACAAGGAGAAGGTGAAACGCTGGCATGACCGGCACATCAGACGAAAGACCTTCGACGTTGGACAGAAAGTGTGGCTGTTTGATGCAAAGTTACGGATATTTCCCGGAAAATTAAAGAGTAAGTGGACAGGGCCATTCCGAGTTTGTGAGGTGCGTGACAATGGCAGTATCGCGATATCAGATTTGTCTCCTGACGTACAACCCTTCGTCGTCAACGGCCAACTGCTGAAGCCTTATCTCGAACCAGATGCATTCTTGGCCGTTGTTGACTCCATTCAGCTAATGCACCATGATGACACCTTCACAGCACCTGCGACATCGAAAGATTCAGACTATGCCATTCAACAACTGTTTATCTGATTTTCTGCTTTTCTTCTTTTCATTTTCTATTTTTGGGTTCGTAACAAAAGGTGCCGCCCTTGTAGACAGTTTTCTATACTTAGGACGTACTTGGTCCTAAGTATAGGGGGGATGTGCACCCCGAGTTTTTCATTTCATTCCGATCCTCTCCATTGTCTCCTCTTCTTGTCTATACTTAGGAGTATCTTACCCTAAGTATAGGGGGAGACAATCTGAGTACGATCTGTGTATTCCCACCCTTGACCTTCCCTGCTTTTTGTACAGTCTGCTATACTTAAGATTATTTGATCCTAAGTATAGGGGGGACGGTCAACTTCTCATTCATTCATTTCTTTCATATTTTAGATCTGTCTATACTCAGTACGAGTCATGTCTTTGCTTTTACTTTCGATCTATGAGGACATAGCTCAAGCTAGGTATAGGGGGGTCGTATATACCATGTATATACTAAAAGCCATAACTCATACTGAAAAATAAAAGACCACCTCATCATAAAATAAAATGTAAAAAGTAGCTTTATAATAATGAAAGATGATTGTGAGTTCCTCAGACTCTTTGTAATTGTACTGATTATTGAGTCAGAAAAAGGTTTTGTGCAAAACATTCTCTTTTGAAAAATCTTGTGAAATTTGTTTGAAAAGAGTGTGTACAAGTATTCAAAGTTTGGAAAATTAGTTTTGTGTGTAAAATTTATTTTCTTTGAGTGAAACCAAAAAGTGTGAAAAGCAGTGTGCAAATGATTGTGAAAAATTTGATTGACAAAATTGTTTTGAAAAATCTATCTATGTTGTGTAAAACCTTTGTAAAAGGATTTTCAAATGCAAGAACATGTTTGCAAAATTATTTTGGACTATAGTTTTCAAAATCCCTGTGAAAATGATTCTCAAGTAAGTCTGAGGAGTCCGCACAAAAATCTCTCATTTGTAAATAAGAAATAAGCCCAAACAAAGCCTAAAAGAACTAAAGCTATATTATACATCAAATACTGTTTTTCTTCTTTTGTGCATACTGATTAATAAATCAGGTACCTATACAGTATGATTTGAAAAATAGTGTGACCAGTTTTGAAAAATTTGATGTGAAATGATTTCAAATGTGTGAAAACATTTTGATTGCAAAATGTTTCTTTGTGTGAAAGAAAGGATTTGAAAAACCTATGTGCAAATATTTTGAAAAATGCTTGTCAAGACTATTGTGAAAATTATACATATATAGTATGACAAATCTTTGCAAAAATAGATTTCAAATGTGTGTAAATGATTGCGAAAATTATTGTGTACTATAGTTTGCAAAAGTATTTTCAAAACCTAATAAGAACACTCTTACAAACTCTTGTAAATCATAAATAAGACACATACAATTCTTTCTGTACAGTTCTAAATAAACTACTCCATTCAAACATGTAAAATTTTTAGAAACTCATACATTTTGTGAATAAAGCAGCACGCCCGTGTAAATAATTGTATATACTTTTTGTGTATGTCTAGTTCTTAGTTTATTTGCAAAAATTCTTTGTGTAAAAATATTCTTTGATTCTTTCCAAACTTTTTGTGAAAAATTTGCATCATTCATTGTGCATAGCATAAGCATACCATTCGTATTCTTTTTGAGTGAGCTTGATGATTGAATCAGTCTAATAAAGTCTCAAATTGGGGCTTGGTTGGACCTTACCGCACCTAACTGCACTGGAACCTTATGGGAACTAGGTTTAAGGTACTTCAGGTCTATACAGACTTAATTCTTTGAGAAATCAGGGCTGGGTTCAAGTCACCTCAGTGGACTAACTAGAACTTTTAGAGACACACGTATGACTCTTGCCGACCGTGACCTAACTTGGACACCTGCACTTTTCACTTGGCTCAACTCAGTTGGAGTGGTGAGGGGGTTGGATTTGCCAGTCTGAGACGCACACGGGTGGAAACATTCGTCCTCGTCTAGGGAGGGAAGTGCACCCCAACCTGGTCCAACAGCCATGAGGTCTAAAGATAGGAGATTGTGGGTTGCGATAAAGCTTCAAAAGAGGGACAGTCTACTGGCTCAAGAGGAAAAACTCCTGATGTAAATGCTGCTGTGAATAGTATGTGAAAAAAAAATGGTCAGGCCTGTACAAAAATAAAATGCCTGCAAAGTATGTACAAAGTCAATAAGCAAGCTTGAGTTCCAAAGACAAATATGTGAGCCTGCAGCTGGATGACTTGACTACACTGGTCTTGCATCCCGGGATAGGTAGCTACACTGGCTACCGTCCATTCTTCTCTTCACCCCCTCCTCTTGAGCTGGTTGCCACTTGAACTTAGAAGGGAATACCCTGCTCCTCGAGGAAAGAGCTGTTGGATTGGGGAATCATTGGGTTGTCATTCTGGAGAAGTCAGCTACTTTATCATTTCAGTTGGGGAAAGCCACTATCACTTACACCGTACAAGTCAGCTTCATAGTTATAAGAGTTTGCGTATGATGTAGGCTAGTTCTGACCCGGCTATTGAGGTGGGTTGAACCGAGTTCTGTGACTATCGAAGGCTGTTGTATTTTAGAGCTGGTTCCCTACTAGGTTCCACACACATTCACACCCAAGGTCTGACAGGAGCTCCAAATTCAGATTTTGTAAGGACATGCATTGCACTGAAAGCACCCGTATTCACTCTTTCTTTCTTTGATTCTCCTTTTTCTTTTCTTTATTCTTTTCGTACTTATTGCATAAGTGTTTGCTAGGGACTAGCAAAGGCAAGTATAGGGGGGTGATGAATCTCCATTTCATCACCTTTATTCTATCATTTTGGCCTCAAAAACCCCAGCAAATGCATGTAAATAACATCAAATTGTACATTATAGCATTCATTACCCATTGTATTTATTTTACATTAAATAAGGTTTTACTGCCAAAATTATAGAATAAAGAGGAGAAAAGAAAAAGGAATAAAATATTGTAAATATTTTATGACCCAAACCCCGAGACCAAGGCCAGCATGGTATTGGTCGACAAGGAATAAAGTAGGGGGAGATAAGGGCCAGTGTATAATAAATACCTCATTTATTCATGCATTTATTTATGCATTTTTGATACCTATTTTGTACATAATTATTTATTCATCAAATAAAGAAATGTTGTACATAAAAGTTATAGATAATAATATGAATAAAAATGCAAAATTGAGTTTATACAAAAATAATCCCCAGTGTACATTTCATACACAGAATAAAAAGCCAAAATCTCAACTTCACAGACCCATATCTTGCAAATAAAAACTCCAAATCACCCAAACTCACCTCTAATTGTATATAGCATTCCATAAACTATTTAATAAAATTGGTTTCATAATTTTTGGAGTCCATATGCAGAAGTTAGGTTTTTGGCCCTTCTTGTATATAGGACTGATTAAAATATTCACTTTATTCAATATTCATTATTTGTACAAATTCATATTTTTATAATTTTGTAAATAATGTACTTAATGCATACACATGAAAGAAGTTGGAGAAAACCAAAATTAATTTGTAAAATAAAATAAGTCTACAAATTCATAGACAAAATACCTATGACATGTACCTATCTATAAATAAAAAGGGTTTTAATCCTTGATTCTTTTGTTCTTCTATATTTTTAATAATGTATACATTATACATAGCTCATTAAAAATACAAAACCAAAATCAAAATCAAGAAAATATATTAAATAAATTAAGTGTATAAAATACAAAGATAAAACACCTATAAGTATACCTACATCCATCTATACCTATTTATTTAAAAATACACATAAACTCATAAAAATCAAACAAAAATATCTTTATACTCACAAAAAAAATTATAAATTTATAAAATAAGTCCATAAAATAATAAAATAAAATAAACAAATTAAAAATAAAATACATGAAAATACATGTAAATACATACATATACATATTATTCAAATAAAACTATAATAAAACACCTCGAAAAATTCAATAAAAATCATAAATAAATACTAGATGAAATAATACACATTTTTTATTTTATAAGAAAAAATTAATAAAATCATTTAGGGCGTCAAATAAATCAATCTTCCTTCAGATTTTCTATTTTGTCTCGTAGCGGCTGACGTGGCCCAATGAGGCGCCGTCCTTCGTTGACTCCCAGGTCAACTGTCCCATCCTTCGCCTGGCGTCTCTGAACTGTCTACTCCCCCAATTTCATGCCTTTTTCCTAGGCACACCATCCATCAATCGACAACGCTTCCTTCACAAGAATTGTTCCCTAATCTTCCATGATGCCGCCGAAATCATAGATCAACGAGATGTTCATTGGATCAGTCAATAATCGCCGGGTAATAAGGCCCCTTGCCAATGTTTATAAATAAAAAGCTCCGCCTCCTTCCTCGAATTTGGCCACTTTTATTCCAACCTAAAGCCTAGATCTTGCTCCTGGATTGTTCCTCGTGACAGGGGGAGTAGCCCAGCATCTTGACTCGGCCGGAGGAAGGAGATTTTGACGCGGCGGAGCTCCGGCATCCGCCCTGCTCCCTGGAGGCCCCCAGGTATAAGAGCTGACCTTCTATGCATTTTTAGTTAGATTTAGATGTTAGTTTTTCATTCCAGTCATTAGATTAGGTTTTAGTTAACTCCTGTAGTTTAAAAATCGAAATTCGAAGTTCGCCGGAGCTCAGCTCCGGCGACTTCTCCACTGTGGTCCCGACTGTTCCCGACCTTCTCGTTCACCCCATATCGTTCCTCGACGCCTTCTCCATCTATTGCGCACATTTATCCAACCCAGGACTCTAGGTCCTGGCGAATCGGGGCTCCTCCTCCGCCGTTCGCCGGAGCCCCTCCGCCCCCTTCATTTTGCATCGTAGCTTCAAAACCCCGGGTCGAGGAGCAAGCTCTCTCGCCTGCGGTTCTTCCTGTGCAGGTACTTCGAAGAATCGAGCCCAACTGGACTCGCACGGATCCGGGAAGAGGCACCTGGGGGTCTTCTCCTTCTTCGACCTCGCTCCATCGACTCGGACCCCCAGGAGCCATGAAAGCGCCATCAGTCGACGCGGGAGGCGGCTTCCAGCTACCTTCAGAGCACCTCAGACGCACCGGAGAGCCCAGGAGTAACCCGAGCTCCTCGATCAAAGTTCGCCAGGCGCGAGCTTCGTCCCAGTTCTTCCTGGGAGCTCTAGCGCCGTCGGATCAGGAGGGCCGTCCCAGATTCAACAGGAGCCGTTCGATGGAGCATTGCGTCGACCGTCAGATCAGCTGGGCTGATCTAATCTCAGCCACCCATCGGCGAAGCGTCATCGGGAGATCAGGAGACGACGCGTGGCAAGTGAAGAGAGCAGCGCCGTTGGATGCCACGCTGTATTTAGGGGTAAATTTCACATCTCACCCCCTGCTGTTTGTATTTAGAATTTAAACCCAAAAATAAAAGTCTTAGTTATAAATAAATGGTAAAAATTGCAGTTGGACCCTCTGATGTTTTCATATTTACACTTTAGTCCTTCCGCGCCTCACGTGCAGTCCCACGTGAGGCGCGTGAAATTTTGCATCTAAACCCCGCCGGGTTCCTGTATTTATTAAATGGTCCTAAAAATAAAAGTTAAAGTGTATTTTTATTGTAATTTTTGCATGTATGCCCCTGTGAACTATTTTATTTGCAAAAATACCCCTGCCAGGCCATTTAATTTTTGAATGCTTTGTCTATTTATTGTTTGCTCCATATTAAATCGAAAAATCTTGCAAAAATAGACTAAAGCTCCTGTTAGTGTACCCTTGCACGCTATATTTTTAGTTTTGCATTTTGTTATATTTTGGCATTTATTAAAAATAAGAAACATATCTTTTATTCCCTGTCTAACTTGTAAAACCCCAAAAAAATATGAAAATGCCTCTAAAAATTCCAAATAAATTATCTATGGTGTATTTTGACCTATATTAGTCTCAATCCAAAAATCTCTAAAAATCTCAAAAGGAAAACCTTAAAAATTCAAAAATACCCAAAAACTTCAAAAAAATATTAAAAACCAAAGAAAAATCAGAAAAATATAAACTCAGGCCCTACTTATGCTATATTTTATTACCTTTATTAGAAAAATAGTATGGAAAATTCTGAGGCTGTTAGCTATTTTTAATATCTATTTTGGTGACGGCCAATACCTAGTCCACTGTTTGCTATTATTTAGCTAGTTAAAAATACCAAAAATGTTTGCAAAAATACCCAAAAATCATAAAAACAGTAAAAAACCATGAAAATTTCAAAAAGACACTTTTCCTGAATTTTTTACTATTTTTGAGTATTTCTATAAATATTATAATGCCCCCTTTATGTATATATATATATATCCAAAAAAATAATAAAAAAAAGAAAAAATACTATAAATAAATATATATATATATATAATTATTTATATGTATTCTCATTAGTCTTTATATATATAAAAAATGTATATATATATATTATTATCTTTATCTATCCCTATATATATATATTGCATATATTATAAGCTATATATTAACCCTCTATGTTTATACATATATTCTTATCTATAATATATATATATATTACCTAATTATATTATTAAAAATTAATAATAATAATAATAATAATAATAATAAATCAAAAACCCACACAAGGATGACTGTGATTTACATGTAGGCTATGACATTTTGTATTGCTCTCTGTGGTTCGACCTCAACATACTTGTCACTGTACATTTTATGGTAGAGTAAATAAAGATTAATTCACATTTATTTTTGAGCTTGATTGTTGTATTCTTTGGATTGTGGGTTAATTGCTGGTTGACTGGATGATTTGTGAGCGGTCGCCTCAGCGACACACTTTTTATTATTCATGGAGACCCTCGCGAACAGCCTGGTCATCATGAAGCAGACCCCACGTGAGGAGCACGTGCCCTGTGGAAATTTGCACTCGAGTCCCCAGCATTATAGGTAATTGCATTTTAGTCCCTGTCCGCATATTTGCTTATTGTATTTCTATTTTTCTGTATTGCATTTACACCCCTGTGTTTGCACGCATCCCTAGGTTGCATTTTACATCATTTTTCAAATCTAAAAATTGCATTTTGTTGAGAAACTTGTCCTCTGTCTATTGGTCCACGTGTCACATTTTTGTAATTTCAGTAGAATTATTAATGAATTAATTGGTGCATTTTTGAGATATTTTGCCCAGTGACACCTTTTAATTTGTAGTTAATTCTCTCTGCTTCCAAAAATCATCAAAAATTCACAATAGCTTAAGGACAGTATTCTTAACAAACCATAAAATTTCATGTCATTTGCACACATATCGAGGCCTAAATAAATTGTTGAGTGATTTTCTTATATTAATTTTAATTAATTCATTTCACATTGAAATTCAGATCTTTTAATTTTCCTGGATCCCTTATCATTAGTGCCATCTAGGATAATTTTATTTCTTGAAGAAATTGTGATTTGTTATTTATTAAAAATTAAATGTTGAAAATTACCCTGTCTGCATATTTAATTTCCAGTAAATCCATTTAGTGTCTGAAAAATCCAAAAAAATTAGGGTAACTCATTTTCATCATAATTAAGCAACTGGCCAATTTTGAGAATTTTTGGATCTAATTTGATATCTTAATTAAATTAAACGATAAATTGGCCTGCATGTTTGCATAAGTCTGCATAGAAATTAAAAAGAACAAAAAAAATACTTCCTCGAAAATCCAACACTTGGATACCTGCTAAAATTCACCTAAGGAGATAGATGCCTCCCTGAGATCGACCTTGGACTTCACCAAGTAAAAAAAAATTCTGCCGCTTAAAATTAACTTAACATTAATTTGATAAGTGGTTTTTGACTAGCCTCTCGTATCCGACTGCAACAAAATACTAACATTAATTTGGACATTAATTTGACCGAATTAACATAGGGTACGGGACGGTTATCAAAATGGCGCCGTTGTCGGGGAGGCACGGCTTAGGTTAAATTTTAGCAAACTTTTGATTGTTTTCCTTCCCCGGATAGTCTGACCCCCGGTTTTCTTGTAATTATTCTCTCTTTTAATTTTCTTTTGCATTATTTTATTTTTGTGGCACTCTCTGACCTCAATTTGTTTTTGTGCGAGGACCGCGAGGAGTAGACGACGCTTCAAGGACTTAGCATTTTAATTTTTATTAAGTGGAAGAGAGGCTTTGTATTTCATTTTATTTCTTTTTCTTTTTCGCATCATTTCCAACGGTTCCCGTTTGGGATCTCGTGTGTGTAAGTATAGTGGAACCGTGTCCTGTGTGCTGTGTGGGTGAATGTAATTTAGATTGCACTAGCGGCTCCTCGAGCCACTCTAGGATTTGCTTGTGCTCGTAAATTATTAGGACCACACAATACACTTAAAAGACGCACCTAGACCGCAGTACTTAGTCAAATTAAACTGTTCTTCACGCTAATAGAACTGATTGTCTAGGAGCGGCTTTCATCGCTTGCATTTGCATTTAGAGTAAAAAGCTTTCAATTCTGTATTGCATCCTGCATAAAAAAAGCGAAGGGACCACTGTAAGTATTCTTCACTCAGCATAAGCATCATCGATTTTTCGTGCATCGGCTTTTCTCGACTCCCCCCTCTGATTTTCTCATTTAAATTAAACAGGAAATTGGGACTGTCCGATAGGCGTGCTTTGTAGTGGACTTAACAAGTGATAACCTAGCTTAAAAATCGGGACTGCTAAACAGTATTGACCAAAAAAAGGAATAAAATTTGAAAATTGTTTACGGGAGATTAATCCCCGACCTTGTATTCATGCTGAGTGAGGGTACTTGAGTGTGTGTGAACACATTAAGGTAGAGCCCAAATCCCCGTCTTCCATATCACGTTCTAACTGATCCTAGCAAATATCACAAGCCGAATAATTTCAGATTCTTTGACTAGTACCAAGTAGCCTCCGCCTGTCTCAGGTAGATAGGGGCGAAATTGCGGTACTTTGCGACAAGCTGCCAGTAACCCCCCGGGGTGAAGTTCCGGCCTTGTCAGCCTCCGCATGCTTGCAGGTAGATATGGGTGTGGTCACTGAATCCATCGGCTTGGGATAGGAGTGAAGAAAGGAAGGAGTGGCGGTATCTTAGGCGACAGGATAAACAGGGAAGACGCATTCGGCTTTGAGCCGACTTCCCTATAGGCCGCGTAATCCTTGCTATTTTGCTTGAAAATCACACTTAAAAACTACAAGATTAATTGGACTCGACTTCGAGTCCTTCACTGTGTTGAATGTGAAACCAGGGTCTTGGATTGTTCCTTTTGCTTGCTTCAGGTAGGAGTAAAATCCTATCTTCTTCTCGCTTCATCAAGATGAGTGACTGGGGAGATCTCGACGTATTATTCACTGATCTCTCTATGAGTCCCCCAAGCAACTCATCTTTATCGGTCCGAGCGCACCTTGGACCACCCAGGACTCATGACCCTCTTGAGTCCTGGCTCCCCCATGCTCAGGGTGGTTACTCTCAGACCAACCCTTTTATCTCCTCCGAGATTGCCGAGGAAGACCATCTCCTCGGTAATCCCTTCCTTGATTTGCCCTCTAACATCGATATTATTTCCCAATCCCCAGAACTAGAGGACAAGATGCCGCCAAGGATGCCACCAGATGAGGACCAGATACGACAGATTCTTAATCGCCTCCCCGAAGCCGAACAGAAGAATGCAGATCTCACGACGCGGATGGGACAGATCATAGTAGCTGGAGGGATCGACCGACCAATGGTCGATACCTACAACCCGGCGGAGAACGAGATCCAGAACTGGTTCGCACCCGCAGTTCCCGCCCAGGCATTCGAGCTGAAGCCCCACTTCCTTAGTCTGCTTCCGAAGTTCAACGGAAACCTCAGCGAAGAACCATACACTTTTCTCCGTGACTTCGAACTGGTGTGCAATAATCTTAGCCATCCCAATGTTGGCCAAGATTATATCCGACTGAAGGCCACCCCTTTTGCCTTAGGAGATAAGGCTGCTCATTGGTTGAAGAACTTAGGGGTGGTATGTACTACCTGGATGCAGTTCAAGGACCTTTTCTTGAAGAAGTTCTACCCTCTTAGTAGGACTAATCAGTTGCGAACGAAGATCGCCATCTTCGCTCAAGGACCCAGTAAACCTTTCCATGAAGCTTGGGACAGGTTCAATGACTTAGTGCAGAAATGCCCATGCCACGGCATTTCAAAGGCGATCTTAGTCCAGACCTTGTTCTGTGGTCTAACCCCAGAGATGCAGGGGTTAGTCAGTGCCGCCTGTGGAGGAAGCTATCTGAACAAAAACGAGCATGCTGTATGGAAGATCCTAGAGCAGATGGCGGAAACCGACAGGTCACAGGCCACAAGGGCCTATCAGTTGTCTCCCTCAATCCTATCCAATGAGACAACTCGAAGGACTGTAGCAGATCTGACTGAGGACCTCATCCCCAGCATGGGGATGATTGCCGACAAGCTTACCATGGTCGAGCAGATCCACAAGAGAGTCGCGGAGATGGAGTCTCTTTCGAGCCTTCCAAAGAAAGTGGAGGAACTCTCTGAAAAGGTAGCTAAGATCAAGCTACCTACCCCTTCTGCACCACCTGTACCTGTACATCGAGTCCATCTTGTACAGGAACAAGCACCGGGGTCTTAGAGCAGCTGGGACCAGAATTACACCCAACATAACCATCATGCACCCCCACAAGTGGAGACGGAATACGAGGAGCCTCCGCCAGTATATGAGATCAACGGGCTTTGGTATAGCCGTGACCCGATAGTCCGGCAGATCGAGATGGGGAAGGATCAGCAACACCGGCCATCCCCAGTCTACCAAGAAACCAGGCTTGTTGCCATACCGCGCTTCCAGTCCAGACCAGAACAGGGGTACCAGCCGCAGCAGCGCACCTACCAGCAGGGGCCAGCACCGTCCCATCAGCAGCAGCAGTATCGGCATGGCCAGCAGGGCCAATACAGGACCGCATCTACACAACAACAAGCCCAGCCCACCGAATTGGAGTCTCTCACCTTGGCGATCCAGACCCTGTCTGATAGGGTCCAACAGATGCATAATGACTACCTGGACATGAGGACCGACATCAATCGGGTCTCTCGTAACCAGGACCAACAAATGGCGCCAAGGACCCCAATTCCCGCACAGGTTCAGGCCAACCCAAACAGCTTACACCAGAGCCAGAACCGACCTCGAGATCAGGTATATTATTCAGATAATTATTTATCTGAACATGAGATCCTTTCGTACGATAATGTAAATCATATGTCCCTCAGGAGCGGAAGGACCGTGACCATACCTGATCGGGCACGGGCACAGAAGGAAGGAGCCTCCGAGACTCTACCTGAGGAGAACTCGGAGGAAGAAGAGGAGGAGCATCACCACCACCAACATCGGTGGAAGAAGAGGACATCTGAGTCCTCGAAGCAGCATTCTCGCTTTTGCATAGAGTCAGACGACACCGATGAAGAGCCCGCACCTCCATCTGAGGAGGATCGTCCAGAAGAAGCGGAAGAAGCGTCACCGGTTTCGCCTCAACATTTTCTTTTTAGTCAGAGTCAGAGTCCGAGTCTGTATCAGAGTCAGAGTCATGTTAAGAACTCAGTTCCCGAAATTAATGAGAAGATTTCAGTTTCCGAACCTGAGTTGGAGTCAATAATCCCTTTCCCCCGAGCTCTCAAAGGTGGAAAGAAGAAAATGAAGAAAATCCAAAAAGATGACCCTGAGATGGCTGAATTTTGCAATAAACACATCAAGGTCACAATCCCTTTTGACAAGTTCGTGGAAATGACCCCTGCATTCCAAAAATACCTTAAGGTGAGATGCACACCTACTAGGGTTAGCAGGAAGACCAAAACCCGTGTTGAGAAACATGTTTTATCAGTAGCCACGACTTGTGCAATTAAGAACTCGTTTCCTCGGAAACGAAGAGACATGGGTGCACATTATGTAGTGAGTCATGTTGATGACATCGCGTTTGCACGCACTCTCCTGGACAATGGTTCCTCAATCAATTTGATGCCCACAACCCTCTATGAGCGGCTTAATCTCGGACCTCTTAGGAAATCTAGAGCTCTTCTACAGTTCGCTGACAAATCAACTAAGAGGTCCCAAGGAGAGTTAAGGAACATTGTGATCAAAGTCGAGGGGCAAGAATACATGGTGGACTTCACTATCCTAGATATGGAAACCCCTCGCAATTGGAGAGATTCCCAGATCATTCTAGGTAGGCCCTTCCTCAGAATAGCGGGGGCCTTATTTGATTATAAGAATGGGAAGATTCAGTTCCAAACTCCAGGCGGAGATGAGGAACTTGAAATGAAGCAGACAAGATGGTAGAGACCGGATTCCAAATCCAGCACCGAGTACTCTTCTACCGGAACAGACTGCGAGCATGTAGACTTAGTTGGGCCATGGAGACAGAACCCAGCCAGCACCGATGTGTCCATCTCCTTCGAAGATGATCTAGTCATGAGTCAGTCTGCGAGATCCTCAGGAACGAGTACAGCTCTGAGCCTGCATCGCCCTACATCTTCGATGACGTAGAGGCCCAGTGGGGCCTGTCAGTCCTCACATCCTTAGGACAATCGGAAGATGAGGAAGACGAGTCGGACGAGGCGTTTGCCGATTGCATGGAGACCTTTGACGATCCGACTCCAGAGCCGAACTTAGTGGCCGCTATCACAGAAAACGATCCAGCCACTTCCAACATTGAACCAGATCAGATTGAGCCAGATTTTCTAGACGATCACACTATTCTTGAGCTCAAACCCCTACCCACAACCTTGAAATATGCCTTCCTTGCGGGCCAAGACAAGAAATTTCCGATCATCATCAGTTCGCAATTGACCGAGGAGCAGGAATCTCGCTTGCTAGAGATCCTGGAGAAAAACCGCAAGGCGATAGGCTGGAGCATTTCCGATCTCCACGGGATAAATCCCGCTTTGTGTTCGCACCATATTTACTTGGAGAATGAGGCCAAACCCTCTCATGAATTCCAACGCCGGTTGAATCCAAATTTACGAGAGGTCGTGAAGAAGGAGATAGAAAAATGGTGCGACGCGGGTTTCATTTACCCCATCTCCGACTCTAAGTGGGTGGCCCTAATCCATGTTGTCCCGAAGAAGTCGGGAATTCAGACGACCACCAACGAGGACGGAGAGGAGATCGTGACGAGAGTACCCACGTCGTGGCGCGTCTGTGTGGATTACAGACGCCTGAATGCCGCGACGAAGAAGGATCATTTTCCCCTACCGTTCATTGATCAGATCTTAGAAAGACTAGCAGGGAAAGAATTCTTCTGTTTCCTAGATGGGTTCTCGGGCTACAATCAAGTAGCCATAGCTCCAGAGGACCAGGAAAAGACCACGTTTACATGCCCCTTTGGTACCTATGCTTTCAGGCGCATGCCTTTTGGGCTATGCAATGCTCCAGGTACTTTTCAAAGGTGCATGATTGCTGTATTCGCCGAAATGGCCAACGAATTCCTGGAAGTCTTCATGGATGACTTCTCGGTCCACGACGATTCTTTCGATTCCTGTCTTAGGAATCTGGACCGAGTCCTCAAGAGATGTTGTGAGGTTAATCTGGTGCTCTCTTGGGAGAAAAGTCACTTCATGGTGACGGAGGGCATAGTGTTGGGGCATGTCATCTCCAAGAGAGGAATGGAGGTTGACCCTGCCAAGGTGGACGTGATCAGACGACTCCAGCCACCAACCAACGTAAGGCAGTTGCGGTCGTTCCTCGGGCATGTTGGATTTTATCGGAGATTTATTAAGGATTTTTCTAAGATTGCCCGATCGCTAACTGAGCTTTTAGGCAAAGACATGGAGTTTATTGTGGATCACAAATGTCTTGAGGCCTTTAAGCTTTTACAAGGAATGATCATGGACGCACCCATCCTACAAGCCCCAGATTGGTCTCTACCTTTTGAGATCATGACGGACGCCTCTGATTATGCTGTTGGGGCTGTGTTGGGACAAAGAAGAGATGGCATCCCGTTTGCAATCTACTACGCAAGCAAGGTGCTTGATTCTGCCCAGCGTAACTATACAGTTACAGAAAAGGAAATGCTTGCGGTAGTGTTTGCCTTGGACAAATTCATATCTCACCTAATTAGATCCAAGGTAACTGTGTTCACAGACCACACGGCACTACGGTATTTGATGGAGAAGAAGGACGCGAAGGCGCGTATTCTTCGTTGGATTTTACTTATCCAGGAGTTTGATTTGGACATTAGTGATAAACCTGGAAAGAAGAATGTAGTTGCCGATCATCTTTCTCGTCTCGAAGATCTTAATACTTCCGAGGTTTCACCAATTCGAGACTCATTCCCTGACGAGTCGATTTTTGTTATCGACTCACTCCCATGGTACGCCAATATCGTGAATTATCTTGTCTCCAAGAAAGTTCCCGAAGATTGGCCCAAGAGCCAAAGCGACCGACTAAAGTCGGACTCAAGACACTACCATTGGGAGGATCCGATCCTTTTCTTTGAAGGACCGGATTGTGTCTGGAGACGTTGTATTCCTCAGGAGGAATACCAGAGTGTCCTTTCTTTATGCCATAGCTTGGAGGCAGGAGGACACCACTCCGGGAAGAAGACCGCATGGAAGGTACTTCAGTGTGGCTTCTACTGGCCGACTCTGTTTCGCGATGCCACCGCCTTCGCGAAGTCGTGCCCAATTTGCCAGAGAATGGGAGGAACCGTTGGTTCCAAGGATGAGATGCCAATGCAGCCGGTCATCATTTGTGATGTCTTTGACGCCTGGGGCATCGATTTCATGGGCCCATTCCCTGTCAGCCACGGGTTCGAATATATCCTTCTTGCGGTAGATTATCTGTCCAGATGGGTGGAGGCTATCCCGACCCGAGCCGCAGACAGCAGGACTGTCTGCAAATTCATCAGAGAGAACATAATCTCTAGGTTCGGGATCCCCAAAATGATGATATCAGACGGGGGTAGCCACTTTGTGAATCGGGAGGTGAAGAAACTCCTGAAGGACTACGGCATCAAACACCGTGTCGCGAGTCCGTACCACCCACAAACCAATGGTGTGGCTGAGGTGTCAAATAGGGAGGTAAAAACCATATTGCAAAAGCTTGTCCGCCCGGACAGGAAGTACTGGTCTCAGATCTTGGATCAAGTCCTCTGGGCGTATAGGACGGCTTACAAGACACCGTTAGGCACCTCCCCATTCCGAATGGTATTCGGAAAGCCGTGCCATTTGCCCGCAGAGTTAGTGCACAAATCTGAATGGGCAATCAAAAAGGTCAACTGGAACACACATCTGGGTCAGAAACAGAGAGACATGGATATGAATGAGCTTGTGGAAGTCAGAAACCGCGCATATGACAACAGTTTGGTGTACAAGGACAAGGTGAAGCATTGGCATGATAGATATATCAGACGAAAGACCTTTGTTCCTGGACAGAAGGTATGGTTGTTCAATGCTAGGCTGAAGATTTTCCAAGGCAAGTTGAAGTCTAAGTGGACGGGACCATTTGTCGTCCGTACGGTGCATGATAGTGGATGTGTCGAGATTTCAGATCTCGCAGATGATGCACCGACATTCCTAGTGAATGGACAGCTGTTGAAGCACTTCGTCGAATCCAATGAGCAGTTAGTCCATGTTGAGGAGATTGTATTCATGCGCGAAACAGATACAACAGATACACCTCGAGCCGCGTATGAGACCTTGCAGCAGTGAACTCCCGCCATCCGCAGCATCTCGAAAGATTCAGACCGACCCATCTGTATATACCATCAGTCTTGTACATCTTATCCTTTTCCCCCGCGGCTCTAGTAACCCATCCCCACATCATCGAACCATTATCTTGGACTATACTTAGGATAACCAGATCCTAAGTATAGGGGGGAGGGGTGACCTGAGTCGGTTCACTGTACATTCTCCAGATCACATTGGTCCTCATATTCATTTCCTACCGATACTTAGGCTGACATGAGCCTAAGTATAGGGGGGACCGATGCCCGCATTGTATACTCATCCACTTCTCATCTTTCCCTCGTCTGCCCCATTTTTCTGATCTTCTTCTACACTTAGGCTACCAGAGCCTAAGTATGGGGGGCGGGACGACTTCTATACTTGTTGTTACTTTAGCTCTCCTACGCTTAGCACGAGCTATGTCTTTTTCCTCGCTCTTCGTGCTCTGAGGACATAGCACACGCTAAGTATAGGGGGGCGTGTATATATTACATATATACTTTACCCATAGCTCGTACTTTCGCGTATTTTTTGTACATATTTTACAATAATTACGGGTGGGTAAAAATCGAAAAAAAAATGATGAATGAAAATGAAAAGAGGCTTCTTATTTACTCGTGCATATCATCTCTACATCCAAGAAAAAGAAAAAGAGTCTTGCATTTTCATAGCATGACATCTCATCTCATCTGCATAACTTTGCATATGCAAAGTGAAAAGCTAGTGGGTTCTGGATCGAGTTATGAGTAGATATTGAGGATGGACTTGATTTGACCTTAATCCACCTAATTTCAAAGGAACCTTATAGGAACTGGAGTTAAGATTTCTCAGGTCAAGTGACTTAATTCTTTGAGTCCGCAAGTCTATGTTCACATGTCATCTTGATTAGTCTAAATAGAATATGTCGGGCATACGCAGGATTCTTTTAGATAATGACCTGACTTGGACAAGCACAATGCACGCAGCTCTTCATGGAGGAGATGGTAAGGAGGTAGAATCCTTTAGCTTGGAGTAGCGCACGGGTGGAAACATCCGTCCTCCTCTAGGGAGGGTAGTGCATCTCAACCTAGTCTGGGGGTGGTGACATCTAAGGACAGGATGCTGTGGGTTGCAATAATGCTTCAAAAGAGGGATAGTCTACTGGCTCAAGAGGAAAAACTCCTGATGTACATGCTGCACATTTTGAAAAAAAATGCAAAAACTCCAAAAAATCAGACAGGTCCAAGAGAAAATAAAATACCTGTCGGAGTCTGTATACTAGTAAAGAAATGCAGCTGGATGACTTGGCTACACTGGTCAGGCATCCCGGGATAGGTAGCTACACTGGCTACCGTCCATTCTTTTCTCTACCCCCTCCTCTTGAGTTGGTCGCACTTGAACTTAGAAGGGAATACCCCGCTCCTCGAGGAAAGAGTTACTGGACTGGGTTATTGAGTTACCTTGTTAGAGGAGGCTGGTTCCGAGCCATTTCTGATGTGGAGAGTTACATATCACTTACACAGTACAAGTAAGAATCATAGTCATCAGAAATTTGCGTTTGAGGATTTGTTCTGACCTGACTATTGAGGAGTCTTGAATAGAAGACTTGTGGAACTTGAAGTCTGTTAGGTCTTAAGTGCAGGTCTAAATAAGGTTCCGCCACACAATTAATCCTAAGGTTGAGTCAGGCTCCATTTTCAACTTTTGTTCATGACCTTGGTATGGAACCCAAAATCATTTCACTCTTGCATTTCATTTAGTTGCTCGGGGACGAGCAAGGTTTAAGTATAGGGGGTTGATGAATCTGTGATTCATCACTTCAAAAGTCAAAAATAGAGCCTTGTTCCCGAGAAAACTGATGCATTTTCCCTTTATATTGCATAAATAGCACTCATGCATGCATACATAATTCATACATTTTAGCAGTCCATTTGCATTTAAATAAGAAGCCAAAAATCCCTTGTAAAATACCCATTCACTAAAGTAACCTCTTCTCTATAATATGTACTCCTTAGTTAATAATATAGGGAAGAATGCCAAAAATCCCCCTTGTAATTTAGCCAATAAAGCCTGAGAACCCCTGTACACTAAAATACACATAAATCCCTCATACAAACTCCGAAATAGGTCTACTCACTCTTAGAATACTACATATTAAAAGACCTTTAAAATGAGACTAATTTCATCCAATTTGGAGCTTGTATGAGAAAGTTGGGTTTTTGGGCCACTTTGTATACTACATAGGTGTATAATTGTATCTTTGTAGTTATGTATCATATTTGACCTCATATCCGTCTTTGGTCAACATGAAACTAGATCTCATCGAGATCTACAACTTTCATGTTTTGAGTTTTTCCAAATTCGGCTCCCTCTTCACTCTACACATGTATGTTCTTCCAGCCACTCACAGCAGGCCACATGGCGCCCTCTGGTTGCGCCATGCGGCCCACTCCCCTTGCCTCATCCGCCTCATCTTCCAGCCGTTGGATCTCCTCCTGAGATCCAACGACTCCAGGTGTTCCACGCACGCCCCATTGCCTGAGCCGTCAGATCATCTCCTGCCTTCATCATCACCGTTCATAAGCGCCTTAAGCAGAGCTCGCCACGTGTCAAATACTCAACCCTCTGATCGACCTCTGCCTTTCCATCTCAGCCGCGTTTTCCGCCTTTTCTTCTCAGCCGCTTGATCAACCCTAACTGCTCATCCTCGCCGCTCGCTAGCGCTTCGCCCGCAGCTCGCCACGTGGTTCAACCGCAGCCCATCATCACCGCGCCCCGATCTAATCCTACCCAGCCATTACCTCTTCGATCACCACCGTTGGATCACAAGATCCAATGGTGGAGACTTCGTCTCCTACCTCCGGGCCCCCCTCTCTCCCACGATCTCGATCTTGCGCGAGACGTCGCCCCCTTTCTATTTTCGTCTCCACCTCATCCACCCTCTCCGACCGCCAACACCACCACGATGGAGACCACTCCTCCCTCACCCTCGCCAGCTCCCTCGCTTCCCACGACTCCCACCAGAGTCGCCCCACGTCGACCACAAACCTCACCTCATCACCAGCCAACCCATCACCTTCATCCTATAAATCATCGCCCTCCGGCCACTGTCACGCCCATCCGCCACTCCAGAGAGCTTCCCTGAGCTCTGATCCTCCAATTGGTGACAGCAATTCGACGATTCATCGAGCGAAGAAGGGCTTCTTCTCCGGTGAGATCCACGGCACCTTCGCCGTGTCGCAACCACTCCTCCGAGCAGCTGCTGGAGCTCGGGACACCACCGGTCCCTAGAGCGACGACCTGGACCCCAAAAGGGAGGTCCAATCCCCAGGTGAACCCCTCCATCCATCTCCGATCTTCGATTCCTTTTTCTTCACATTTTCTCGCATTTTATTTGCTGCCGCCGGTCACCCTCTCGCTTCCATTCCATCTCGCCGAGCTTCGCGTCGAAGCTCCCATCTTCGCGGTAGCTTTCACGACCTCCGACGGCGCACGTCAACCTTCATCAGCTCCAGCTCCGCCACTTGGCCGGAGCACCATCGCCTACCCATCTCCATCACGCCTTAGGCCTCGCCGACTACCTCCACCTCTCCACAAACGCACGCACGAGCTCCGGCTCTATCTTTAACACTTGCAGGTGCCCCGCTTCTCATTGAACGGAAGCTCGCCGGAGTCGTCCTTGAGCTTCGTCGCCAGCAACCTCCGAAGGCCCTCTCCCGCTCCTGAGACCATCAGCGCCTTCGCCGCGTCGCCACGCTCCTGCTGGGACATCTCCGACACCTCGGAGAGCTTCATCGGCATCTGGAGGAACGGGAGGAGCTCTAGCCACCTCGTCGGAGCCCAGCCATCTCCTCCGCAGGCGGCGGAGGCCCGTTGAAGGAGAAGCTCCAGCTGCCGTTCGATCAACTTGATCGGACGGTAGACCTCGTGCCACGTCGCCACTCAGCCGCGCCTCACCAGCACCGTTGGATCTTTCATGATCTAACGGCGATTAGCCCTCCGCATCATCGACATCTGGAGAAGCCAGGAGCCGTCAGATCAACGTAGATCTGACGATTCTTGATCGAGCCACGTGTCAGCACCGACACCCCTTGGATCAATCTTGATCTAAGGGCCTTCAGCTTGCCACGTAGCCGCTGCCCGAGCCTCCTCTCCGAGCCGAGGTTCGGGGCATCCGAGCCTCACTCCAGACCTCCAGAAGCACCCGAGCCTCGGCCCGAGCCTCCGCAGCCATCCGAGCCTAGGCCGCCCACGTGAGGAGCACGTGCGGCCTAGGAATTTTACACAGAGGCCCCTGGAGCTTTCCAATATTGCAAAAAGGTCCCTGTGAAGCAGACCCAACGTGAGGAGCACGTGCCCTGTGGAAATTTGTACTCGAGTCCCCAACGTTATAGGTAATTGCATTTTAGTCCCTGTCCGCATATTTGCTTATTGTATTTCTATTTTTCTGTATTGCATTTACACCCCTGTGTTTGCACGCAGCCCTAGGTTGCATTTTACATCATTTTTCAAATCTAAAAATTGCATTTTGTTGAGAAACTTGTCCTCTGTCTATTGGTCCACGTGTCACATTTTTGTAATTTTAGTAGAATTATTAATGAATTAATTGGTGCATTTTTGAGATATTTTGCCCAGTGACACATTTTAATTTGTAGTTAATTCTCTGTGCTTCCAAAAATCATCAAAAATTCACAATAGCTTAAGGACAGTATTCTTAACATACCATAAAAATTTCATGTCATTTGCACACATATCGAGGCCTAAATAAATTGTTGAGTGATTTTCTTATATTAATTTTAGTTAATTCATTTCACATTGAAATTCAGATCTTTCAATTTTCCTGGATCCCTTATCATTAGTGCCATCTAGGATAATTTTATTTCTTGAAGAAATTGTGATTTGTTATTTATTAAAAATTAAATATTGAAAATCACCCTGTCTGCATATTTAATTTCCAGTAAATCCATTTAGTGTCTGAAAAATCCAAAAAAATTAGGGTAACTCATGTTCATCATAATTAAGCATCTGGCCAATTTTGAGAATTTTTGGACTTCATTTGATATCTTAATTAAATTAAACGATAAATTGGCCTGCATGTTTGCATAAGTCTGCATAGAAATTAAAAAGAACAAAAAAAATACTTCCTCGAAAATCCAACACTTGGATACCTGCTAAAATTTTCCTAAGGAGACAGATGCCTCCCTGAGATCGACCATGGACTTCACCAAGTAAAAAAAAATTCTACCGCTTAAAATTAACTTAACATTAATTTGATAAGTGGTTTTTGACTAGCCTCTCGTATCCGACTGCAACGAAATGCTAACATTAATTTGGACATTAATTTGACCGAATTAACATAGGGTGCGGGACGGTTATCAGCGATCTCTCAATGTTGGGATCATCTCCTCCTGCATCAGGTCCATCTCCTCCTCCGCCACCGCCACCGCCCCCAGGTCGGTTCTCTCGCATCTGTGCGATCTCTCTCATGAGGTCACTCATAAAGACTCCCTGGTCCCGGATCTGTCTCTACATGGTCTCCAGGGATGCTAAAAGTGAATTATTGATAGCGGCTTGATCATATAAGAATGGAGGGTGCTCATGCTCATCTGGGTGCTCTCCTCTGTCAACCATGTCTGGGTTCTCTGAAAAAGCAAAAGAACCCATCTCAGGTGCTGTCAAATGCTCTGAGCTCTGTGATGCACTAAATTCTGAAATTCTTGGACTGATGGAAGGAGAAGGGTGGTCGAGGAGGAACAGGGTGGAAGTGAATTCAGGCTCGGAGAGCGGGCACTCCAAGGTCATCCTAGATGAATAGGGAGGAGTGTTGGATAGCGGTGCCGATAAGGTCGGCCTAAGAGATCTCCGTCCCATCATCTTGATTATGGAGAAGAGCAAGGTAAATGAGGAAGAAGAAGGGGGGAAAATTGCGCACAAGTGTGCTGTGTTTTTTATCTTGACCTAAATGCGACTAGCAATCAAACACAAAATAAGGGGATTCACCAACTCAACACGTGAAGCCGTGAAGGTTCAACTTTTATCTTTGTAATTTTTATATTGAATTCATGAATTTATCTTTTAACGAGTCCTTAGAGCGCTACGCCTATACGAGCGAGAGTACTGCCGGAAAAGTATTCCCGTACTTGTCCTCCTCCTGTGTAACCTGTAGCTTGCGCTTTTTGAGGTCCTTGTAACCCTTCCTGGATCCCTATTCAGCCAAAGAAGAAGAGGGAGGAAGCCGATAGGCGAAACCGATACTTCGGATCTCGCTCGCAACGGAATCACCCGTGAGCGTGCAAGACCCTACTCGGACGCAGACGATAAAACGGACACACCCATGAAGGTGTGGCCTATTCTCGGTACTTCAGACAAGGTCGATGCTCACACAATAGTGAGTCACCAATGTTGACCAAGCCCTACTCGCCTACGTACGATAGTAGTGCCAATACTTTGGAAATCCAGGCGATACACAAGGCAGCCACAAGCTGGGTTTTTGGCTCTAATCCTTACGAAGCACTCTGCTCACTTGGAAGGAGACCTTCCCATGCAACCTGAATACAAGTGAGGGTGTTACTCTCCCCAAGCAATGAATCCAATTACCAGTTTTATTTTTGGTCAAGTTTTCTTAGCAGTCTCTTTTTAAATTTTTTGGTGTTATAGCTTCTTTTGAGTAGATTCAAACAAGCGCCTAACGTTTTTGTTTTTTCTTGATTCCTACTTGATCTAAAAACAGAGGGAGAAAAGAGTCGGAAAAGTCGTGCAAGTCGGCACTAAGATGGAAATCTCACCTTTGTGCCTAGATGATGGATGCTAAGATAGAAAGACTTACATCGCCTCCAGCTCTCTCCATGCGGGATGCAAAGCAGAAATTTTTAAACCTAAGCTATATGCCGATATGCAAGTGGAAATCGTCCTAAGCAGGCAATTGCTAACGTTAAGAACCACAAGTCAACCACCAATCTCCAATCCTAAAGTCCGGTCTAGGCTCACCCCTCCTCCTCTCGACACATCGAGTCCAGGAGAAGCGCTTGGCATAATTAACTCACGTCGCGGCGGATCGAAAAATAGTGAATCAACTGTTTAATTAAACTAAATCCAAATATGCACTATAGGTACATGCAATGGTTATTAGGGTGTTTGGACCTAATCTAATCGATCAAGCAATGCCTAAAATCTAAGGGCTCAATCCACAAAAGAAAGGAAAAATAAAACAGACAACAGAAAATGACTGCGGAAAACACGATAAAATCAGCGGTGAGCCCCCAAGTGAACAGACACCTGGAAATTGGGCCCGAAAGTCCTGAGTGTCTCTGTACCTGTATTATTACAAATTCAAATAGTCTCTCTCTCACAAAAGAAAATGCAAACTAGCTAACACACTCTCTCTCACTCCTCCTGCTCTCTCCTGCTGGCTTGGCTAAGAAAAGCTGACTCCGCTTCCCAAGGCTGCACCGGATTACCTAAGCGATCCGCCTTGCTCCGCGGTCCCTCGCAAGAAGACAAGAAAAGAGAATGGTTAGAAAGCTCAAGAAGAGATATCAAAACTAGAGAGGTAAAGCAAACAAGCAATAATGTAGACAAATGAACACAATCAGACAAAAGTGTGATCTATTCGATGTTGCTCCCCGGCAACAGCGCCATTTGATAAACACAGAATTCAAGGGGTCTAATGTCTCTCACAAAGCGGAGACAACCGTGTCGCTGTGGCGACCCTCAATGAATCCCGTGTTCGATCAACAATGAACCCACAATCAAATATCAAACAATGACAGACAAATGTGGAGTCAAATTTATTTTCAACTCTACATAAAAGATGTATAGATGCAAGTACGTAGAGAGTTCGAACACAGGGAGCAAGGCAGGATAGATCAACAAGTGTGTGTGTGTGTGTGAATGTGATGTATTGTCTACATTATGCAATGCAAATGTTTTTGTGGGTTTTTAATTTTTATTTTTTAACTTTTAATTTTTAATTTTGTATTTTGATTTTAATTTTCTGATTTTATATTTCTTTTTGTATTTTATATTTATTTATTTATTTATTTTCAATATTGGAATATATATAATATAAGAAAAGGGAGAATAAGGTATTTATAAAAATAGGTAAAAATGCTCAAAAATTAGGAAATAAAATGTTTTTGGTCTTTTTATAATTTTTTACTGTTTTTGTGATTTTTGGTGATTTTTCTAAATATTTTTGGTATTTTTAAAAGTGAAAATACAAGAAAACAGTGAATTAATTACTGTCTCAAGTTAAAATGGGAATGAAAAATGGAAACAGTATCAAAATTTTCCCAAATTAATTTTAAAATAAAGAGAATAAAATGTGGAACCTAAAGGAACTGAGTTTATATTTTTAGGATTTTTCTTTGATTTTTTAGATTTTTTGAAGTTTTTAAGTATTTTCTTATTTTTAAGTTTTTTTTTGAATTTTTTTAGTGGTTTTTGGATTGACACTAGAAGACACTAAAATACACAGTAAATAATTTTTTTGGAATTTTTCAAGGTGTTTCAATATTTTTGGGTATTTTCTAAGATATACAGTACTAAAATGGCTTGTTTTTTATTTTTAAAAAATATTAAAATGCAAGAAAAATGCAATGTAAAAATATGGCATGAATATGTAAGTTAATAGAAGCATATGCCATTTTTTTTGGTAATTTTTGGAGTTAAAATGATGCGTGAAATAAATAGGACAAAGCATACAAAAATACACAGCCCGGTAGGGGTAGAAGTGCAAATATCAAAACATCCAGGGGCAAAAGTGCAATTTTCACACAAACTTTATAAATGAATATTGCATTTAATGGACCAAATATAAAATACAAGACCCGCAGGGGTATCCTTGTAAATTACCCACCAGGGCGCGTGACTAGCACGCACTTGGGAAGGGTATAAACGCAATATCCAAAACTCCGGGGGCTTAAATGCAAATATCCCAAAACTTTTACACGTAATACAAAATTTGCTGGACCTAGACGAAATAAGCAAATCCAGAGGGGGGTCCGTGCAAAATACCCGCGCCTCACGTGAACGGGTCACGTAAGGTGATGTGGCCAGGACCTATTTGCAAATAGTAAAAGTGCAGGGGCTTGTTTGCAATTATTACAACAATATTTAAACTACAGATAAATGTTTAACTATTGAATGTTAAATACAAAAATAGGCGAGGGTGGATGCGCAAAATACCCACGCCCGGGATCCGACGGCTTGGAGGTGCTTCACTAGACACGCGTCGGCCTCAGGAGCGCCGATACCCCTTCGCGGATGACGGCCTGGATTAGAACATAAACGGACGATCGGACGGCTGGGAAGCGATCCGATCCTACGGCAGTTGTAGCGTCTGGAACTCCGCCTCGATCTGACGGTAGAGAGGCTCTGAGAAAGAACGGGGAAGAACACCGGCGAGGCGATCTTCCCCGACCTCGATCTCGGGCCTCCGGTGATCTAGAAGGCTCAAAATGGCTGGACCTGCTCCTGGAGGGTCGGAGAAGATGCTGGGGACTCCAAAAAGCTCCGAGGATGGCCGGAGTCTTCGCTGGACGGTGGCGGAGCTATGGGGCCCCAAGTACTTCCGGCGAAGCGCAAAACGAGCCCCAGGCTCGAGTCAAGGCATTTGACCTGTAGAAATGCATGAGAGAACCCAGGGCAAAGTGCCTGGGTTCTGCGGGGGTGGAATGGTGGCACGATACGGGGGTTTGGATTGCGACCGGAGGAGCGCTCCGGCGAGGATGATATGGATGGCGATTGGATGGACGGGTTTCGAGATTTCTTGAGGGATTTTAAACCTAAGGATATGGTAAGTAAAATGCAAAGAAAAGGGGAAGAAAAAGTGTCAGCCTCGACAGTGTATCACCGGAGGGAAGGTACCTCGACGGCTGTCTTCTCCGATGGTAGTGGAGACGCCTCTGACCTCTTTCGCCTTGGCTGACGACACGAAGATGGAGCTGTCACCTCCAGGTCTTCGTGGAGCACGAAAAGGGCAAGGAGGGGTGGACCGAAGGGACTCCAAAAATTTAAAAGGAAGGTCGGGCTCCATTCTTATGTGGTTTGACTCAGTGACTGAGGCGCTCCAAAGACCAAGGCGTATCGAGCGCCCTAGTGATCCAATCCTCGAGATAGACATTGGGCGAGCAAGAGGGACAATCGAGGAGAAAAAGTTGTCAAATCATCAACATGAAATGGTGCAAGGAGAAACCTTGAAAAATCCGCAAACATGGGGACAAACGAGGCTCTGACAATGGCACATGGGGAAGGACGACCAGTTGACCTGGGTCAACTGGGGCCGTCTCCTGATTGGTCCACGTGGACCAATCAGGAAAAATCCCTGATAAAGATTTTGTAAATTCATTTAAAAATAGAAAATAAACGAATTAAATTTTGGTTATTAAATGAAAAATATTTATTATTTTATAAGGTATTTTATGGTGATTTTTAATTTATTTTATGAGGTATATTTTTACAAGTTGCCCTTTATACCCTTTACAGGTATATTATCTATATATTTTTTTAATTTATTTTTATTTTGTTTGTTTAATTTATTTATTTTTGTTTATTATTTTATAAAATTATAACATACTTTTATACACATAAATATATTTTTATTTTATTTTTCTGATGTGTTTTGTATATTTAATAAAATAAAAGTAAATAGTATACATGTATAAGTATAGGTATAACACCTATGTATAGTATATACAAGTATTTTATTTGAATTTCTTTTGCATTTTTATTCTTATTTTAATGTACAAATATATTATAAGTAGTATTTACAAAATTATAAAAATATAAAATTATAAAAATAAAGAATAATAAATATATTGAATATTTTAATCAGTACAATTATACAAGTAGGGTCCAAAACTCAACTTTCAAACCGTAGCTCTGCTAAATGCGAAACCACCGCCATTAAATAGCTTATTTTATTCTATATACAATTAAAGCGAGTTTGCTGCATTTAGAGTTTTCATCTGTGAGATACGGGTCTGGGAAGTTGGGATTCTGGATTTTTATTCAGACCATAACTTTTTATCTGTACATTATTTTTCAGTGAAATCAATTTTATATTTTTATATATTTAATTATCTACAACTTTCATGTACAAAGTTTCTTTATTTGATGCATAAAAAGTGGAACCAAAAATAGGTCCCAAAATGAATAAAGAATGAAGTAAAAGAATAGATATTTTTACTGTATTTTGACCCTTATCTCCCCCTACTTTATTCCTTGTCGACCTATTCATGAAGATGCCTAGGTCTCGGGATTTTGGGTCATAAAATATTTACAATATTTTATTCTTTTTCTTTTCTTTTATTTATTCTATAATTTTGGCTTTAATTACAATATTTTATACACTATTTACATGCACATGCATGAATGCTAAGATGCTAGATTTAAGGGTATTTACACGCATTTACTAGGGTTTTTGAGGCAAAAATGATAGAATAAAGATGATGAAATGTGGATTCATCAGGGATCACATGAGAATGAGGAAGAAAGGGGCACCCGACGTTCTGTTTACAGACCTGGGTGAGCACACTTAAGTGCTCGCCCAGCCATCGCCATGTGCTCGCCCAAAATTTCCTAGGTGCTAAAGTTATCCACGCATAAAATTTCAAGTGGGCGAGCACATGTGAGCGGGCACATGTGCTCGTCCAAATTGACAATTGAGCCGCTACTCATAATTCAAACCGGCGACCCCCATGGATGAGTACATGTGCTCTTCTTGTGCTCGCCCAGAGCCGAGCGAGCACATGTGCTCGCCTAGTAGATGCAAATCTGTGCATGCCAATCCCACCTTTTTTGTAGTGTGTTTTCTACGCACCAAGGTATTTTTCTCTGAGTTCGACACGCCAATTGTGAAATATATATTCTCCTAACCATAAATTGCAAATTAAGTAGAGATATAATATACAAATCCCAAAAGTACACGACGGTTTTCACGTGAGAACCTAATCATGTAAAGAAACATGACCCGGAAGGGCCGGAACGTCTAATTCTCAGAGTTTCCCTTACCTCTCTTAATGAAGCTTGTTTCCACTATTCATGGAATTTGAGATCTAATATAACACAATCTTACGTAAAACATCTACCCTTCGAATGATCTTTTAGGAGCATGTTTCCACTATTCACGCAATTGCCACTTTCCTTAGGGGACGCTCAGTTTGAGAATAAGCAGGAATAAGGATGGAAAATAAGGAGAATAAGGGTCTATTCTCTGTTTGGATGGAAAGACAGGATTGAGGAAAATAATGTGGAATAATGATAGGTAAGATGGAATAAAGATAGAAATAAATGTCGAATCAGATGAAATAACCGGATGTGGATGAGAAATTGAGAATATACGTACTCTTGAGAACTGCACCGGGCAGGGAATTGATGCCTTATTCCAGTGCTTTTTCTCCAAACGAACAAGGCCTTCACGGAAGATATTATCTCTCATGGGAAATGGATCCCACAACCTCGGAACTTGCATACAACAAGCTAATAAGATAAAAAATATTGTTAGTATATAAACAGAACACGTAAGCTTGAGTAAAATAAGGCTTGGAATGCTCAATGGATATGTATGGAGTTTGAGAGCATTGGTGAGTGCATGGAGCACAATTCAGCACTTGAGAGTTTGAGAGTTTGAGTATTTGCACACAGAAATGAGTAGAACGAGGTTCACAACTCACTTACATAATAGGAAATGAATTCTTAGCATGAGCTAAATCTGAAGAGAATTATGAGTCCTATTATAAGCTTCATATGGTTAAAATCCATTTCAGATATTAGGTATGGTAATGTAGAAAGTTAACCGTGATTAATTTGAAAAATATGCATTTCAACTGACTAAAGGAAATGGTTTAGTCAGTCGAAATGCTTAACCATTTATGTTTAGATTTTTACATTGGTATTAAAAGATGATTGATCATGAGACCTGAGAAAGGTGTAGTATCGGATGACATCCCTGTAGAAGTATGGAGAGTTTTAGGGGAACGTAGTTTGACTTTTATCTGGTGAATATCCAAAAATGGGTTCCATTGAATGTATAATGGATCCCGATCCCAAAAATAATAATGCTTTAGAATAGGCATGAGTGATCAAATGAAATATAGCAGCCCGATAAGAACCTATACCTAGAGCTAACATAATATAACCCGATTGAGACATTGTAGAATAGGCTAAACTTCTCTTAGTGTCTCTTTCATTATTACTACATCCTAATTTATCTTATTTCTCAAAAAAATAAGCCTCCACAAATTGTCTTCCTCCTCCTCACATGTCACCACTGGTGGGGAGAAAACTTCTGAAGCTTTGAGTTACAGAGAAGAGGAGCAACTTTGCAAGTAAAATGTTCATATCTCCATGATTGTCTTGTTCAAGTGTTTGAAAGTGGGAAAAGTACAACACGTGGATCGAAGACAAGTGTATTGTTTTCTACGCACCAAGGTATTTTTCTTTGAGTTTGACACGCCAATTGTGAAATATATATTCTCCTAACCATAAATTGCAAATTAAGTAGAGATAGAATAAAGAAATCCCAAAAGTACACAACGATTTTCACGTGAAAACCTAATCAGGTAAAGAAACATGACCCGGAATGGCCGGAACGTCTCATTCTCAGAGTTTCCCTTACCTCTCTTAATGAAGCTTGTTTCCACTATTCATGGAATTTGAGATCTAATGTAAAACAACCTTACGTAGAACATCTACCCTTCGAATGCTCTTTTAGGAGCATGTTTCCACTATTCACGCAATTGACACTATCCTTAGGGGATGCTCAGTTTGAGAATAAGCATGAATAAGGATGGAAAATAAGGAGAATAAGGGTCTATTCTCTGTTTGGCTGGAAAGATAGGATTGAGGAAAATAATGTGGAATAATGACATGTAAAATGGAATAAAGATAGAAATAAATGTGGAATCAGATGAAATAATCGGATGTGGATGAGAAATTGAGGTAGACGTACTCTTGAGAACTGCACCGGGCAGGGAATCGATGCCTTATTCCAGTGATTTTTCTCCAAATGAACAAGGCCTTCAAGGAATATATTATCTCTCATGGGAAAAGGATTCCTCAACCTCGAAACTTGCATACGACATGCTAATAAGAAAAAAAATATTGTTAGTATATAAACAAAACACGTAAGCTTGGGTAAAATAAGGCTTGGAATGTTCAATGAACATTTATGGAGTTTGAGATCACTAGTGAGTGCATCGAGCACAATTCAGCACTTGAGAGTTTGAGAGTTTGAGTATTTGCACACAAAAATGAGTAGAACGAGGTTCACAACTCGCTTAGATAATAGGAAATGAATTCTTAGCATGAGCTAAATCTGAAGAGAATTATGAGTCCTATTATAAGCTTGATATGGTTAAAATCCATTTAAGATATTAGGTATGGTAATGTAGAAAGTTAATCGTGATTAATTTGAAAAATATGCATTTCAACTGACTAAAGGAAATGGTTTAGTCAGTCGGAATGCTTAACCATTTATGTTTAGACTTTTACACTGGTATTAGAAGATAATTGATCATGAGACATGAGAAAGGTGTAGGACCGGATGACAGCTCTGTAGAAGTATGAAGAGTTTTAGGGGAACGTAGTTTGACTTTTATCTGGTGAATATCCAACAATGGGTTCCATTGAATGTATAATGGACCCCGATCCCAAAAATAATAATGCTTTAGAATAGGCATGAGTAATCAAATGAAATAAAGCAGCCCTATACCAAGAGCTAACATAATATAACCCAATTGAGACATTGTAGAATAGGCTAAACTTCTCTTAATGTCTCTTTGATTATTACTACATCCTAATTTATCTTATTTCTCAAAAAAATAAGCCTCCACAAATTGTCTTCCTCCTCCTCACATGTCACCATTGGTGGGGAGCAAACTTCCGAAGCTTTGAGTTACGGAGAAGAGGAGCAACTTTGCAAGGAAAATGTTCATATCTCCATGATTGTCGTGATCATGTTTTTGGAAGTGGGAAAAGTACAACATGTGGATCGAAGACAAGTGTAATGTTTTCTACGCACCAAGGTATTTTTCTCTGAGTTTGACACGTCAATTGTGAAATATATATTCTCCTAACCATAAATTGCAAATTAAGCGGAGATAGAATACACAAATCCCAAAAGTACACGACGATTTTCACATGAAAACCTAATCAGGTAAAGAAACATGACCCGGAAGGGCCGGAACATCTCATTCTCAGAGTTTCCCTTACCTCTCTTAATGAAGCTTGTTTCCACTATTAATGGAAGTTGAGATCTAATATAAAGCAATCTTACGTAGAACATCTACCCTTCGAATGCTCTTTTAGGAGCATGTTTCCACTATTCACGCAATTGCCACTATCCTTAGGGGACGCTCAATTTGAGAATAAGCAGGAATAAGGAAGGAAAATAAGGAGAATAAGGGTCTATTCTCTGTTTGGCTGGAAAGATAGGATTGAAGAAAATAATTTGGAATAATGATAGGTAAGATGGAATAAATATAGTAATAAATGTGGAATCGGATGAAATAATCGGATGTGGATGAGAAATTGAGAATAGACGTACTCTTGAGAACTGCACCGGGCAGGGAATTGATGCCTTATTCCAGTGCTTTTTCTCCAAACGAACAAGGCCTTCAAGGAAGATATTATCTCTCATGGGAAAAGGATTCCACAACCTTGGAACTTGCATACAACAAGCTAATAAGAAAAAAAATATTGTTAGTATATAAACAAAACACGTAAGCTTGGGTAAAATAATTAATTTGAAGTCAATTTATGTACAAATAAAATAATGTAAGTTTTGTACAAATATACAGGAAAAATATTTACGAAATATTTTTGGATTTTTAGATTAAAGACCCTATCTCCCCCTACTTTATTCATAGTCGATCAAGTCAAGTCTTGACCTTCTCTCGGGGTTCGGGTCAGTTTGTATTTATTACATAAATTCATCCTTTATTTTTCTTTTCTTTTTCTTTTCATATTATGAGTCTTGATTATTGAAAGTCCAAAAATGGGGGGAGAAGTCGAAAAAGCGGATGCGCGATCAAAACTTATGATGCATGCAAAGTCAGAAATGCGTACCTGTAGCCAACACTCTACATGCAGGGTGATCCACACATAAATTTAAAGAGAGAAATGTAAACTAATCTAAATGATGCAAGAAGAAAACAACCTTAGAAGAGCAATTTCTAAGATCGCAAAGAACAATAGTTAACTGACTAGACAGAGAGGTCGAGGTCCGATCTCTGATGCCAATCGAAGTACACCACAACGAATCCTGCACGCACTGTATACAACCTCTAGCGGCACGTGACCTCTCAATATATCAGGTTAACTTTTTATTATGATTTTTTTTATTAAGGTCCAATTACGAATCTATAGGTGTAGGCAAGATATTAGGGTTGGACCTTAATTATCTACGTAACAATAAGAGAAATTCCTACGTCTAGGGGCCAAAAGCTTCGAGAATCAAATAGAAAATAAAAAGCGAGCCCGAGCACACCGGTGCTTGACGAAACAAGCCTCGGTAAGCCTCAAGTGTCCAAGAAAGAGTGTGAGTGTCCCTGTGTTATTACAACAATATTAGGGAGAATGCTAAAAAATAAACTAAGCTACTCTAAATGATATAACTATTCTCAACTCAAAAAAATAAGATGAAAGAAAATAAGTAGAGAAAAAATACAGAGTGACCCGAACCTCAAGAGAAGGTCAAGCCTTGACCTGATCACGAAACAAAATTAGTAGAGAGAGATAGGGCCTACTCTATGTTGTGCATATTACCTATGTATATAAATAATTATTTTTGATAAAATAAAAATAAAATATTCTTTTAACCTCCTTGTATATATTCCTAGAAATAAGATGAAAATAAAATAAAAATCAGAAAAATTAAAGAAAAATAAAAACAAAATCCTCTCTCACTTGCATAAAGACACATGTATACATACAACATCCCTTATTTATTTTATACCTATGAATAAATAATAAAAATATAAAAAATATTTTGAATTCCTAAAATAATGTCAAAAATAAATAAAATATAAAACTAGGGTAGTTGTGTAAAAATAACAAAATAAAAATTATTGTACATAATACATAGGTATATTATACATGTATATAACACCATATATTGTATATACACTAATTTATTTTACATAAAAATAATTAAAAAACACAGAAAAATAGTTTAAAATTTAATTTTTTATTTTATATTCTTTTTGTTTTGAAGTTATTTACTATTTTTTATTGGTTTTTTAAATATTTTGTAATTTCCTTTTTTCTGATTGGCAGGGACCAGATGTTGACCGCGGGTCAACGTCCACTTCCAGGCTTCACCTGACCCGACTCCCTTCGGCGGAGCGTTTTCTCCTTTTTTTTCCCGGTCGGGTCAGGCCTTTTCTCGACCCGAATCTTCGCCTGAGCCTTCTCCTAGGATCCACGACCCTCGCGGATCCATAGGAAGGCGAGTATATTCCTAGGGTTGCACGCTTGCTCTCGATTCTTCCTCCACCCTGGGAACCCTATATAGTATCCTCTCCCTCCTCCATTGCATGTAGCTCATACCTCACCCCTTCTTCCACCCCTAGTGACCTCCAATTGAGTGACAACGACCGGAGACCACCTTCGGATCGGAGTTTGGTGGCATGATTCTCGCAACTCACTTACGTGGTCGGACCTCCACCGCGTTTAGCCTCCTTGGCCAGCCATAGCCCGATTGAGGCCATCACCTCGACGACCATCATCGCCTGGAGGTCAGGAGTTCATCCAGATCTTCAGGTACCCATCTCATCCTCCACACTTTCGCTTTTGATTCGATCTATCCATTTAGCTCCACTGCACGTTCACTTGCTCCGACCAGCTGGTCGGAGCCCCATTATTCACATCCACTCGTTCAGATCGACCCTCCGTCTCGCCCATCATCTTGCACCGCAGCTTGATCATCCTTAGGCTCGACCATCAGGTCGAGGATAAGGCCCAGATCTCCCTCTACCATCTTCGCAAGAGATCGACCTCCACTTCCCTTTGCTTCTACTATCCTTATCAAGCAATAAACAGACTGGAGCAAAGCCCCCAAGTCACACTACCATTTGCGGGTTCCCTCGTGTGCAAGAGACCCATTTCGAACGCCATTAGCTCAAGCGGAGCACCCCCTAGGTGGTCGGACATTGCCACAACATCCACACGTAATCCCTTCCATCGTACCCCTCAGGACGACGCGTTGCGACTCCACGAAGCTGGTAGACCTCCTCGCTCTTCAATCATGATAGTGGATCTCCTCCCTCGCTCGATCGAAGTCCGACAGGGAGGTGTTCTTCCAGATCCTCTTCCAGTCGTCGGATCACCCCCTTGCTCTAGACATCATCCCAGCCGCCGACCATTGCAACTTTTCAGCCCTCAGATCTGACGCCCTCTAGTGCATCTGATCGCACGTAGCGGATATTCTCTGGGTCGTCAGATCTGAGGGTGCCAGTGATCAGAACAATATGTCTGCACCTCCTCTAGAGACCTCCACGCGTCCTCACGTGGTCCGTAGTGCCCTGCAAGAGGTATTTTGCATCTTTTATCCCGCGTTTTTGTGCTTTATTATCTAGTCGAGTAAATAAATATTGTAGCGTAGGCATTTTGCAATTTAGACCCTATGTTTTCAATATTTGCATTCTAGTCCTTCCGAACCTGAGACATGTGCATGTACACATGAGTTGTGGGTTATTTGCACGACTTATCCCTGAACTTTATAGATGTTATGTTTCAAATAGAAACTTTCTGATTATTGCATATACATACCCCTATGAATGTGTTTTTAAACATGTGTGTGGATTAAGTGGACAAATTGCAAGCTTAGACCCGTGCTTTTTATGTATGTTATTTTTTGGCCTGAAAACTTTCAAATAATTGTGTTTAAGTCCCTATGTTCTATGTGTTTTGTTTTAATCAAATAATTACTAAATTAACTGCAAAAATTCCACAAAAATTACAGTTAGCCCCTCCTAACACGTAATATTTATGGTAATTTTTGTGAATTAATTTAGTTTTATTTAATATTTTCTAAAAATAAAAAACACCTAAAAATTATTCTGTATATTTTCTAAAATACATAAAAATTTGAAAAATTGTCTGAAAAAATCCATAAAAATTTGTGTGTGTGTCTGTTTATGTGCTTTGTCTTCAGTAGCATTATTGCATAAAAAATCCTCATAAAGACCTAAAAATTAAAAAAGACTCAAAAAATAATAAAAGTCATTAAAATTTTAGAAAATTAAAAAAAATGGATTTCAGTTGTTGTTTGTAGCTATTTTTATTTAATTTTTCATAAAAATTACACCCAGGACGTTAGGGCATTTTTCATATTTTGAACTTGCCTTTGGTTCTGGCTGTACATTGTTTTCCATTTTCGCCCTTGTTTGCTTTTTATAAAATCATATAAAAATTGGGAAAGTCCCATAAAATCACCAAAAACAACTCAATATTTAAAAATATAAAAATATTTTTGTTTCATGTTTTGAGCATTTTTAGTTTTAATAAAAATTGCTGAAGCTTGCTTTTACCTTGTTTGTTTGTTTGTTTTCTTATTTTGGATATTCATTCTCTGATTAGAACTACTTCGTACATTTACGTGCTTCTTGTGTTCGACCCTGGTTGCTATACCATGTTAAATAAATAGTGGAGACCACTGTCATTTGCTTTTTTGTGCTTAAATTGTCTGATTTTTGTGTGGTCTTTATTTTTCTTGATTGACTGAATTGGTTGGTTAGGAACAATGACCCGTGATTATTTTTCCAACTTAACCGACCTTGATTATCGTGTCATCAGAATGGCGCCGTTGCCGGGGATCACGGCTTAGTAGTTGCTTTTCCAGACTTTAGTTTATTTTTATCTCTAGTTGTTATAACTGTTTCCTGACGCTTTCTCTGTTTCAATTTCTGTACGAAGAATCGCCCGAGGACGCTTTGGAGGAGACTCGTACCTAAGGCGGAGAAGAGGAGGAGTTGAGAATAGTTATATCATTTAGAGTAGCTTAGTTTATTTTTTAGCATACTCCCTATTATTGTTGTAATAACACAGGGACACTCAGACTCTTTCTTGGACACTTGAGGCTTACCGGGGCTTGTTTCGTCGAGCACCGGTGTGCTCAGGGGACCTCACCGCGGTTTTCGCCGGATTTGTTTTCTCGCTTTTTATTTTCTATTTGATTCTTGAAGCTTTTGGCCCCTAGACTTAGGAATTTCTCTGAATGTGACGTTGATAATTAAGGCCCAACCCTAATATCTTGCCTACACCTATAGATTCGTAATGGGACCTTAATAAAAGTCATAATAAAAAGTTAACCTCATATATTGAGAGGTCACGTGCTGCTAGAGGCCGTATACAGCGCGTGGAGGATTCGTTGTGGTGTACACCGATTGGCATCAGAGATCGGACCTCGACCTCTTTGTCTAGTCAATTAACTATTGTTCTTTACGATCTTAGAAATTGCTCTTCTAAGGTTGTTTTCTTCTTGCATCATTTAGATTAGTTTACATTTCTCTCTTTAAATTTATGCGTGGATCACCCTGCATGTAGAATGTTGGCGACAGGTACGCATTTCTAACTTTGCATGCATCATAACTTTTGATCGCGCATCAGCTTTTTCGACTTCTCCCCCCGTTTTTGGACTTTCAATAATCAAGACACATAATATGAAAAGAAAAAGAAAAGAAAAATAAAGGATGAATTTATGTAATAAATGCAGACTGACCCGAACCCCGAGAGAAGGTCAAAACTTGACTTGATCGACTATGAATAAAGTAGGGGGAGATAGGTCTTTAATCTATAAATCCAAAAATATTTCGTAAATATTTCTCCTGTATATTTGTACAAAACTTACATTATTTTATTTGTACATAAATTGACTTCAAATTAATTATTTTTGAAGACAAAAATTGTAAATAAATTGTGTTGTAAATAATAAAAAAAATTGCAAAGCAAAATAATGTACATATTACAAATAATCACACTCAGAAAAAGTCGCAAAGCGATAATTGAAACACCAATTCCGGCTCCATACGAGCTCAAATCGGATCAAAATTACTTCCATTATACTCTAAATTAAATTATCTTTCAAATGGTCGTGGTTCATAATTTTTGGAGTTACGGTTAAAAAGTCGATTTCCTGGGGTGTTTTGTGCAGTTTCATCACTTACATATTTGTATAATTATTAATATTTTTTAATGCATATAATTGTAAATATTATTTTCATTAAAAAATGTAAATAAAAAAATTTAAAAAAAGATATAAAAATCATTTCCTTATTTGTACATATGTATATTGTATTATATGTACATAGTATTTGTATACAACTAATTTCCTTATAAAAATTACCAAAAAAATTAATTATCTAACAATAATTAATTAATTAATTTAATTATGAAATTTGTATTTAATTGTTTGATTTAAAGAACTTACCATGTATATAGGATTTTATTCCATACTTTAATGGCCACCATTAAGGTGGCTAATTAATTTTTGGAAATTATTTAATGTATTTAATTTATTTAATTCCAAAATTCGTAATTAATTAATTAATTTAATTGTTTTATTATTTAACTAATAAAAACCTTATTCTTTTGTACATTCCTTCCTTTTTTTCTTCTCTTTTTGATGGGCTCCTCCTCTTTCTTTCATTTTTTGATCAATCTTTGGTGGAGAGGAGCCCGATCTCCGAGAACGATCTTGTTGAAGAAGGGTGCCTAGCCTCCGAGCCGTCTGGTGACAACACGTCAGCCCTCGTCGAGGACATCACGACATTTCTAACCCTGAGGTGAGATCCATTTTATTTCTCGTCTTTTTCTCGTAGATAAATCGCAGATCTAATTTATGCTTCGATTTTATCAATCTTTAGGTATCAAAATCCCAAAAAAAATCCACCGCCTATTTTCGATCAGACACCGAAATTTCCATCTCATTTTCGTGCCCCCCATTTTCACGTTATATCTATCACAACCTGTCACCTCCGTCCACACATGGTGGTCGGAGACACATATCTTTCTTTCATCTCGCCAAGGTCTGCCACCGTTCACCTCCTATTTTGTTGATAAATAAATATATATATATATGTATATAACTGTTTTTCATATTTCTCTATCTCACATTTGTTTTTATAAGAAAAATAAAAAAAGAAAAAGAAAAATAGTATAGTTTGTCTCTAACCTCTATTTTACAGGAAAATCAAAATAAAAAAAATAATAAAAAATTATAAAAAACTGCTTCTGTTTACATTTTCCATTTTGAAAAAAAAGATAAAAAATTCTTTTCAGTTCTGATTACAGTACATAAAAAATATAAAACATAAAAAAATAAAAACACATTTTTTCTTATTACCAGATTTGTATACAAAAAAATAAAATAATAAAATAATAAACGTTTGCAGAAAAAAAATTGCCAGCGGACCCGCCAGCTACCTAGCCGCCCGCGCGGCCACACCGACGCCTCCAGCCACGTGGCCGACCGCGACAGCCTCCGTCTTCCGCACTACGGCGGTGCCCGATGCCACAACCGCCCCCTCCGTCTGTCTCCCCCGCCACGCTGCTCCGGCGCCCTGCCGCGCTCCTCGCCCCGTGTCTTACTAGAAGCCGTGCCCACCTGCGCTCCGCCCCACACCTCCTGGGCGTGGCTTGCCCTGCTGTCCTCCCTCCACGTGACAGCTCTGCCCCAGCGCAATGCCCCTCGGCCGCCCTCCAGCCGACCCACCATCTACCGTGTGAGGTGGCGTTCTCCACGCAGCCCGGCCGCCCCAACGCACAGCGCCCCTCGACCGCCCTCCAGCCAACCCTCCGCCAAACTCCCCAGACTGCCGCAAGTCCTCCTTCCTCTGCGTGAAACATGTGCAGCGGATCCGGCCCCATCGGCCCCCTTTGTCTTGAGAACGAAGGCACCAACCAACTAGGAACCCTAAGGGTGCGTTTGGTTGGCGGGTTAAGACGGGTTAAACTGGTAGAGGGTAACCCGTTTTTGTGTTTTGGTGTTTGGATAGAGGGTTAAACTGGGGGTGGGTTAGAAGTGGGTTTGGGGTGATATGAATGTATTGGAGTTTGAAAAAGTGAGTAGTTATTGTGATGTGATTGTATTGAAGTTTGGAAAAGTGAGTAGAAGTGGAGTTGTTTATAATTTTTATATGATATGATGGTATAATATATTATTTTTTGATGGAATTGATGATGTAAAATTGATTTATTTAATTTTTTAGAAAAGGAATAAAGTGGGGCCCACGCAGGAGAGAGGGGAAGTGGGTTAAGGGGGTAAACCCCCTAACCCGCGGGTAAGCTGCCCGCCGAACGGGGCCTAAGGGGTTTTGGGAATATTATAATTGGAAAATCTACATGAAAGCCTCCAGATTTTTGAATATAACAAAAGAGCCCCCATCTTAGAAACATCTTTGGTGTCTTTGGGATAATTGCGGGTAAGCTCCTGGTGATTTTCAGAATTGTAAAAAGGTCCCCGCCTCAGTTACAGCACGCACCACGCATGCCCTTAGTGGGTAATTTTCACTTTCTACCCGTAAGTTTGTTGTTTTTATTATTCAATGCAAAACCTTTTGATATTTGCACTTTGGCCACTGTGTTTCCAGAACATTTATTGCTTGCTCTTTTCATCAGGAATAAATGCTATTTGTGCTCTGAAAATTTTCAAAAAAATTGTTGATGCTCCTGCTATGTGTCTAAATGTTGTATAAATTTATCATAGCATTTTGTTGATTTTTTATATATTTAAAAATTCAAAAATAGTGTCCTTTTGCTTCCCTGAAATTAGAAAAACATAAAATTTTGAAAATTTGCCTAAAAATTGTAAAACAGTTATTGTAGGTGTGTTTTATTGTCTTTTAATTTCTACCCAATTTTTGTGAATTAATCATTTATAAAACTCCAAAGAATTACGAAAAAATGAAAAATCTTAAAAAAATGTAGAAAATTCTAGAAAAATCCAAAAATTGTGATTCAAGTCTCTGTTTGTACATAGTTATTTGTAGTTTAGCTTAAAAATAATTTCCAGAGTATTGGGCACTTAAACTATTTTATATTGCAAAATACTCTTGGTTGTGCACTGTTCTCTTTATTTTTCACTATTTGATTTTTATAAAATTACAAAAAAATCAGAAAAATTTGAAAAAATTACAAAAAATATTTTAAAACATATAAAGCACAAAAAGATTTTTTTGGACTTTTCTGTATATTTTTGACTAGTCTGAAAAATACAAAAAGAGTGTGGTGTGTGTGTTTTTATCCTTTGTGCTTATTTTGAAAATTTTAAAAAAGTAAAAATTCAAAAACTACTAAAAAATTATTTTAGAAATTTGACTACTGAGTTTTCAAATCGTACTCCTTCTGTTCGACCCTGGTCGCTATACCAGGTAAATAGAATAGCGAAACCGCTTCCATTTGCTTTGATTGATTTATCTTTTATTAAGTGGTTAAAAACAAATTTTTTTGTTGACCACGCTTCGTGATTCAGGTCACAACGACCCTTGTTTATTTCATACTTAACCCGAGTTGTCAGGCGTGTCATCACCCATCGACCCCCGAGAGAAGCCCCAGGTCCACGTGCTCCGTCGGATGATCCAGACCCTCTCGCGCCATTTTGAGATCTTCCATCGATGCGAGAGGACACTGACACCCTTTTGAAGCCATCAGAAGCAAAGAAGGAGCCTAGGTGTGAAGATTTTGAAGATCCAAGTTCATCCATGTTCATCGACCGTTCTTCCTCCACGCTTCAGAGCTATCGATCTTGCCACTATTCCTCTCGCGCTTCGGCTACTGTCCGATTGATCAGAGCAGCATCGTCGGATCCTTCACCAGGATCTAAACCAGAACATTGGACCGGAAGCATCATCGCGCGCCTACATGCCAACATGTGGTAAGTGGGAAGAGCATCATTTTTGATTTGTGCCTCAATACCGGGTATTTTGCATACTTTACCCAGCATTTTTTTATAATTAATTATTTTGTATTTAACTTTCCTCGGCCGTTAATATTTTCTGTGCATTTTGCTAAAAGACCCTTGCACTTAGTTTATTCGTACTTAGTCTAGTGCCGTGTCAACTGACAAACTCTGGTACTTTGGCACTTATACCCTCATGGGTTTGGGTTATTGTTGTTTAGTCAGAAATTTTGAAAATTCAGTATATTATTTTTGGTAGAAATTGCATCTTGGTCCTTGATCTTTATATTTTGCATATATAACCCTTCCAATACATACATTTTTGAGTGTTTTCTCTATTTATTCAATATAGTTCTTGTGCTCCAAAAATTATCAAAAAATAGGGTTAAGTTCCTGATTACACACACTTTCACGCCATATTTTTATTTTTACTATTTAGGAATTTTTAATTTTTTATAAAAATCATCGAGAGCACATTTATCCACTGTTTGACTTAGAAAATCCATATAAAATATAAAAACATTTTGAAAAATTCTCCAAAAAATATATTTTGTTCATTTCAGTGTTTTTAGTCATCAGAACAAAAATCTACAGAAATATAAAAAGAAAACTTCTAAAAATTTAAAATTCCCATAATCTTTTATAAAAATCTAAAAAACCCCTAAAATACACAAAAAAATATTTTTTCTATCTCTTATTTTTCTTCATATTATTACCTATGTATTAAAATTAATTTCAAGAATTTTGGATATCATTTTTTTTAATCTTGATTTTAATCTCGACCAATTATTAAATCCATGATTTGGGATATTTTTGACTTTAAAAATCCGAAAAAATTAGCAAAATTTCCAGGAAAATTACATAATAGTAAGAAATTATAAAAAAAATAAAAAGATTTTATTTCATATATTTTGAATATTTTTATTAGTATCTATAATTACCTTATCCTATATTGTATATATAGTCTTACATATCCTATATTATATATTTAAAAGAAAAAGAAATTAAAAATTCAAAAAAATATAAAAAGAAAATAAAAAATCAGAAAATTAAAATAAATAAAAAATATAAAAACAAGAATAAAAAATAAAAACCCACAAAATAATAATTTGGCTACGTTCTTGAAAAGACAAATTCTTGAGATTGATTGTTATGTCTTACCTTGCTCTACACCTTTGTTTCTTGTGTTCGACCCCTACGTGCTTGTCACTATACATCCTTAGTAGGGTATAATAAATTTTGATTCACACTTGCTTGCTTGATTTATTCCTTGTGTGGGTTGATTGTTGATTAAACACAATTGTTGAGTAGTCGTCACAACGCCAAAGTACTCGCCTTGTGAGGCTCATTTTCGACCTCTGGATTTTTGCCTTCATCAAATGGCGTCATTTCTAGGGAGCATCGGTTCGTAGAGTAGTTTGTCATTTTACTTGCTTAGCCCTTTTTGAATTTACTTCCTTTCTTTTAATTGTCAATTTTTGAATTATCTGACATCTTCTCTTTTTGTCTTCTTGAGACGGACCGCGGACCGAGGAGGACAACCTAGGCGATCCTACGTAGCCTTGGGATGAGGAGCTGGCTATTCTGACCTAGCCAACAGGAGAGAGCAGGAGGCTCTAGAGAGAGGATAGTAACACAGGTTTCGTGTGAGAGAGAGTCATTTATTTGAACTATTAATTTGTAATAATACAGTTACATTGTAATTTGAACATTCGAGTCCAATTTTCAAGTGTTTGTTCACTTGGGAGCTCACTGGATTTTGACGGGATTTCATCGCCTTATTTTGCTTTGTTTTCTGAGTTTTGTGCTTTCTGCCTTATTTTTATTTGTTTTGTGGAATGAGCCCTTAGTCTTTAGGCCTGCTTAATCGTGTAATGTAAGGCCAAATACCTAACTATTTTGCATGCACCTATAGTCTTAACGTTTGGATTTAGTTTAATTAATTGTTGAATACTTTGTCTTGAAAACGCGTGCCGAGAGAGGTCACATACAACGCTTGCAAGAGCCGTCGTGGCGGGCACCGAGTGGAATCGAAGACTAGTTCCATTCTGAGTGTTTAGAATTTGCTTCTTCACGTGTAGCAATTGCCTGCTTGGGGTGATTTTTGTGTGCATGTTGACATATATCATAGGTTTATAAATTCATGTTTTGCATCCAGCATGGAGAGCGTTGGGAAGCACTGTAAATCTTCTAACTGGGCATTCATCATTTAGGCACTAAGGTAAGATTTCTATCTTAGTGTCACATTGCATTATTTTTCCTCCACCTCCCTCTATTCTTGGATCGCTTAAGAATTTAAAGAAAATACAAAAATCGTTAGGCACTTGTATTGAATTTACTCAAAGCAAGTGATAACACAAAAAATTAAAAAAGGGACTTTAAAAATAATTGACCTAAATAAAGTTGATTAGTTAGACTCATTGTATTGGGTGAGCAAAGCCCTCATGTGTTTTCAGGTATCATTGGAAGGTCTCCTTCCTAGTGAGAGAGAATTATCATAATGATTAGAGCCAAAAACCCAGTCTGTGGCTGCCTTGTATATCACCTAAATTTTCGAAGTATTGGCGCTTCTATCATACATGGACGAGTAGGGCTTGGTCAATGATGATGTTCTCTATTGTGTAGAGCATCGACCTTGTCTGAAGTATTGAGCTCAGGCCACTCTTTCACGGGGGTGTCTGTCTCATCATCTTGCGCCCAAGTAGGTCCTTGCATGCATGCCATTACGAGCAAGGTCCGAAGTAGTGGTTTCGCCTATCAGCTTCTTCCCTCTATTTCTTTGGCTGAGTAGGGATCCAAGAAGGATTACAAGGACCTTAAAAAGTACAGATTACATGTTACAAAGGAGGAGGACAAGTATGAGATACTTTTCCGACAGTACTCTCACTCCTATAGGATTAGCGCTCTAGGACTCGTTCAAAGATAATTGCCTGAAAGTTATATCTAAAACCTACAAAGATAATTTCCAAACCTTCACGATTTCACGGGTCGAGTTGGTGAATCCATTATTTTGAGGTTTGATTGATTAGTCTTATTAAGGTCAAGATCAAAAACATCGCGCACTTGCGTAATTTTGCTATCCTTCTCTTTGACCCTGGCTCATTATGAGCCATAACTATTTTACACTCCTTTTGTTCCTTGTTTATATTTGTGCTCTTCATCTATCATCTATCTCCTTTTCACTCCCTGATCCTTTCTTCCTTCAACACTTGCCTTTCTCCAATAAATCCGCTATTCAGGATGGACTCACAGCCGGAGTTAGCTCTTCTCTTCCAAATAAATTGCGATTACTCTTATCCAGAATCACCCCTTGTGGATGGAAATCGATTTCAATCAACATTCTATGATCCATTCACGACAATCTAGGATTGACCTTAATCCCATATTCATCTTCGCAACCGATATTCAGATAGAGACTAATCAGGGTTTATTCCATCATGCAGACAATCAACCCAATCATGAGCTAGAGTTTCAAGTTGATTCGGAGATGGATCCCACTAGAAAAAGAAAGAGACCACAACCCCAACCAGCCGAGCAGGCAGACCAGGGGGAAGGACAGTACACCATGCAAAATGAAGTCAACAATCAGCTGCTCACATCGATACAAGCAATCCAACAACAGCTAACATATCATGCCCAAGCCCAGACCACCTTCCAAGATATGTTGAATGACTTGAGGAGGAGAACCAACGAGAGAGATGCCAAAAGAGAGGACGAGATGAACAGAGATGATGAGTTTCATGGAGGAGATGCGGAAGATGACCTGTCAGTAGGTGAACACCGTTATGAGATAAGGGAGGGGAGGCTACCGCAGCCGAAGCCTACATTGAAACAACTTACAATCCTGGAGCGGGCCATATCAATGAATGGATCCAAACTCCACAAATTCATGGCCACTTCCAGCTAAAGCTACAGTTCCTATCCCTGCTCCCTACTTTCCATGGGAATACTATGGAGGAACCATACATCCACCTGCAAAAATTCGACCGCATCTATGACATAACACATTACCCCAATATCCCTATCAGGGTAATCAAGATGACTACCTTTCTTTTCATCCTCCAAGACAAGGTCTTGTAGTGAGTCGACCATTTGGGAAAGGAAGTAACGACCTGGGAGGAGTTAAAGTCTACATTTCTCCACAAGTTTTACCCTCTCAGTTTCCTGAACCAAATGCGCGTATGCATCTACAGTTTCATTCAGCAACCCCATGAGATGATCCATGAGGGATGGGAAAGATTTAAGGATTTACAGGAGAAGTGTCCCCACCAAAAAATCCCAAAGACCAGTCTAGTGCAGCATTTCTTTAGTGGTTGACACTTGAAAGCCAGAAGCTCGTTGATGTCGCTTCTGGTGGTTCACATTTCAACAAGGACGACGTTGTCTGGGATATTTTTGAGGAGATGGCCGAAGGAGAGGCCAATCAATCTTCATCACATGCATACATGAAGATGCCCGCCACTAGCCACAAGCCTGTTAACATGGCTACTCATGCTGAAGACAAGGATGAGAGCTCCAACCTCAACATCAATGGGAGCCACTTGTCTAAGGTAGACATTATTGAGAAGAAGTCCCAAGACCTTGAAAAACTCTCGGTCATTGAGAAGAGGATGCATGGTTTGGAAAAGCTCGATTTGATTTCTCAACAGCTGGAGCAGCTCGTTTGAGCACTGAATGCTAATGTATGCAACTCTATATCTGCTACTGCCGAGACACCAGCTGAGATGAAGAGCCGGCATCGATACAACCCTCTCAGTTAAGTCTACCATAGCCCCAACATTTCTAGCACGTATACTGTGTGCAGGTCCTAGAGCAGCCCCCGTAGTCTCAGCTACAGATGGTTGTATATTAACCAGAGTTGCAGCCGCCTACCCGGAGTAGTTTACTCCGCTCCCGGCTCAGACGATCGAGACTAAGTAATATCAAAGGTCGTTGCGACCTCAATCACCCGAGCCAAACTCAACAAGAAAACTATAGACCACCAATAAAAGCAATCAAACTCGAAAATCGAAAGAAGCGGTCTCGCTATTTATTTAACATGGTATAGCCACCAGGGTCGAACACAAGGAGCACGGGCTAAGCCTACGAAGTAGTCAAGAGATCAGAAATGAAAAGACATATTTTTTGCGGTTTTTAATTTACAATTTTTTTATATTTTCTAGTAAGAAAAGGATAAAGAAAATTCAAGAAATCACACTACGACAATTTTTATTAAGGCTAAAAAGGCTCAAAAATTCCAAATAAAAATATTTTTATATTTTTAAAATATGCAAGTGTTTTTGGATATTTTATGGAATTTTTCAGATATCTATATAATTTTCTAAAAATAAAAGAAAGGTAAAATATGCAAACAGTGTACAACCTGAATAGAATGACAACTTTAAAATATCTAAAGTGCCCCTAAATTCCTGGTTCCAATTTTACGTGAAAATAGATAAAAAGATATAACTACAGAAATTAAAAACACATTTTTTTTATTTTTATAGAATTTTTAATGATTTTTATGAGATTTTAGGTCTTTTATGATTTTTAGGGGTTTTATAAACGACAATGAAATAAAAATGCTATGGAAGTTAAAACAAACCAAAACAAACATCAGAAATTTTTATAGAATTTTTAAGATGATTTTTCTATTTTTTGGTATTTTCTAAAATAAACAGACTCGATTTTTAGGGTTTTTGATTTTTAGAAAGAAAAATTACCAAAAATATGACAAAGTAGCAAGAGTTACTGATAATTTTTGGGGAAGTTTGGAGTAGATTTGATATTTATTTAATTAAAAAACAAGCAAATATGTTGTAGGGACCTAAATGTAAATAGTTTAAATTTCAGGACTAAATAATAACATGCACAAAAGTCCAGGGATGTCTCTGTAAAATTTCCAATAAATTCAAGCACATGCGCAATACAACGTTCACAAGGGCATAAGTGCAAATTCTGAAAACTTCTCATTCAAACATTAACATAAAAATATCTAGGGCCAAACATGTAAAAACACCGCAGTTCACATGATCCAGCACGTGTCTCTAGATAGGGAGGACTAAAATGTAAATACCAGAAACCCAAGGCACTAAAGTGCAAATAGTTCCAACTACAACTTTTATTTACAGACTAAAACATAAAGCATATAAAGTATGGGGTAGAAAGAGCAATATACCCTTGTAGCACGTGAGGCACGCATGGGGACACGTGGAGGCCGCTGGTGGAGGCACGAACGTGTGGCTCTGATCCGCTGCAGGTGTCAAATCTAACGCTCCAGAGCTGGTCGGGGACGTGGCACATAGATGTGCCAGACCTGACATCCAAAGGTCTGAAAAGTCTGCTGTGTCATCAGTCCGGATGTGATCTGGAGGGGTAGGGCCGATCCAACAGTGCTGGAGAAGCCTGGACGAACAACACTTGAATGAACTTCACCAGAGCCAAGGAGATGATCCTTAGCACCGATGGTCGATCGAAAGGCACATGAGTGGTCATGGAAGGTTTCCGCATCGACTGAGCGGGTCTGAAGGAGGAGCCACCGACCGGATGAGCATGGCGACGAAGGGGGCCTGGAGCTACTATGGCGAACCTCATATGGATGGAATCGGAGGTCCTCAGTGCGTGCAAATGCCTGCAAGGGGAAGCTGGGACTCGGGGCAGTGCTCCGGTCCGGATTATTGACGCCAAAAGCCAAAGAAGCAAAGGGGGGCAACGTTCGATCTTCGACGAAGGTGGTAGGGGAGATCTAGGTCCTAATCTCGACCTGATGGATGAGGCTAAGGGTGATCAGGTTGCGGAGCAAGATGGAGGGCGAGCGTACGGGTCGATCGAAGCGGTTGTAAATGGGTAACGGGGCTCCGACCGGCTAGTCAGAGCAGGTGAACACGCTGCGAGGCTAAATTGAACGATCAGATCAAACAAGGAAATGCGAAGGATAGAGAGGTTACCTGAAGATCAGGATGTGCTCCTGAGCTCCAGGCGAGGATGAACGTCGGGGTGATGGCCTCAACCTCACTGCCGAAGGCGGGGGAGGCTACTCGCGGCGGAGGTCCAACCACGATGGTTGAGCTTCGGCTCCGCTGCACCAAATCGAGCGCCAAGCGGTGCTCCGAGCATCTGTCACTCAGATGGAGGTGGCTAGGGTTAGAAATGGGAGTGAGGCACGAGCTAGGGCACTGTGGAGGCGGAGAAGAGGTTATATAGGGTTATCGAGGGTCTGGAAAGATCGGAGAGAAGTGCGAGACCCGAGCATCGGGCAATGAACCCGCAAGGATGTCGGAGGTACGAGGATTATCGGGTCTAAATCCCGAGGCAAGAGGTGAGCGGAGTCAGGCTGGAAATTATCGAGAAGAAGATCCAACGACGAGGATCCTGGTCTGACCCGGGAAGAAGGCGCCGTTGACCCGCAGTCAACATTCCAGCCGACCAATCAGAAAATAGGATTTACAAAATACTTTACAAATTCAAGAAAAATAATAATGATTTTAAATTAAAAGTGTATAAAATGAAAAATGTTTGTTATTTTTCAAACTATTTTTCTTTGATTTTTATTTATTTTTTTGAAAAATAAATTAATCTATATACAGTATAATGTATTATATACAAGTATAATATACCTATGTATTTTGTACAATTGTTTTTATTTCGTTATTTTTACACAAATACCCCAATTTTACATTTTATTTATTTACAACATAATTTTTGGAGTACAAAATAATTTTACTGTATTTTTATTATTTATTTACAGGTATATAATAAATAGGGAAGGAATCATATATACATGTATTATGTACAATGGAGAGAGAATTTTATTTTATTTTTATTTTATTTTTCTAATTTTTGTTTTATTTTTAAAATAATATATGAGGAGATAAAAAGAACAATTTATTTTTATTTTATCAAAAATAATTTATTTATTTACACCCATAATATGTACAATATATAGTGGGCCCTATCTCTCTCTACTTGTTTTATTTGGCGATCAGGCCAATGCTTGGCCTTCTCTTGGGGTTCGTGTAGCTCTATATTTATTCTAAATACCTCCTTCCTTTTTCTTTTCCTTTTAGTCTTTTATTTTTGCACAAATACATGCTAATTATCTATATTTGACACATGCATGCATAATGCTAACTTATTGTATTTATATCTATTTACATGAGGCATTGCCAAGATAAATAGCTAAAATAAAAGAACAAAGAGTGATGATCAGGGATTCATCACCCCCCTATACTTTACCTTTGCTAGTCCCTGAGCAAACACTTATTTGAAAAAGAAGTGAAAAGAGAAAGAAAGGAAACGAAGGAGAATCAAGGCTGATTATTAAACCTTTCTTCATTAAATTTGAGTATGGAGCTCAGTCAGACCTTTGGATTATTAGTTTGTCAGAATCTTATTTGGACCTAGATTTAAGACTCAACAACCTCTAAGTTCCACCAATCTATGGTCAAGACTCATCAATAATCCAGATCAGAACAAGTCTACATACACAAACTCTAATGACCATGAATCTTTTCTTGTACTGTGTATGTGATATGTAGCTCCCTACCTCAGAAATGGCAAAGTAACAACCCCCCTCAACAAGGTAACTCTAATGCCCTAGTCTGGAAGCTCTTTCCTCGAGGAGCGGGGTATTCCCTTCTAAGTTCAAGTACAACCAGCTCAAGAAGAGGAGGACGAAGAGAATGGACCATTACCAGTGTAGCCATGTATCCCTGGGAGCCCAACCGGTGTAGCTAAGTCTCTCGCTGCAAGCTTCATGAGATGAGAATGGGTAACATAAGCTTTGCTTTATTTGTCTATATACACTCCGGTGGGTATTTCATTTTCTATCAGACCCACCAATGTTTTTGGAGTTTTTCTGTCTTTTGCACTTTATTTGATGTGCATATGTACAACAAATCTACATGGTGCAGCATATATACATAAGGACTTTTTCCTCTTGATCCAGTAGACTATCCCTCTTTTGAAGCATTATTTCAACCCACAACTCTTGTCTTTAGACCTCAACACCGCCAGACCAAGTTGAGGCGCACTTCCTTCACTAAAAGAAGGTGAGAGGTTCCACCTAGAAATACTACCCTCGTATGCTACCCCAAGCCAAAGGAAACTGCCTCCTCACCATCTCATCCGTAGAGAGCTATGTGTAAGGTGCTGGTGCAAGTAAAGCCATTCTCTGTGAGAGTCATGTGTGCATTGTTAATGTTCTATCTAGGCTCATCAAGATGACATGTGATCATAGCCTAGTGGACTCAAAGAATTAAGTCACCGATGGTCCTGAAAAGTCTCAATCTAAGCCCTATAAGGTTCCTCTTAGAATTGGGTGGATTAAGGTCTTAACCAAGCTCCATTTTCCAATTTAATTTCAGGCTAGTTTAAATGTCAACTATGATTCAGAAAAACTGTACAAGTATATACGAAAAGCTTTTTATGCAAGGTTTTTGAAAATGTGCAAAAATTTTGAATTATGCTTGAGTGTATGCATGAATGCAGAAGTTTTGCAAACTATTTACAAACATTTACACAAGGGTTTTTGAAAACTTTATCTTTTTCAAATATTTTACAAAAATTTTGTACTATATACATAGTTTTGTTATCAAAATATTTACATACTTTTTTACAAACAAGATATTTTTACAAACATTTGTATAAAAATAATTTTTATAAATAGCTATGTATGCGCAAGAAAGAATTTTATGTACAAAAAAATTTAAAAAAAATTACGATTTTTAGATAAAGGATTTTAGCCATTTTATTTATTAACACACTCACACAAAGTACGAGTTATGGCTGAAGTATATATATAATATATACGACACCCCCCTGTACTTAGCTCGAACGATGTCCTCAGAGTGGATCAAGAGTGATGATGAAGAAGAAGACATATATACTTTAGCCATAACTCGTACTTTGATCCACTCTGAGGACAGCGTGATCAAGAGTGAAGAAGACATAACTCATGCTTAGTATAGGAAAGTGAAAAAGGAATGCTATACGACAACAACGAATCAAAGAATATAATGAAGAGGACTCGGTGTTTCCCCCTATACTTAGGATCAAGTAATCCTAGGTATATCAGACTGTACATAAGGGGAAAACAGAGTGATAGAATGTAAAAGGTCTGCCTCCCCTATACTTAGGGTATAATATCCCTAAGTATAGGCAGCAAAAATAGAGGTAAAAAGAATCAAAAGAATACTCAAGAGTCTTACAACCCTTATACTTAGGGTAAAGTGCACCCTAAGTATAGCATAATCACAAGATGCAGATGGGGTGTTAGACTAAAGAATGAGATGATATGGACATCTAGATCTATACAAGGCAGAAGACAGTGATAATCAGATGTAGCTGATGTGAGTCAAAGCCCACATCTCATGCAAAATGAATCGGGGCAACGTCAACGACCAGGGGCTCATGATCTAGATATGGTTTGAGATGCTAACTGTTAACACGAAAGGTAGACTCAGATGACATCTCAGATATGTCGATACTCCCATTGTCATGTACATTTCAGATCAGGTATGGTCCCTTCCACTTGCTCTACAATTTCCCTGGAAATAATCTAAGCCTGGAATCAAACAACCATACTCTCCGATTTGGCTCAAACTGCTTAAGGTTAATATCAAGGTTCGAAATCTCGATTTCGATTTCGTTTCGGTCCCCTCCAAAACCAAAATTTCGGTGAAATTTTGGGAAATTTCGACCGTTTCGGTGGAAATGTAGAAAATGACTCAAAAAAGCCATTTTTCGATGATTTTTTTGGAAATTAAGATCTTCTGAGTTATTACAACAATAAATAGCTTACAAATACACACTTATATCATACATATTGCTTATATATGCCCCTTAGATTGCACATATCGGTCATATCGGTCATATCGGTCAAATCGATGTTAATGTTGATTCTTGACTGATATGTACTGGAAATTAATATCATCCAATCCAAGATCTTAAAACAACATCTTACAAATGCACACTTATATCACACACATCTCTCATCCATGCGCCTTATATCACACCATATCGGTCATATCAGACATATTGTTAAGCAGTCTGATAGATACTGTAAATGGAAATGAAAATAACTAAGTTAACAACATTTAGAAGACATCTTTTGTTCATAAAATAGAAAAGAATTTTTTATTTAAAAATGTAGATAATGATTAATTAAACAATATTTTGTTCATAGAAATAACCGTCACAGACAAGGTTCGAATGAATTACATAATTAATCACATACTTACAATAAAGATGCATCTATTTACGAAGATAAATGACAAACAAATGAAAGGAACAAGCTATATCATATATAGAAGCTATAGAGTTTTTTCATCTCCATTGCTTAAACCCAAAAGAGAAGAAGCTCCCCAAGTTGAATAATCGATGTATGTACCATTTTGTCTCAACATACCATGTATCCATGAATTTCAACCAAAATGGGTCGATATGTCGAAATATCACCGAAATTTCGATCGAAATCCAGGAAATTTTGTACTGAGATCCATGAATTTCAATCGAAATGGGTCGAAATGGATCGAAATGTCGAAATATCACCGAAATTTCGGTCGAAATCCGGGAAATCGATATATATATAGGAGTTTCGATACCCATGACCTCTTGAAACCGAAATTTCGACAAAATTTCGCGAAATTTCATTCCATGGTTGATATGAGAATCATGTCATATCTTCACTCGCTCCTTATACTGTAGGCTGCTCGAAAAGGCTGTATCTCTAATCTCCTCCAAGGATGCCAATTCTGCCTTCCTTTGATCACCTATACACACTGGATCCAATAATATATCTATGTCAGCCCAAAGTGACTTGTGCCTAATCTCAACCGGAAAATGGCAGGGCTTGCCATTAACGAGACGAAAGGGAGATGTACCCAAAGGAGTCTTGAAGGACGTCCGATATGCCAACAAGACCGAGTCCAAAAGCTATGACCAATCCTTTCGGTCTAGGTGGACTACCTTCTGCAATATCGTCTTGATCTCCCTATTCAATACTTCAGCAAGACTATTGGTCTGAGGGTGATATGGAGTGGCAACTCGATGGTCTATGCTGAACTCGCTAGCAAGGGCCTTTACCTTGTCGTTGACGAAATGAGACCCCCTGTCAGATATCAATACTCTAGGCACCCCGAACCGTGAAATGATATTCTTCCTCAAAAAATTGCAAACAGTCTTAGCATCTGTAGTTCGGGCGGGAATGGCCTCAACCCAATGACTCACATAATCCATGACCAACAGAATGTACTCGAATCCCTCACTCTTAGGGAATGGAACCATGAAATCAATGCCCCATGCGTCAAAAACCTCACAGAAGTGAATAGGCTACACCGACATCATATCACGCTGTCCACAAGTACCCATCCTCTGACAGTCAGTACACCTCTTCACGAATTCATCAGAATCCTTGAAGAGGGTAGGTCACCATAGGCCAGATTGGAGAATTTTCTGTGTCGTTCTCCTCCCAGAGTGATGTCCTCCTGCCTCAAGCTTGTGGCAGTATGTGAGGATGCTATGGCGCTCCTCCTGAGGAATGCACCGATGCCAGACGTTATCCCCTCCTTCATGATAAAGGATGGGATCCTCTCAGCGGTAAAACTTGGCCTTCACAAGGAAGGTCTCAAGTCGCTGCCTGGGCCAACCTTGTGGAGCTTTCTTGGTAACAAGATAGTTCACAATGTCGGCATACCACGGGAGCGAGGTGATAGCAAGGATCGCCTCATCTGGGAAGGTCTCAGAAATGGGATCATTCTGCTCAGATTCCTCAAGATTCTCTAATCGGGAGAGATGATCCGCCACCACATTCTTGACTCCAAGTTTATCCTTAATCTCAATATCAAACTCCTGGAGTAGAAGGATCCATCTAGTCAGTCTCGCTTTGGCATCCTCCTTAGCCATGAGGTACCTGATGACGGTATGGTCCGTAAAGATAGTCACTTTGGATCCAATGATATACGATCTGAACATGTCCAAGGCAAAAACTACGGCTAGCATCTCTTTCTCAGTGATAGTGTAGTTCCGCTGCACGACATCCAATGTACGGCTAGAGTAGTGAATGGCAAAAGTCACTCCATCCCTCCTCTATCCTAGCACGGCCCCTACAGTGAAATTGGAGGCATCCACTATGATCTTGAATGGGAGAGACCAATCAGGCGGCTGAAGGACAGGAGCCTCAACAACTAGACTCTTGAGAGTTTCGAATGACCCAAGACACTTGTCATCTACAATGAACTTGGTGTCTTTTGTCAGTAAATCAGTCAACGGTCGGGCAATCCTGCTGAAATCATGAATGAATCGTCGGTAGAAACCGACATACCCTAGAAAAGATCGTAACTGCTGCAGATTAGACGGTGGATTGAGTTTCTTGATGATATCCACCTTGGCCGGATAAACCTCTATGCCCCTATTGGAGATGATATGACCAAGCATCGTCCCTTGAGTCACCATGAAGTGACTCTTCTCCCAGGACAAAATAAGGTGAACCTCAATACAACACTGAAGGATGCGGTCTAGGCAGTCAAGACAAGCATCAAACCCATCATCATAGACCGAAAAGTCATCCATGAAGACCTCCAAATAGTCACCCACCATGTCTGAGAATATGGACAACATGCACCTTTAGAATGTCACCGGGGCGTTACATAGACCAAAGGGCATCCGTATGAAAGCATAGTCCCAAATGAACATGTGAATGTCATTTTATCCTGGTCTTCTGGCGCAATGGCCACCTGGTTGTAGCCCGAGTACCCGTCAAGAAAGCAGTAATGACTCTTCCCATCTAGCCTCTCTATAATTTGATCAATAAAAGGCAGCGAGAAACGATCCTTCTTGGTGGCCTGATTCAATCATCTGTAGTCCACATAGACCCTCCAAGAAGTGGGTACCCGGGTAGCTATCTCCTCTCCAGACTCACTCACAACTGTAGTGATGCCCGTCTTCTTGGGCACCACATGTAATGAACTAACCCATTTGGAGTCGGATACGGGGTAGATAAAATCAACGCTAAACCATTTTGAAATCTCCTTCATGACCACCTCTCGAAGGTTCGGGTTCAACCGTCGCTAGAACTCACACGATGGCTTGGCATCCTCTTTGAGATATATATGGTGGGAGCACAAGGCCAGACTTATCCCCTAGAGATCAGCTACGCTCCATCCTATCACCTTGCAGTTCTTTTCAAGAACCTCCATCAAACAGGATTCTTGCTCTCCAGTCAAATCTGCTGAGATAATGACTGGGTGCATCTCATGCTCACCCGCAAGGAACCTATACTTCAGCGACTGCGGCAAAGGCTTGAGTTCTGGGCAACTGGGAGCTGAAAAATCTGGGCTCTGAAATATCTGAGTAAATGCAACCAAATCTGCGTGGGAGAACTCTCGCTGATCATGAAAAGCTGATGTAGACTGCCCTACTAGTGTATCTCTAGTCTGCGTCAGCTCAGTCTCCACCCTAGCTACTGGCTCTGTGGGAATCAAACAAGGTATCAACTCATCATATTCTGCCCAGTCTATGTCTGACTCTGAGGGATCTGAACCTGAATAACCAGAAATATACACTGCCTTGCTATCCTGAATACGGTCCTCAGCCTCAAATGTGTCCTCTGCCAAGAGTGTGCTCTCCAAGCTCTCCTCTACTGGAATATTGAATCTGCAGTATCTGAATGTGAGAGGATGGATCGTGAAACGGGATCAGACCAAGCGGGTTCATCATCGGTAATCACAAAATCGCACTCCTGGTGGACGTCTCGCTCTGCCTCTGTCATCTGCTCTGAATCGTTGTAATGCTCTGAGCATGCTGAATCTCGTTCTCTAGTCTCGTCGATCATCTCTAATTGTATACTCTTGCCCTCGATGTGAAAGTACACCTTCCCACTATCATGATCGGATACCGCCTTGGCTGCGGCTAAGAATGGACGTCTTAGAATGATGGGGGTATCTGTCACAGACTCAGGGATCTCCATGTCCAACACAACGAAGTCTGGGGAATTTCATGCCCTGAACGACCACGTCCTTCAACAATCCCTTCGGCCTATTGACAGATCTATCAGCAAATTGAAGGACTGTCCTGCTTTGTCAAAGAGGGCTAAACTCGAATCGGTCGAGTAAGGCTGCCGGAAGTAGGTTGATGGAAGAGACACTATCTAATAGAGTTTGATCGAATCTCTGCTCATGGATATGACATCTGACATAGGGAGCTCCTGCATCTGGCCTCTTGGCTGGCAGGCGGTTCTGGATGGCGAAGCAGGTGGCATGAGTGAGCACGTGGATCTCTGTATGATGGTTCCTCTTCTTCATGTGAATGGTGGTCTTCTCTCTCAGGTTCCTCTGGAAGAGGGGGATGTGCTCAAGTACCTCCTGTAGAGTCAGCCGAATATGGAATCTATCGATCATCTGCTGGCTGAACTCTAGCTGCTGAGATTTTTTTGGATATTCTTTTTTAGTCTCCTTAGCCAAGCGGAGTGCTTGAGGGAAGGGGATGGCTGGGCTCTCCTCAGATAGAGTGCTAGGAATGGGTTCCTGCTACTGAGAAGGAATGTAATCCATATAAGTATCGCCACACATCACATATGGACTTGAAGATGAAGAACCATTTCTTTTATTAATTTTTTGAGTGTTTTCTATAGAGTCCCGGGGTACAGAAACTGAAGGAAATACAACTAGAATAGAAGGGGTGGCCTTCGCACCACCCATGACATCACGAACTGCGTCATCAGTACCGCGCTCTGTCTCAGCATCTGAATCTCTGGTAGCATCAGTACCACCCTTTGCAACTGGAGATGCAACGGCTCAGTGCCGTCGGCTGGATCAACATCCTTGGTGGTGTCAGCACCACCGTTATCATCATCATGAGCGGCATCAGCACCGCTATCCTTCTCATCTGGTGTTCCTGCATCCTAGCGGTGTCGTCACTTAGACGAGGCGCCACTGGCTGGCATCCTACCACTCCTAAGTGTAACAAAGTCAACATCAAATGTATATGAAGCAATATCACCCAATGAGTCATTAGGAGTGGTAACCTTTATAAATTGTACATGCTCAGACTTTCTCTTCAGGTTATTTGGGTTTGGCTCGATCTGAGTAGGTATGGAGACATTGCCCTTGATGATCTCCCTCATATCCTAGCGGAACTCGTCCATCTCCCGCCTGAAAGTGGCCTGATGATAGGAAAGAAGGTGGGCTAGGTCATCAAGTGATGGGTTTTCATAGGTTGGCCCATGAGAATCGGATGGGGTGCCTCTCTGGAAGTGAGGCTGCTGCTGGGAAGGATGAGGGGGATACTGAGAGTACTACTGAGGCTGCAGCTGGTGCTGCCTCCACGGTTGTCCTTGCTGGTAGGGACGAGGACCCTGCTGATACTGTTGCTACTGTGGCTGATGTGGGAACTGGGGCTGCTGCTGCTGGGACTGGCTGTACTGTCCACCCTGAACTGGAGGCTGCTGCTGGGATGAGGCACCTCCGGTCGACCACCTGAATCCGGGATGATCTCGGTGGATCCCGAGCTGTTGTCGATCGTACCAAATCCCGTTGACTGCCATCAACGGCTCCTGCTTGAAAGGGGGTGGAGGAAGGACTGCCAGGGGATGCTCTTGCTGATACACCACCATCTGAGTGCCCTGAGATGGTGGCGGCTGAATGTACTGGTGCTGCGGTTGCTAGAATGGCTCCGCCTGAATATGGTGGACCTGTCTATAATGGGCAGAGGGCTGGGTCGAGCTGCTGCTGTTGGGGTCAGTCCATGACCTGAGACGAGGCTGAGAAGCTGTTTGTGTCACCTGGAGACACATGATCTGGGTCTTCAGGTCACTCAAAGCCTGTGCCATCTGATCAATATGTGACATGCCCTGGCACTGCTTCTTCTCTATGATCTCGATGCGGTCCAGCTTCTCGCTGATGATGCCCTATATCGACCCGTGCTATCCTTTGATAGGACACGGCCTGGGGTGAGGGCCTCCCCTGAGTGTAAAGACGGGTCTAGGACATGACAGTGTAGTTCTCGACCATCTCCTCATATATGGCCCAGACCTGATCCTCGTCCTTCGCAAAGTAGGATCCCCCACAAGATGCATTCACGAGCCCCTACAGCTCTGGTGTCAGCCCGCAAAAGAAGCTCTGCACTAGGTTGGGCTTGGATATATCATGGTGTGGACACCGGTCAATGAGTTCTCTGAAGCGGTACCATACCTCATGGAATTGCTTATTGGGATGCTTGGAGAAGTTGTTGATGAGGGCTCGTGCTGCATTCGTCCGACCGAGTGGATAGTACCTGCCCAAATGCTTCAGCCAGTAGGCTGCTCTATCGACAAGGGAGAACGGAAAGGCCACCATCTTGATGGTGTCCTCATCCAGGAATCTGTCGTGGACCGTGATGCAGATCATCTCAAACTCTTGGAGATTTAAAAAAGGCTCCTCAGTGGCTAGCCCGTGAAATCTGGGCAACAACTGAATCGTCTGAGGAGGGAGCTTGAAATCTCCCAGGATTGTTGGAAGCTGATGAAGGATATGTAGAAATCCTCAAGCGCATCACGGAAGCGTGAGCGTCGTATCGGATACGACGAAGAACGACTAGTCGTACTAGTTGTTCGGTGCAGCGGAATTTAAAAAATTTTATTCGATGAAACCACATGATCCAAGAACTATTCTCGGATCGTTTCATCTATAACCACAGCAAGTATAATGCAATACCTCTTGAAGCGTGGTTGATCGAGTCTCTAAGAGAAGAGACCTCCTGTCTCAAGTCCGATCGTCGGAGAGATCGCTTGCGAGCGCGGGGATGAACCGCGGTGTCCTCGCAATCCAAGATGTTGATCCAAGCGCGGTTGCTCCTGATCTCGACACACGAGATCGTACGTCTCCCTCACGAGTACAACACTCCAAGTAGACGAAGAACCGCAGAGCGTCGAAGCGGCAGCACGAGGGCGCGGGCGTCGACTCTTCTCTTCCACCAAGGTGGACGGCCACCAAGAAGAGAAGACAAGAAGGGGGGTCGAGTATGAGAAAGAGAGAGAGAGAGAGTTTTGCTACAATAGCATGTGTAAAGAGAGAGCCAAGGGTGCCTCTCTATTTATAGGGTTTTGGGATCCATGGATCTCAATCCATGTGTCTCATAAAATCAATGGTTGAGATTGATTTATGATAATCCAATGGTCAAGATTGTTGTTGGTAAAAGCCAACAACTTGTGATTTAATTTTGATTAAATATATTTGATAAATCAAATATATATTAATACCAAATCAAACCAATCAAATAAGGAGTGAGAAATCAATTGGGAGCCTCCTTCCCCATTAGGAGAGGTGGACGGCCACCAATTCCTAAATGGAATTGGTGCCGCCCCCCCCCTTCCATATAGGGAGGGCAATCCCCCATATTACATGGGATTGCATATCTCCTAATATTTCTCTCTACTTATTTTCCCAACAATTTTTTTATTCACCAAAAATAATTCTCAATTAATTTTGGGAATATTGCAATCTTGACATTGGAATATTGTGAATCACATTCACAACCCAAAACAAAATGTAATTTACATTTTCAATTAATTAGACAATGTGTATCCAATACACATTAATAATTAATCTACTAATATAAATTATATTTAACTCTCTCTAATACATTATAAATCACATTTATAATATATTAGGAATAATTGGATATTACTATCCACATTATTCTTATCCATAATAATTAAATCACATTTAATTATATTGGATAATTTCTCATACATCATGATAATTAAATCACATTTAATTACCAACTTCTCTTTGCTTAGATCTTATGGAATTGTTCTCAAACCATTTAAGAACAATGCTATTTCTCCTCAGATACTTGGAGATAAGGACAGGGCGATTGTATTGTTCCACGTATAGTGACTTGGATATTGAGATCACATCTCAAAACCAGATCCCATGGACCTCTCATAGATGCTTGATCAAATCAAGACCGTAAACCTAATCTTCTCATTGCATCTGAATCTCATTCAGATCAATGTCCAATAAATGGACTAAGATCAGGTTACTTCTCTGATGAGAGGAGTCACTAAAATCCAGACCTGTTTCATCACTCCCTCGGAATGGAAGCGTCATGGTTATACAATCGTTTATGATCAAATCACCCTTCAGGTATTCCTAATACCTGCACATCCTACGTACTGGAAGACTCATGATCATCATGAAGATAAAGATCACTTTTACACTGTCATCTTCATAGTCTGATCATTAAGTTTCTCAATCTTGGTCCTTGGGATATGGTACAGATCATATGCTTTCACAAAGCATATATCTTACCTTCAAATTCATATCATGCTTCTAAAGCATGATGACCATGCATGGAATTTGGTCAATCCCAATACCTCATGAGTGAGCTCATGTCTCCCGGTTCATAAGTGAACCTGTATGATCCCTTTGAGAGATCATATTACTCATATGCCCTTACATGCACACCAGCTCGCCGGTGTATAGACCTTGATTAGGTCATCAACCTATTGGTCTGCCAAATGTACATGCTCAGACATATAGTAATATATCTGTCTCTGGTCCGAGGATGTTTGCCTGTGATGTGACAGTATTCATCATAGGTCTTTGGTTATCTCGATCTCGTTAAGTCAACTCATTGACTCAACTAATCTGATACCTCCGAATCAATATTCCTATGCAGAGGACCTGCATCAAGAGGTTGATCAGATATCAGTCTAATGAGATGGGATTGACATCTCCCACTCAGACTGGAGATCACTACTTGTTAATCATTGATGATGCTTGATGAGTCCTCTATCTAACTCCTTAGATATTCATCCAAGCATCAGCCTCTATGATTTAATCATTGAATCAACAACTGTATGATTATCAAGTTGGCCATGGTACATAACCCTTATTGTACAGAGGGACCTTATAGTGCATTCATTCATTCAATATCAGAAAGGGAGTGAAACAAAAAATCAATAACTTTTATTGATGAATCATTTATTACAATAACATTTATTGTAGGAATGGTTCGCCTCGGGCTCACATTGCTAACAATCTCCCACTAGCCCTCAGAACCATTCAGGAACAAGCCTTAAACCCATACTCATTACATGCTGGTCAAAAACCTTCTGTGTCAGAGGTTTGGTAAGAGGATCAGCAACGTTGTCGGCGGAGGCCACCTTGGTGATGATGATGTCACCACGCTTTTGAATCTCCCGAATGATGTGGTATTTCCTTTCTACGTGCTTGCTCTTTTCATGCCACCTGGGTTCCTTCGCCTGGGCAATGGCTCCCGTGTTATCACAGAGTAGCGGGATGGGAGTATCAGAGGAAACTACGCCAAGCTCCTGGACGAACTTGCGCAACCACACCGCCTCCTTTGCAGCATCCGATGCGGCAATGTACTCGGCTTCTGTTGTTGAATCTGCCGTAGTGTCCTGCTTCTTGCTTCTCCAGCTCACAGCACCACCGTTCAACAGGAACACAAAACCTGATGTCGACTTTCGATCATCAATATCCGATTGGAAGTCAGAATCTGTATATCCCAAGACTTGGAGATCACCATCTCCATAGACCAAGATGTAATCTTGCGTCCGTCTAAGATATTTGAATATGTTCTTTACTGCATTCCAGTGTTGTTCTCCATAGCAGGATTGGTAACGACTTACCACTCCCACTGCATGGCAGATATCTGGCCTGGTACACATTATGGCATACATTAAGCTTCCTACGGCTGATGCATAAGGACATCCAGCCATGGCCTTCTTTTCCTCAACAGTTTGAGGAGCCATTCCTTTAGACAGGTGGATACCATGTCTTAAGGGTAGGAATCCTTTCTTGGAACTATCCATACGGAATCGTTCAAGAATCTTCTTAATGTATCCTTGTTGTGACAATCCCAATATCCTCTTCTCTCGGTTTCTGAACAGCTTCAGACCCAAGATGTAAGAGGCTTCTCCAAGATCTTTCATCTCAAAGGTATTGGATAGCCAAATCTTCACACTGGTCATCATCCCTGTATCATTCCCAATGATAAGGATGTCATCTACATAAAGCACGATGAACACAATGGCGCTCCCACTAAGCTTCTTGTACACACAAGGTTCATCAGGATTCTGCACAAAATCATAACTCTTTATGGTTTCGTCAAATCTGATGTTCCAGCTACGAGAAGCTTGCTTGAGCCCATAGATGGATTTCTTCAGCTTGCATACTTTGCCATCCTCAGTTATGAAGCCCTGGGGCTGCTCCATGTAGATATCCTCCTCGAGGTATCCATTGAGGAAAGCCGTCTTGACGTCCATCTGCCAGATGTCGTAGTCAAGATATGCAGCTATAGCTAGCAGTGCCCTGATGGATTTAAGCATAGCCACAGGAGAGAATGTCTCATCGTAATCGATGCCTTCTTTCTGTTTGTAGCCCTTGGCTACGAGCCGTGCCTTGAAAGTCTCTACTTTCCCATCAGGTCCCCTCTTTCTCTTGAAGATCCATTTGCACCCAATGGGTTTTACCCCTTTAGGTGGATCCTCTAGGGTCCATACACCATTCTTATGCATGGAGTCAATCTCTGACTTCATTGCTAGCATCCATCTATCCATGTCATGATCCGCGAGTGCTTCATCAAATGAAGTAGGATCACTGTCAGTTTCACTTGACACATGGAATCCATACCTTTCAGGTGGTGCAACCACCCTCGAACTCCTTCGAAGAGGTATGGGTGTATCATCTTTATTTATCTCTTCAGTTTCTGGTTCAGGAAGCTCAGAGTCCTCATGGGACTCAATGAGTTCCTCTACTTCACTTTTGTCTTGACCTTTAAGGAAATCATCCTCCAGAAATTTCACATCTCTAGAGACAAAAACCTTTTGGGTCTCAGGGTCATAAAGTTGATATCCAATACCATCTTTAACATACCCAATGAAGTAGCACTCACGAGAGCGAGATTCTAGCTTACTTGCATCCACATTCTTTGCATGGACCAAGCAACCCCAAACCCTCAAGTGATTAACACTAGGTTTGGTTCCATACCAGAGCTCATGAGGAGTCTTAGGTACAGATTTGCTAGGAATCTTATTTAGGATATATATTGCAGTCTCTACTGCATATCCCCAGAAACTAAGTGGTAAATGTGCTTTACTCATCATTGAACGAACCATATCCATGATGGTTCTGTTGCGTCTTTCAGCAACACCATTAAGTTGGGGAGTTCCAGGAGGAGTGAGATTGGAAATAATTCCATTCTCCTTAAGGTATTCCTTAAATTCATCTGATAGGTACTCGCCACCTCGATCAGATCGAATTCGTTTAATCTTCCTATTGGTTTGGTTCTCAACCAAAACCTTGAACTCTTTGAACTTTTCAAAGGTTTCAGACTTATGACGTAATAGGAAGACAAACCCGTATCGCGAATGGTCATCAATAAATGTCAAATAATATCGATATCCATTTCGAGTCGCGGTACTGAAGGGACCGCATACATCAGTATGTATTAGGTCAATAATACCTTCACATCTTGTAACCTTGTTACGAAAAGGCATCCTAGTCATTTTACCTCGAATACAATGTTCACAGGTAGGTAAAGGCTGAACCTGTAGAAAATCCAAAAGTCCATCCTTTATCAATCTATTGATCCTATCAACAGATAAATGACCAAGCCTTTGATGCCAAATCATGTTTGAATGATTTATATTACTCCTGGATCTTTTAGGGTTTTTATTAGTGGTTGTAACATTCATGACATGCTCATTAATGCACAATTCATAGAGTCCTCCAGAAGTCAAAATACCCTCTGCAATATATTTATCATAATGATTTATGACTAATTTATTACAAAATAGGAATGAATATCCATTTCTAACTAGCTTAGATACAGATATCAAATTCCTTCTGACTTCAGGTACATAAAGACACTCTTTAAGTACTAGGACTCTTCCACTAGATAATGATAGTCTGCAGGTCCCGACGGCGACTGCTGCAACACTTGCATCAGATCCCATCTGGATGACTATCTCCCCTTCCTCAAGCTGTCTAGTTTCCTGAAACAAATGCAACAAATTGCATACATGAACAGAAGCACCAGAATCAACTACCCAACTTCCTTCTCGTCCAACGAGAAAACTGGTTTCAATGATAAGAGTAGATTTCATACCTGCTGGGGCTTTACCTTTGTCGACCGACTTCAGGTAATCTGGGCAATTACGCTTCCAGTGCCCCGGCTTCTTGCAGTGGTGACAAACGTCGGTTTTCTTTGACGCCATTAAAGTGGATGCATTGGAAGATGAGGCAACACCTTGTCCCTTCTTCTTTCTCTTCTGGGCCGGGCCCTTCCGAGAACCTTGCTTCCGACCGCGCTTCCCTTTGACCTGTGCAACCATTGCAGTGCCAGAGGGACCATCTTTCTTCATTACGTCTTCTGCAGACTTTAATGCAGCAAGAAGCCCAGCATTTGTCAGTTCCAGCTTATTCATGTGGAATGACACCACAAAGTTATTGAAAGATTTGGGCAATGACAGCAGAATGAAATCAGATTGCATGTCTGCATCCATCGTCGCCCCCAGAGTCTCAAGCTCTGACAAGTACCCAAACATTTTGAGCACATGATCGCGGACCGAGGTCCCTTCCTGCATCTTACAGCGAAGAAGATCTTTCATAACATTGTACCGCTGGGTGCGGTTAATATCACCAAACATATCCTTCAGATTCTGCATGATATCCTGGCAAGTACTCATCTCCACATGTTGCTTCTGAAGAACATTGGAGAGAGAACCCAAGATATAGCATCTAGCCAAGACATGATCTTCATCATACTTGTCATTATATGCTTTTTCTTCCTTAGATTTAGGGTTTTCAAGTTTGTTATCATGGATCACATAACTGATGCGCTCTGCTGAAAGCACAAGCTCCAAATTACGGATCCAATCCGAGTAATTCGGTCCGGTCAATTGGTTGACCTCCAGAAGCCTATTCAGTGGATTCATGGCCTTCATTTTCTGAAATTGAGAATGCACTATATTAGAACATATAATCATATATTCAATTTAATTTTATTTGATTAAGGCATTTTAAATCAAATTAGTCTTGCTATGTCAACTATGAAAGTTTATTCCCTTATTCACTTTCAAAGTAGGAGATATACTTACCAATATATCTCAAGCAAGAACTGGGATCTCCTCTTTATCATTGTCATATCCCAATAATATGAGAACCTATGACTCTGATAAAGAGAAGCGGGAACACATTCCGCCTTGCAAGTCCAACTTGCATTTCCCAATTCGGTCTTTAATACCCGAGCCCACCACCCCTAAGGTGATGTTGACTCGTCATTAATTGAACCAACCGTCAACAGGAATACAACTCGCTATGCGCAATCCAATATCGCCCCAATAATATGAGGACCCGATATTGGGGTCACTACGCATACGTCCTTACTCTTTCGAGAAGCGACGAGCCCGATCCAAACGGATCATATGTGGGAGCTGTCACTTCGGACAGGCGTCTCCCACATATAATATTTGGCGACGAAACCCTTCGCCTTGACGGGAGACCATGGATGTCACTTATGTGATCCTCCATCTCTTATTCAAATTTAATTAATTACTATGAATCTCATTCATATAATTAATTCTTCCAAGGGAATTATTAACTCTAATCATATTAGAGTATTCTCAATTGGATATAATTAACTTAATCATATTAAATTAATTATCAATCCAATTCAATCAATCAAACTTAGTTTTATGCTTGAATATACATATATGATATTATTCTCAAAGTACGTATTAATTCGAATTTTAATAATTAGAAAAATACATCATAATCCCTCGGACATTATCCCGGCCCTACCCGCTGTCATGGCCAGTACCGACGGGAGTGGGGCGGACCACATACGTTGCAACCCGCTGACCCAGCGATCCCCGACTAGACACCATATCCACCTCGGGAAAGGATAATGCCAAATTGATTATTTTGTACTTGAGATGATCATCGGTTTTTCAACCGAAATTATACCATATAGTAATCAAAACAATTTTGATTATAAGGAAATTTACTAGACAAATTCACAAGTCCTATTCAAGCAAGAAGTTTGATGATTGTAGTTCCAATTAAGGTTTAGATCAAATCTAATCATCTAATTGGTTGGGGCCAAGTCAATTAGGCAAATAATCATGTTTCAATATTTCACAAATATTTTTCAAGATTATTTCACGAAATTAACAATTAATTTCTCTAATTGACCATCACTTGGTTCTAGATTAGGAAAGCAATTTCAGCAGTGACCCCTACTTACTAAAATTGGCATATCTCAATCATATTAAATCCAAATTAAGCAAAGTCAATTTTTAAAGTTTGCTAATTTGATTTAGGATAGAACCTAAGTGGTGTTTCACGCATTTCGAGGCAAGTCTAAACAGTAATTAACATTTTAATCACGTTCAGATTCACAGTTCTCGCAACAGTGCATACATGTCCATTAAAACGACCATATCTCGAGCATACGAAATCCGATTTACGCAAACTCAGATCCTGTGGTTTCCTTATTTAATGAGGAACATAATCCAATTAAAAAATTCGTGTTTAAACAATTTAAACAGTGCCGAATTTCTTTATCAAACAGATCTGCGAAATCAAATGCGATGAAAACTTTCGCGACCTAAACGAACCCAAGTCGTCCTTGGTTAACGAATCACTATTCGAAACCGTCGACCTAAGGCTCTGATACCACTTGAAGGATATGTAGAAATCCTCAAGCGCATCACGGAAGCGTGAGCGTCGTATCGGATACGACGAAGAACGACTAGTCGTACTAGTTGTTCGGTGCAGCGGAATTTAAAAAATTTTATTCGATGAAACCACATGATCCAAGAACTATTCTCGGATCGTTTCATCTATAACCACAGCAAGTATAATGCAATACCTCTTGAAGCGTGGTTGATCGAGTCTCTAAGAGAAGAGACCTCCTGTCTCAAGTCCGATCGTCGGAGAGATCGCTTGCGAGCGCGGGGATGAACCGCGGTGTCCTCGCAATCCAAGATGTTGATCCAAGCGCGGTTGCTCCTGATCTCGACACACGAGATCGTACGTCTCCCTCACGAGTACAACACTCCAAGTAGACGAAGAACCGCAGAGCGTCGAAGCGGCAGCACGAGGGCGCGGGCGTCGACTCTTCTCTTCCACCAAGGTGGACGGCCACCAAGAAGAGAAGACAAGAAGGGGGGTCGAGTATGAGAAAGAGAGAGAGAGAGTTTTGCTACAATAGCATGTGTAAAGAGAGAGCCAAGGGTGCCTCTCTATTTATAGGGTTTTGGGATCCATGGATCTCAATCCATGTGTCTCATAAAATCAATGGTTGAGATTGATTTATGATAATTCAATGGTCAAGATTGTTGTTGGTAAAAGCCAACAACTTGTGATTTAATTTTGATTAAATATATTTGATAAATCAAATATATATTAATACCAAATCAAACCAATCAAATAAGGAGTGAGAAATCAATTGGGAGCCTCCTTCCCCATTAGGAGAGGTGGACGGCCACCAATTCCTAAATGGAATTGGTGCCGCCCCCCCCCCCTTCCATATAGGGAGGGCAATCCCCCATATTACATGGGATTGCATATCTCCTAATATTTCTCTCTACTTATTTTCCTAACAATTTTTTTATTCACCAAAAATAATTCTCAATTAATTTTGGGAATATTGCAATCTTGACATTGGAATATTGTGAATCACATTCACAACCCAAAACAAAATGTAATTTACATTTTCAATTAATTAGACAATGTGTATCCAATACACATTAATAATTAATCTACTAATATAAATTATATTTAACTCTCTCTAATACATTATAAATCACATTTATAATATATTAGGAATAATTGGATATTACTATCCACATTATTCTTATCCATAATAATTAAATCACATTTAATTATATTGGATAATTTCTCATACATCATGATAATTAAATCACATTTAATTACCAACTTCTCTTTGCTTAGATCTTATGGAATTGTTCTCAAACCATTTAAGAACAATGCTATTTCTCCTCAGATACTTGGAGATAAGGACAGGGCGATTGTATTGTTCCACGTATAGTGACTTGGATATTGAGATCACATCTCAAAACCAGATCCCATGGACCTCTCATAGATGCTTGATCAAATCAAGACCGTAAACCTAATCTTCTCATTGCATCTGAATCTCATTCAGATCAATGTCCAATAAATGGACTAAGATCAGGTTACTTCTCTGATGAGAGGAGTCACTAAAATCCAGACCTGTTTCATCACTCCCTCGGAATGGAAGCGTCATGGTTATACAATCGTTTATGATCAAATCACCCTTCAGGTATTCCTAATACCTGCACATCCTACATACTGGAAGACTCATGATCATCATGAAGATAAAGATCACTTTTACACTGTCATCTTCATAGTCTGATCATTAAGTTTCTCAATCTTGGTCCTTGGGATATGGTACAGATCATATGCTTTCACAAAGCATATATCTTACCTTCAAATTCATATCATGCTTCTAAAGCATGATGACCATGCATGGAATTTGGTCAATCCCAATACCTCATGAGTGAGCTCATGTCTCCCGGTTCATAAGTGAACCTGTATGATCCCTTTGAGAGATCATATTACTCATATGCCCTTACATGCACACCAGCTCGCCGGTGTATAGACCTTGATTAGGTCATCAACCTATTGGTCTGCCAAATGTACATGCTCAGACATATAGTAATATATCTGTCTCTGGTCCGAGGATGTTTGCCTGTGATGTGACAGTATTCATCATAGGTCTTTGGTTATCTCGATCTCGTTAAGTCAACTCATTGACTCAACTAATCTGATACCTCCGAATCAATATTCCTATGCAGAGGACCTGCATCAAGAGGTTGATCAGATATCAGTCTAATGAGATGGGATTGCCATCTCCCACTCAGACTGGAGATCACTACTTGTTAATCATTGATGATGCTTGATGAGTCCTCTATCTAACTCCTTAGATATTCATCCAAGCATCAGCCTCTATGATTTAATCATTGAATCAACAGCTGTATGATTATCAAGTTGGCCATGGTACATAACCCTTATTGTACAGAGGGACCTTATAGTGCATTCATTCATTCAATATCAGAAAGGGAGTGAAACAAAAAATCAATAACTTTTATTGATGAATCATTTATTACAATAACATTTATTGTAGGAATGGTTCGCCTCGGGCTCACATTGCTAACAGCTGAATCCAACGGTGTGTCAAAGTTGCACCGGGGTTGTGCAACTCTCTCATCGGGCGGGCTGGTCGGACTGGCTCCTGTAGCTCATCTGGATGTGGCCCATCTCCTCCTCTGAGGTCTAGTATCTCTCCAACACCGGCTCGGTTCTCTCCTCTGTCAGCTCGCATCTGGGCCATCTCTCTACGCATATCAACCATGAAAGCCCCCTAGTCTCTGATCTATCGCTGCAACATCTCCAAGGAAGCTAATAGGGTGTTGTTGATGGTGCCCTGATCAAGAACATACGTGGTGGTCTGGGCTGGTCCATCGGTGCGCTCCTCGCTGCTGGCCATATCTTGGGTCTCTGCAAAGACAAAAGACCCGAACTCAGGTGCCGTCAAATGAATATATATCTGCTCCGGTCTCTGCTCGGGCACCTCAGGACTGAAAGAAGGGTGGGAGAGAGGAAACAGGTTGGAGTCAAAATCAGGTTCGGAGAGCGGGTCTGGGCTCTCATGAACTAACCTAGATGAATGGGGTGGAGTGCTCAAAAGCGGTGCAACCAAGGGCTGCCTAAGGGACCTCCAGCTCATCATCATGATCTAGAGAGGAAGGAAGATGGGATCTAGAAATAAACAAGATCAGAAAAACAAACCCCCAATTCACCTACTCAACACTGAGAGCCGATGACCGTAAAGGTTCGGTCCTTTATCTTGTTGATTTTATTTAGGTGATAATTCAGTCTAATAGAGCGATTAAGCGAGCTGGTTGGAACCCGATGCTCTCAGGAGACCGGCCCAATCTCAAAGCTAGATCTTTCCCAGCCAGTACAAGTTGCAGACCGTTTACCGACTACCCGATCAACTCACTCTGTTAAGGATATCGCGGCCTGCTTTATCGGAAACCAGAGCGATCCTCACTGGAGAATGACTATCCCCAAGACCAGTAGTCTGATGAAAGTTCAGGTATGGCTCTAACCTAATGTGCGGATCACTCTCTCGCACATGCAAACCAAACAAACAAACGTCTAACGGATTTTTCGATCTCCTGAGTATTTTAAGTCCAAAATAGGGGGAGAAGTCGAAAAGTCGATGCGCGGTCAAACACGATGATGCATGCAAAGTCAGAGATGCGTACTTGTCGCCAGCACTCTACATGCAGGGTGATCCACACATAAATAAAAGATAGAAATTAAACTGCCTATATGATGCAAGAAGAAAACGACCTTAGATGAGCATTTCTACACGTAAAGAACAATAGCTAACTGGCGAAAGAGAGAGGTCGGAGTCCGGTCTCTGATGCCGATCGGTGTCCGCCACAACGAATCCTGCACGTGCTGTATACGGCCTCTAGCGGCACATGACCTCTCAAGTGACCAAGTTAACTTTTTAATTGTGATTTAATTAATTAAGTCCAATTACGATCTATAGGTTCAGTCAGATAATTAGGGATTGGGCCTTAATTAATTGTATCACAATCAGAAAATCCTAAGTCTAAGGGCCAAATTCTTCGAGAATCAAAAATAAAAGAAAAGTCGAGAAAACAAAATCGGCAAAAACCGCGGTGAGGTTCCCCGAGCACACCGGTGCTCGACGAAACAGAACCTGATAAAGGCCAAGTCCACAACTGTCCAGGGTCCTGTATTATTACAATAATAATCAAAGGAAATGTTCTAAAACTAATCTAAGCTACTCTATCAGCTATAACTTCTCTCCTGCTCTGCTCCTGCTTCCCTCCGAGTATGGGTCTCCTCCAAAGCGACCTCGGACGGCTCCTCGCATAAAAAGTGAAATAAAGCAGGTCATAAAAACAATTATATCAAATAGAGCTAGAAACAAATAAAGAGAGAAAAATAAATCTGAAAATGAAAGGCAAACAAATACAGGAAAATAAAAATAAAATGAAACAAAGAAAACTAAAAACCGACTACTAAGCCGTGCTCCCCGACAACAGCGCCATTCTCATGAGGGCTCAGATGATAGAGGCTAAGTAATATCAAAGGTCGTTGTGACCTCAATCACCTGAGCCAAACTCAACAAGAAAACTATAGACCACTTATAAAAGCAATCAAGCATGAAAAATTGAAAGAAGCGGTCTCGCTATTTATTTAACATGGTATAGCCACCAGGGTCGAACACAAGGAGCACGGGCTAAAGATACGAAGTAGTCAAGAAATCATAAATGAAAAGACATATTTTTGGTGGTTTTTAATTTGCAATTTTTTATATATTCTAATAAGAAAATGAATAAGAAAATTTAAGAAATCACACTACAACAATTTTTATTAAGCCTAAAAAGGCTCAAAAATTCCAAATAAAAATATTTTTATATTTTTAGATAATGCAAGTGTTTTTGGATATTTTATGAAATTTTTCAGAGTTTTATAATTTTCTAAAAATAAAAGAAAGGCAAAATACACAAACAATGTACAGCCTGGATAAACTTTAAAATATATAAATTGCCCCTAAATTCCTGATTGCAATTTTATGTGAAAATAGATAAAAAGAGCTAACTACAGAAATTAAAAACAATTTTTTTTTGATTTTTATAGAATTTTTAATGATTTTTATGAGATTTTAGGTCCTTTGTGATTTTTAGGGGTTTTATAAAAGATAATGAAATAAAAATGCTACAGAAGTTAAAACAAACCAAAACAAACACTCAAAAATTTTTATAGAATTTTAAGGATGATTATTCTATTTTTTGGTATTTTCTAAAATAGACAGACTCGATTTTTAGGGTTTTTGATTTTTAGAAAATAGCAAATAAAATTAAGTTGCATCACAAATTCTTTTTACCAAATTACTACACAGTAGCAGGAGCTACTGGTAATTTTTGGGTAATTTTTGGAGTAGATTTGATATTTATTTAACTAAAAACCAAGCACACAGGTTATATGACCTAAACGCAAATAATTTAAGTTTCAGGACTAAATAATAACACGCATGAAAAGTCCAGGGATGTCTCTGTAAAATTTCCAATAAATTCGAGCACATGCGCAATAAAATGTTCACAGGGGCATAAGTGCAAATTCAGAAAACTTCTCATTGAAACATTAACATAAAAATGTCCAGGGCCAAACATGCAAAACACCACAGTTCATGTGATCCAGCACGTGTCTCCAGACAGGGAGAACTAAAACGTAAATACCAGAAACCCTAGGGACTAAAGTGCAAATAGTTCCAACTACAACTTTTATTTACAGTCTAAAACATAAAGCATATAAAGAACATGGTAAAAAGAGCAATATACCCTTGCAGCACATGAGGCGTGCATGGGGACACGTGGAGGCCGCTGGTGGAGGCGCAAACAACACATGAATCAGGTTGATTTGATGCTCCAGAGCTGGTCGGGGATGTGGGTCGCAGATGCGCTAGACCTAACATTCAATGGCCTGAAAAGTCTACTGTGTCGGCGGTCCGGATGCGATCTGGAGGGGTAGGGCTGATCCAACAGTGCTGGAGAAGCCTGGACGAACAACACTTGAATGAACTTCACCAGAGCCAAGGAGATGGTCCTTAGATCTGATGGTCGATCGGAAGGCACATGAGTGGTCGTGGAAGGCTTTCGTGTCGACTGAGCGGGTCCGATGGAGGAGCCACCGACCGGATGAGCGTTGCGACGAAGGGGGCCTGGAGCTACTCCGGTGAACCTCAGATGGATGGAATCGGGGGTCCTCAGCACATGCAAATGCCTACAAGGGGAAGCTGGGACTCGGGGCAGTGCTCCGATCCGGATTATTGACGCCAAAAGCCAAAGAAGCAGAGGGGGGCGACGTTTGATCTCCGGCAAAGGTGGTAGGGGAGATCTAGGTCTAATCTCGACCTGATGGTCAAGGCCAAGGGTGATCAGGTTGTGGAACAAGATGGAGAGCGAGCATGCAAGTCGATCGAAGTGGTTGGAAATGGGTAACGGGGCTCCGACCGGCTGGTCGGAGCAGGTGAACACGCGGCAGCGCTAAATGGAACGATCAGATCACATAAGGAAATGCGAAGGATAGAGAGGTTACCTGAAGATCGGGATGTGCTCCTGAGCTCCAGGCGAGGATGAACGTCGGGATGATGGCCTCAACCTCGTTGCGGAAGGAAGGGGAGGCTACTCGCGGCGGAGGTCCGGCCATGAAGGTTGAGCTTCGGTTCCGCTGCACCAAATGGAGCGCCGAGCGGTGCTCCGAGCAGCTGTCACTCAGCTGGAGGTGGCTAGGGTTAGAAATGGGAGCGAGGCACGAGCTAGGGCACTGTGGAGGCGGAGAAGAGGTTATATAGGGTTGTCGAGGGTCTGGAAAGATCGGAGAGAACCGCGAGACGCGAGAAGGAATCGATCGGGTAATGAACCCGTGAGGATGTCAGAGGTACGAGGATTATCGGGTCCAAATCCCGAGGCAAGAGGCAAGCGGAGTCGGGCTGGAAAATATCGAGAAGAAGCTCCAGCGATGAGGATCCAGATCTGACCCGGGAAGAAGGCGTCGTTGACCCGCGGTCAACATTCCAGCCGACCAATCAAAAAATAGGATTTACAAAATACTTTACAAATTCAATAAAAAATAATAAATGATTTTAAATTAAAAAGTGTATAAAATGAAAATTGTTTGTTATTTTTTAAACTATTTTTCTATGATTTTTATTTTTTTTTGAAAAAAAATTAATCTATATTCAGTATAGTGTATTATATACAGGTATAATATACTTATGTATTTTGTACAATTATTTTTATTTTATTATTTTTACATAAATATCCCAATTTTACATTATATTTATTTAAAACATAATTTTTGGAGTGCAAAATAATTTTTATTGTATATTTATTATTTATTTACATGTATATAATAAATAGGGAAGGAATCATATATACATGTATTATGTACAATGAGAGAGAATTTTATTTTATTTTTATTTTATTTTTCTAATTTTTGTTTTATTTATAATATAATGTACGAGGAGGTAAAAAGAATATTTTGTTTTTATTTTAACAAATAATTTATTTATTTACACCCATGATATGTACAATATAGAGTGGGCCCTATCTCTCTCTACTTGTTTTATTTGGCGATCAGGCCAATGCTTGGCCTTCTGTTGGGGTTCGAGTCACTCTGTATTTATTCTAAGTACCTCCTTACTTTTTCTTTTCCTTTATTATTTTATTTTTGCACAAATACATGCTAATTATGTATATTTGACACATGCATGCATAATGCTAACTTATTGTATTTATATATATTTACATGATGCATTGCCAAGATAAATAGCTAAAATAAAAGAATAAAGAGTGATGATCAGGGATTCATCAAGCATGAACAACAGCTGACCCATCCTTAGGGACACTCTCAGGATCAGAAATCAGCCAACCGGCCACACCAGCAACAGCAGGGAGGAAGGAACTTCCAGCCCTACCCACCCCAGAACTAGCAACCTCCACAATATAGGAACACATGAAGGCAAGGATATCAAAAATAGTACAAGTCCGCCTAGCGTCATCAGGGCTTCCCTCCGCAATAGTTGGCTGTTCAATATTAAAATTTTTACCCCTCTCAATAGTATTCACAGTACTCTTCTCGACCTCCTCCTCACCATTTCTCTCAGGGTTACCAGCAATAGCCTCCCCCGCACTATCAGAGTCAGAGGTCTCAACTGGGTGACTCTTCTGAGGTCGCACCGGTGAACCCGACCCTTGCTTGCTTGGAGCAATTAGTGAAGAACATGGTTGAGATGACCCAGAAGATTGATGACCTGATGACTGCGAAGATAGTCATACCATCCCAGGTTAAGGCGAACCCGAATAACTTCCAACGCAAGGAGCAGGTAGTATGCAACAATCTGCCTGATTCAGGTAGAGATGATTTATTTATATATGACGTTGTTACTCTCATGAGCGATAGAGCACTACAACCATCAGCAACCACGAAGGGAAAGCATCTTGCATCTGACGAGGAATCGTCAGCCCAGCCAGCACGAGGGTTGAGCAACATTTTTGATAGAGCACCATCTGCATAAAAATCATAAAAAATGAAGAAAATACAAAAATACAAATAGACAACAACAGATATCGGTGGAGACCAGCCAACATTGGAAACACCTGCACGTGTCGCAGACCCATCGCCAGCCTTGAAGAATCCTACACATGCAACGGATCCAAAGCCAACACATGAAGCCGAGCTTGCACTTCTTGGTCCACAGCTTGCAGATAATTTTACACATTTTTGCCATCTACCTGTAAACAATGATAGGGATAGAATTTTGAATGATACCATTTCAGATTCTATAAATACTCCTTTCCCAGAAGCAATGAAAAAACACAAAAACGAAAATTTTGAAAAATGCTTTGTCTGATCCTGCCATTGTAGAAATTATTCAAAATTCGATCTTGAACATGCCTTTGATGAAAGCTATGGAGTACATGCCTACTGTGAAGAAAGGACTCAAAGATGCATGTACGACACGATGCCGACCACATCCTCACAATCCAAGAAGTCAAGGCAGCAAGCATGAAAAGCACACTCTCACCATGGCCACTGTGAATGCCATCAACAATCTCCAAGATAAAAAGAAAGACAAGGGAGCATCGCTCATTCATTGTCAGATGTTTAACCAAGAGTTTGAACGTACATTACTCGACAACGGGCCTTTTGTCAATTCAATGCCAGCTTCACTGCTCACTGAATTCGGGTTAGGACCTCTCAAGCCTACAAAGATAATTTTGCAATTCGCAAACAAATTTATCAAGCGACCTAGGTGCATGTTAGAGGACATGATCGTCACTGTACAAGGGATGTATTTCCCTACCGATTTTGTTGTACTAGACATGGACGTCTCCACACCTTTGCTCCTTACCCCTATCACCCTTGGTCAGCCGTTCTTGCAAACAACCAATGCAGTGGTGAATTACAGCACTGGGGAGATCACATTTGGCTCTAGGGACAACAAAGTCAAGATAGATACTGTGTCCGATGCAAAGCCTATAGAGCAAACATCTGAAGCGGGTGTGCGGGTGATCAACCATTCCGAAGACTGCGACTTCTTAGCTGAAATTCAAGATACCAACCTATTTATGGATGATAATGAGATCCATGAACTCCTCTGCCCGAGGAAGGAATGGAGAGTGCAGTCAAATTTCCCCATGTCAATCACAATGAGAGTATTGCTGAATTACTTGATGAGGTTTTAGTGGAGACCATGTGCCTTCAAGACCACACCATTGAGGAATTCATCAATGAAGAGGATATTATTGAAAACTTCTGCGAATTTTGAATGAAGAAGCTGAACCGCTAAGGGTGGACGCAGAACAAATGAAAGAACCACCACCTGTAATAATCGCAGAAGTTACCACTGAAGTAGCTCTCACTCTGCATGGGCTAAAACCATTTCCCTCTAATATGAAGTACACCTTCCTTGCGGGAGAACCCAACATGTACCCGGTCATCATCAATGCACATCTGACTGCAGACTAGGAATCTCGTTTGGTTGAGGTTCTTGAACGAAACTGTAAAGATATTGGTTGGCAAACTTCGGATCTCCATGGGATCAATCCTTCCCTTTGCTCGCATCGTATTTTCCTTGAAGAAGACAACAAACCCACTCATAAATTTTAGAGAAGGCTGAATCCAAACCTTCGGGGGGTTGTCATGAAAGAGGTCCAGAAATGGTGTGATGTGGGATTCATATATCCTATCTCTAACAACAAATGGGTGATCCTCTGCATGTAGTGCAAAAAAATCAGTGATGATGTGAAAACCCCAAAACCCGAGCAGGGACTTAACTGCAAAAATCCAGATGAATCTGGGATTGATTGCAAATCTACTTTTTTCTAGTATCCAAAATATCTATTTGAATAGTCCATTGCGTAGAGCTCGTCGATAGCTTTCCAACGAGTCCAAGAACGCACAAATCCGATTTCGGGAGCCCGAGTTACGGCTATTTTAGCGAGGAGGGATACAAGTCACTTTCAGATCTGAACCCAGATCCGAATCCGGGTTGAACCCACATAACCCAACTCTCCCCTTCGTGAAAACACCCCCAAAACGCCCAAAAACCCTCCCCTTCAGCCAACAACTCTCCTTCCTCCCCTTTCCTCTCACCGGAGCTCGCCAGAGTGCTTTGAATCGACGATCCAAAGTCACGATCGTGTAGAGAAGGTCCAAGACATCAGTGTGTGCAATTTTGCATAATCAGCGGGGCACCGATCGTGTCGTTCTTCATGGGTGAAGATTCCGAGGAATCGTATTTTTCTTGAGGTACGATGTTCCCTCCCTCTTGTTGCGTGTTCCACACGATTTAGACCTAAATGTTTGATCATCTAGAGCTATAGCAATTTTTTTGGTATATGGATCACTTTTTGAAGAACAATCTATTCCTTCTTCCATCTCGCAGTAAATTTCTGATGCATGCGGATATAGTAGTCTAGGAACTCGTATGTGAATGATTGGTATCATTTGAATTTTGTTGGACATATCAATATCTATCCATTTAGATAAAAAAAGGTTCTTAGTGGTTGGGATACTTGGAAGTAATTCCCCCAGGGGGGCTTGTAAATCTGCATCGACTGCGAGCTTTGAAGCATTACTTATAATTTCTGTTGGATTATAATGCATCAATATTGTTAAGATCGGGCTTTTGCTGAAAGAATGACTCTATGGTGTTTCCTTAGCTTGTGATTTGAATACATCCGCTAGCTCCTATATATGTACTGGAAACATGCACTACCTGATAAGTCACGGCCATGTACTTAGCATTCTTCTTGCAGAAATATCATCTCTAGACTGTGTTGAGTACATGAGTGCATAATGTTAGGTTTTTATAGTCTTCTTGTTGCCTTTTTTCTGGGTCGGTCATTGATATCATCAGGTTAGATTCCATTTGAGCCACTTACAGTTAAAATGTTGGTAAATGCCTATCGAAGACAAAATGCTTAATTTAGTGATAAAGTTAATAGTGGTGCTCCAAAGATGTTGTTAGGTTTTGATGGTGAAGTTGGGTAGAGGATTTAAGGGAATCATCGATCCTCACAAGCAACGAACCATGGAGATAGGGCATCCGAGTGCATGAGCATAACCATTTCCTACTGGGTTCCATCCAAGATGGAGTACGAACTGGACAACTTATGCACTGTGATGTGCAAGGGAAACACTTTGTTGTATTAACAATTGTATTTAGATTTTAATTGGTAAATCTATGTAACTACAATTAGAGTTAATTTGGTTTCAATTGAGAAACCAAATGATTTGGAGGGAAAGTTGGGAATTCCCAAATTTGAAACATGGATGAGTTTGGGTTGAAGTTTAGTACCATACCTTGGAGATCAAAACTTTTGGTGGACTTATTTATGAGTCCCCACCCCAAGGTCTTGTAGCAATAGTAGAGAGGAGGAATGGAGGACCACACACACGCGCGCGCGCTACGCTCTGGCTCCGGCACCGGCACCGGGCTCTGGAGAGTCAATTCGGATCTTGATACTTTTGCTGCGGGTTTCATTTGGCTGATCGATTAAATTAATCAGACAGATTAATTTGATTTCAATCACGTTGGGAATCTGACTCGATCCAAATGGCTCGACTTAGCCGTGGTTTTGGAATCCGAAGGGACACGCCCGTTGAGGGGCGTTTTCGGAAATCAAAGGGACCGCGCATTAGGGCACGCGAGCTCCTCTTTTTATACCTCTCACCCGACGCTGTCTTTCTTCACTCGCAAGAAAAAACACCACCCGCCGTCGTCGTCGCTCTTGTTCTCATTCCTCACGCCAACGACCCTGTCCTTCTCAGCTGCAAGTTCTCGGAGGTGCTTTCGAGGACGGTCTCGTCGGTGTGCGCAGACGCGGACCGTGAATCGTCGTATCCTGGGAGCGGATCGCCAGTACCCTTCACACCGGTATTGTGGAGGCGAAATCCTCTCTAAGGCAGTCCATTCCATGGACGCTTCGGTGATCACTGATCTAATCTTTCTTATCTATTGTTTGCCGTAATTTATTTATTGCTTACCCTTTTCTGGATCTCGTCCGGTTGTTTGTTTCCGTGTGGTTAATCGGTTCCTGTTTGATATTTGTAATCGGATTATGGATTGGAATTGCATGTTATTAATCTTGATAATCTGTAACGTTGTTCTGTCAATCCATTGGAATCCGTATGATTACGGTTTAATCTATGCATGCTTGATCCTATTTATAACAATCTTAGAGAGGATTTCAGGAACCAATTATAAAACAATATTGGAAACTATGTTTAAATCGAGGGTTGACATGACGGGTATGTCTGAAAGTTTGGTGGACAGAACTTTAAGCGTTGGCAACAACGCATGAAGATCCGGTTAACCACCATTGGATTAATATCGATGCTTGAAACCGACTTTCCTACGGTGGAAAAAGAAAACCCCTCACCCGATAGCCAGAAGGCGCAATCTGCGTGGAAGGAACGCGGCCGTATATGTCATGGTTGTATCTTGTTGGCTCTGTCCAACACGTTGTTTGACGTATATTGTTCGTCCACACACACTGCGAAGGGGCTATGGGAAGACCTGGATCAGAAGTATAATACCGAAGACCTTGGTATTGAGAAATACTCCGTGGCCAAGTTTTTTAAGTTTTCCATGGCCGAAGGAAAGTCAGTTTCTGAACAGGCGCACGAGTTTTTACTCCTGCTCCATGGTTTAGAGGATGCCAAAATGAAACTTTCAGAGAAGTTTCAGGTCATGTGCATCGTAGAAAAATTCCCCAAGTCGTGGGAAGACTTTGGTATGACCCTGAAACACAGGAAGGGGAAGATTTTTATGGATGACTTGATGGTGACAATTGCCATAGAGGAGGAACACATGAAACAAAAACCTGTGCTTCCTGTTGATATTCAGGCTAAGGTCAATTTCATGACCTCGAAGGGCAAGGATAAGAAGGGAAAGGGTCATAATAACAATAAAATGAAACCAAAGGGCAAGATCCATAAAAAGGCAAAGAATAAATCTTGCTGGCACTGTAATCAGGTTGGTCATTAGAAGAAGGATTGTCCGTCCTTGAAGGCTCAACCTAAGGCTGTAGACGGGAGTCCACAAGTGAATATGATCACTATGGGACTCGGGGCTAGTAAGGGGTATGTCTCTGTAAAACCTGAACTATACCATATCCATGATCCAAATGAGTGGCTCATGGATACGGGAGCCAATGTAAATATCTATTCTGACAGAACTTTGTTTTCTTGTTATCAGATCTGCAGTGGTGGGACAATGAAGATGGGGAATGATTCTGCAGCCAGGGTGCTAGGGTCGGGATAAGTCAACTTGAGGTTCTCCTCTGGACGTGTCTGGACGTTGCACAGGGTGCTGCATGTTCCTGACATCAAGAAGAATGTTTTATCTGTCTCTATCTTAGTTAGAAATGGTTTTGAATTAAACTTTAAATGTAATAAAGTTGTCATTATGAGACATGACATTTTTTATGAAAAGGCTATTTGGCAGACTTTGATTTGTTATTTAGAATTAGATGTGATTCAGTAAACATTAATGAAATGAATGTTTTGAGTTATGAATGTTCTAGTTCTATGTCTCATGTTGTGAATAATCTAGAATCTTGTGATCTGTGGTATGGTAGATTGGGACATGTAAACTTAAATTCAATTAAAAGAATGATGAATTTAGAGTTGATCCCTAAACACACTATTGATAAAACTCAAAAATGTGAAATCTGTGTGCAAGCTAAGACACCTAGGAATCTGTCTCTAGAGATAGTAAGATCTTGGATCTAGTGCACACGGATATCTGTGAGTTTAATGGTGTGTTGACCCGAGACAATAAGAAATACTTTATCACCTTTATAGATGATGGCAGTAGATACTGCTATATCTAATGAAAACCAAGGATGAAGCCTTAGAGAAATTTCTTATATTTAAGAATGAGGCTGAGACACAAATAGGAAAAGTGCTTAAACACCTTAGGTCAGATAGAGGAGGTGAATATACCTCCAACTTATTTGATGAACAATGCAAACCATTTGGCATAGTTCATGAAATTACGGCCCCATATTCACCGCAATCAAATGCTATAGCAGAACGGAAAAATAGAACCTTAACTGACATGATCAATGCTTTCATACAAAGTTCTGGACTTCCAACCTATATGTGGGAAGAAGCCTTGAATATGGCTTGCCATATTCTGAATAGGGTTCCTCTAAGACATATGGAAAAGCGTCCTTTTGAACTTTGGAGAAATAGGAAACCGAGTTTAAGATATCTCAAAGTGTGGGGTTGTCTCGCTAAGGTTTTAGTCCCAGAACACAAGAGAAAGAAACTTGGTCCTAAAACTGTTGATGCAGTCTTCTTAGGTTACCTAGAAAATAGCTATGCATATAGGTTCTTGGTAATTCGGTCCGAGATACCAGGCATAGAAGTCAACACCATTGTTGAACTCCGTGATGCTACCTTCTTTGAGGATGTATTCCCAATGAAGACTGGGATTCCTCAGAATCTGACCATTGAGGACGCCTCTACATCAAGATCTATTCCAGATCAAGTGGAAAGGATAACGAATGTGGGGGTTGACACTCAACTTGAACCCAATGATCTTTCTGAAGAGATTGAGCCAAGGAGGAGTAAAAGACCTCAGATAGCCAAGGATCTCGGTAGCGACTTTGTTGTCTACCAGATCGAGGGTGATCCACCAAGTTACAAGGAAGCCATGGCTTCATCTGAAGCAAAACAATAGAAGGAAGCCATCAAATCTGAGATGGATTCTATTATGGCTAATGGAACTTGAGAGTTGGTTGATTTACCCAAAGGGTGCTCTACCATTGGGTGCAAGTAGGTGTTTAAGAGAAATCTTAGACCTGACGGATCAATTGAAAAGTACAAAGCCAGATTAGTTGCCAAGGGCTTTAGGCAAAAGGAAGGTATCGATTACTTTGATACCTATTCCTCTGTGACTAGGATGACCACAAACCGGATGCTCATAGCACTGGCATCTGTATATGATCTCTCCATCCACCAGATGGATGTGAAGACCATCTTCTTGCATGACGGAAGAGATCTATATGGATCAACCTGATGGGCTTGTGACTCCTGGGAATGAGGGAAAGGTTTGCAAGCTTGTCAAATCCCTTTACGGATTGAAACAAGCACCAAAGCAGTGGCATGAAAAAATTGACAAGACTATTTTGTCATGTGGTTTTAAGGTTCATGAATCTGATAAGTGTGTCTATTCCAAGGTGAAAGGTGATGAGTGTATTGTCTTGTGCCTATATGTTGATGACATATTGTTGTTCGGATCACATATGAGAATTATTAATGAGACTAAGGCATTCTTGAGTAGCAAGTTTGAGATGAAGGAGATGGGTGTTGCTGATGTGATCTTGGGTCTCAAACTGACAATTTCTCAATCTCATTATGTTGAGAAGGTACTTGAGAAATTTGGATATCAAGATTGCAAAGTTGTAAGCACTCTATTTGATTCATCCAAAACGCTGTTTAAGAATAAAAGTGGAGTACCTGTAGCTTAGCTAAGGTATTCACAAGTGATAGGAAGTTTAATGTATCTTGCAAATTGCACGAGACCTGATACTTCATTCTCGGTTGCAAAGCTGAGTAGATACACTAGCTGTCTTGACCGTACTCACTGGGAGGCTCTGGATCGAGTACTAAATTATTTGAAGGGAACTATTTCCCTTAATTTGCATTATGGTAGACATCCATCTGTGCTAGAAGGATACAGTGATGCAAGGGAAAATAGAGGAGTCTGGGAGTAATGGTGTTACAGGGTATGTATTTATCCTTGGAGGCGGTGCAGTCTCCTGGAGGTCTGTGAAGCAGACCATTCTAGCTCGATCCACTTTTAAGGCTGAGCTGTGTGCTTTAGACACCACTGGAATTGAGGCTGAATGGCTAAGGGAACTTCTGTCTGAAATTCCCATGGTAGGTCAGCATGTTCCTGCGATCTCGATACATTGCGATAATATGACCACAATTGCCAAGATCAAGAGTTCAAAGTTCAATCAGAAAACAAGGAGACACATACAAATCAGACTTAAGACGTTAAGGGATTTAATGTCTCGAGGAGTGTTGGCTGTAGATTTTGTTGGATCCAAAGACAACACGGCAGATCCGTTGACAAAGGGACTTGATAGATCTTTAGTCCTAAAGTCTAGGCTTGGGATGGGACTGAGACCCATTGGGAGTTCCTCCACAGTGGCAACCCAACCTATCTGAGTGGAGATCCCACAAAGTAGATTCAATGTGGTAATAACAAGCTGTTTGGAGAACTGGTTGGCACTCTAATCTTAATGCGTAAGCATGTGTGTCTTATCCCTGGAAGCATGAGTGCCTTTTAAGCTGCAAGTTTAGGAAGAGCGTAGGCTCTGAATGGGTTCAAGTCTTTGGGCAGGACGTTAGCAGTGCATCCTTGGAGAACGCCACCTATGTGAGTGTTACTGTGGGCCGCAGTTAAAGGAAGAGGGTCTTTCCTGAACACACTCATGAAACAGGATAAGGGTGCATGACCTTTAAGAGCACCAACCCTGAAGATTGCACCAAGAACAACGCTTTGTTGTTTCTACCGTATACTTTAACACTAAGGTTTGAAGTTCAAAACATAGTTCACTTTGTTCCTGTTAAAGTAAAAGTACTAAACTCAGGTAGAGGTTCAAACCGGAAGGTACCTTTACTGAAAGCAAAGTGTGGGCAGCCGAAAGAAGTCTGTTAAATCTTTTTGAATCTCTTTTTCAAATTGGTGAATTTGTGGGGGATTGTTGTATTAAAAATTGTATTTAAATTTTAATTGGTAAATCTATGTAATTACAATTAGAGTTAATTTGGTTTCAATTGGGAAACCAAATGATTTGTGGGAAAGTTGGGAATTCCCAAATTTGAAACATGGATGAGTTTGCGTTGAAGTTTAGTACCATACATTGGAGATCTAAACTTTTAGTGGACTTATTTATGAGTCCCCACCTTAAGCTCTTGTAGCAATAGTAGAGAGGAGGAATGGAGGAGCACACACACACGCGCGCGCGCTCCGCTCCGTCTCCGGCTCCAGCATCGGCACCGGCTCGGGCTCGGGCTCGGGAGAGTCAATTCGGATCTCGGATCTCGATACTTTTGCTGCGGGTTTCATTTGGTTGATCGATTAAATTAATCAGGCAAATTAATTTGATTTCGATCACATTGGGAATCTGACTCGATCCAAACGGCTCGACTTAGCCGCAGTTTTGGAATCTGAAGGGACAAGCCCGTTGAGGGGCATTTTCGGAAACGAAAGGGACTGCACGCTAGGGCACGCAAGCTCCTCTTTTTATACCTCTCACCCGACGCCGTCTTTCTTCACTCGCAAGAAAAAACACCACCCGCCGTCGTCGTCGCTCTTGTTCTCATTCCTCACGCTAGCGACCCTGTCCTTCTCGGCTGCAAGTTCTCGGAGGTGCTTTCGAGGACGGTCTCGTCAGTGTACGCGAACGTGAACCGTGAACCGTCGTATCCTGGGAGTGGATCGCCAGTACCCTTCGCACCGGTATTGTGGGGGCGAAATCCTCTCTAAGGACAGTCCATTCCATGGACGCTTCGGTGATCTCTAATCTAATCTTTCTTATCTATTGTTTGCCGTAATTTATTTATTGCTTACCCTTTTCTGGATCTCGCCCGGTTGTTTGTTTCCGTGTGGTTAATCGGTTCCTGTTTGATATTTGTAATCGGATTATGGATTGGAATTGCACGTTATTAATCTTGATAATCTGTAACGTTGTTCTATCAATCCATTGGAATCCGTATGATTATGGTTTATTCTATGCATGCTTGATCCTATTTACAACACACTTTATATGTACATGTTAGTGGAGCTGTGACCACCCATAATTACAAGAGAATTGATGTTTATGAATTCTCCATCAGGTCCAAGTTCTTGGCTGAGATTTTTTATTATCATTATTACATGACCTGTAAAACTAGGTTATAGATTTCTTGTTTTACTTGAGGTCTCATATCATTATCGAGATGGAAGCACTAGAATGACATCATGCTTACTTTGTCCAGCCTCTAGCATTCTCCATTTCCAGAGCATTCAATCTATCCCCAATCTAATTATGCCATCTGATCTCAAACAACCTTAAATAAGTCTATAAGCTTGTTACATATATCCCATCTTTTCAAGGTGAGATTAGTGTGTCAATATCATACAACTATGTATTAGGATCCCATGAATACCCCAAAATTTAAAAGTAGTAAAATTTGCAGTAAAGCGGGAGTACTGGAATTCTATACATTTATTGACTATATCATTCAATAAGAACAAACGGTAAGTTTCCCAATGCAAGAGAATGGTTTTAGAAATAAAATGTCTTAGAACTGTGAGTGCCAAAGTATCCAGACAGTGGGATGTATACCAACTTTGAATATGATAATAGTAGTGATAAAAGAATTTATCTTTACATTGTATATAGTTTATGTGGGGTTCTATCAATTGAAAGTGATCCAGTATTTTTTTTACGTATGTCTTTGGAGGCATATATCTAAGTATACTCTTCACTATGATTAGGCTAAATATTCAAATCCCTTCTGGGTTGCTAGCATTGATTCCATTTTCATGATTATAAAATTTCATGTGAAGGGGCATTTAGATGGAGTAGGTGCCACCAAGGGAGGGGCATGCACCCTTGGGGTCCCGGGTAGAAGCTTAGATGATCGCGATCCCAACTGTTAATGTAGCTGCAATGGTTGGGGGACATGTTGCTTGGCACACCGAGGTGCTAATCTGACGGCGTTGGCCTCAGCACTCGCGTGCTTTAGCCCAGTGCTCGAGCACGGGCTAAGTATTCACGGTTGGTGGTCTAGTATTTCGCTTGTTTTCTTAGAGTTAACACTCGTGTACAGGCCAGTGTAGGCCACATTGGTCGGTATTTCGAGTGGGAGCGCTAAGAAGGATGTTCCGAGAAGAAGTTGGTTTAATGATGTTGGAATGGGATATAATTCTCCTGGATATAAGGAGGATTGAATTGGTCGCGATGATTCAGGGTTGGAATCTTAATTGTGAATCGGAAGAAAAATTGTGAAGTGGGACTAAGAGGACGTGTTGGGAACTTAGTTAGGATGCATTGTACCCCACCGCATGCCTACGGAGGCACCCCAACCCTAAGGCATTCTTTTTGCCTTAAAGTCATAGTGTGAGGTCTCATATAGACCAAGACCATAAACTATCCACGAAGCTTGGTTACTCATATCCATATATAATATTAATAACTAGAATGTAATTCTTTATGAGATCAATTATTTGATTTCTTTCTCTTTTGCACACATTGAAATTATATCCTGCATTTCTTTTTATATAGTTTTTTTTAAATCGTATTGGGCAATTTTGCTCATAAGGTACCTACGTGTGGATCCACAGGTTTGCATCAATGATTTGTTGGAGGCACCAACAATTTTTATGCAGCTTCACCTTCTTTTGTAGTACAGTGATTGGTAGTTACTTTACTGTTTCCTATAATTAGTTTCTTTTTGAGAGACATGACATGTAAAATATATAATGTATGTGTGGGCATCTTTTATTATGCATACATGTATACTTTTGTGGACATAGATGGGCAATAGAAATTTATGAAATGTGAACAAGTTGAATGCAAGGCGAGGAAAAAAAATTAATTCCAATGCTTGTTGCTATCTCCTGCTTTTGTGAATGTCAAATATTCGAATGTGGAATGTATGTGCGTGGATTTCTTTGTCCAGTACCCATAACCTAAAGGGGGACAGGGTGTCACAGTTTGGTATCAAAGAAGTGGTACTCCATTCCTTTCCATGTGTATCATTCCCCATTGGTATTCGAATACTAGATAGTGTTGAAAGTCTTCTGACCCAACACGAGTCCAAACGAGAATAACATAATTACATCCATGTCCATATGTCTCTCTTAAGTTCGGACGCACATATGATGGCGAGATTGAGTGCATCTCCATCTTAAGGGCACACATTTTCTTAGCCAGGGTAGTGTAGGCCACCTTGCCTATGTGGTAGACTCAGGGGTACAGAACCAGATGATAGAGGATGTTAGAGTTGTACGCGAGTTTCCTGATGTGTTTCCAGACAAATTACTTGGATTACCACCAGCATGGTAGATAGAGTTCGAGATCACACTACTGTCAGACACATAACCGATCTCTATTTCTCCGTACTAGTTGGCACCAACTGAGCTCAAGAAGCTTCATGTTCATTTGTATGACCTATTGGAAAAGGGATTCATCCGCCTCAGTACATCACCATGGGGAGCACCAGTCCTTTGTTGTGAAAAAGAAGGATGGATCCGTAAGGCTACGTAGACTTTAGGAAGCTGAACAAGAGAACAGTTAAGAACCGGTACCCACTCCCACAGATAGATGATCTATTTGACCAGTTGCGGGGAGCAACAGTGTTCTCTAAGATTGACCTGCAGTCGGGATACCATCAATTGAGGATCAAAGAGGCCGATGTGATGAAACCTGCATTCCACACTAGATATGGTCATTATGAGTTCTTGGTGATGTCGTTTGGACTCGCGAATGCACTTGCCGCATTCATGGATTTGATGAACCGGTTCTTCCACCCGCATTTGGACAGATTCGTGATTGTGTCCATTGATGATGTTCTAGTATACTCTCATGCTGAATATGAGCATGAGTCTCATCTTCGCATCGTGCTAGAGATGCTGCGAGAGCACCAATTGTATGTTAAATACAACAAGGGTGAGTTTTGGCTTTCTGAGATAACTTTTCTTGGCCACATGATTTCAGGGACGGGGGTGTCAGTTGGCCTCGCCAAGATGGAGGTAGTGGTGTCTTGGGAACGAATCGAGACAGTTACATAGATTCGCAGTTTCCTTGGCCTCGTTGGGTACTGCAGGAGATTTGTTAGAGGATTCTCCCGTTTGGCCCTACCCCTCACCTGGCTGACGCAGAAAGATGTCATTTGTCTGTAGTGACAAATGCGAGTTGAGCTTCCGAACGCTCAAAGAGTGATTGACTTCTGCACCTATCCTCACCCTTCCTTCTGGTACCCTGGACTTCACCGTATGCATAGATGCTTCCGAGGAGGGCCTGGGTGCAGTGTTGATGCATCGAGGGGCAGGTTGTGGCGTACGCTTCATGACAGCTAAAGAACCATGAGCACAACTACCCCGCTCATGACTTGAAGTTGGCGGCCATAGTCTTTACATTAAAGATATGGTGTCACTATTTGTATGGGGTGACATTTGAGATTTTCACTGACCACAAGAGCCTCAAATACATTTTTGATCAGAAGGAGTTGAATACGAGGCAAAGGCGACGGATGGAACTGCTAAAAGATTATGACTGTACCATTGCCTATCATCCTGGTAAGGGGAATGTGGTAGTAGATGCCATGAGTAGACGGCCATACACTGAGGGTTCGACAACCTGGTTGCAAACTTGGGATGTGCTAACTACACTTAGTGAGTGGCATCCATTTGAGGGCACATCCAATGCAGTGACAGTGCCAACCAAGTATAGCAGCTTGTGGGACAGGATTGTTCAGGGCCAACAGACAGATCCGAGGATCCAAAAGCTGTACCACAAGTGCTTGAAGGATGTATTTAATGGATTTCGAGTCTGTGAATCCATCGTATCGAATGGGGACCGTATGTGTGTCCCAGATGACGAGGAGCTGAGGAGAGAGATCCTGGATGATGTGCATAGCTCTAGACTTTCCATACATCCATGTGGCACCAAGATGTACAGGGACCTCCACCAACACTTTTGGTGGGAAGGCATGAAGAAGGACGTAGCCGGACATGTTAGCAGATGTCTTACTTGTCAGATGGTGAAGGCAGAGCACTAGAGGCCTCCTGGTTTACTGCAGCCTCTTCCCATCCGGTGTGGAAATGGGAGAGCATCTCTATGGACTTTGTCACATCATTGCCACACATCCCTGGAGGGCACGATGTGATATGAGTCATTGATGACCGGTTGATCAAGTTAGCCCATTTCATCCCGGTCAACATGACATATACACCAGTACAACTAACCAAGTTATACGTTCATCACAATATTCGGTTGCACGGGATACCCAAGGAAGTACTGTCATAAAGAGATTCCCGTTTCACATCACACTACTGGGGAGAATTCCTGAGAGCCTTGAGGACAGAGCTATATATGAGTTCAGCCTACCATCCATAGATAGATGAGTAGTCTGAGAGGACCATTCAGACCTTGGAGGATCTACTACGAGCCTGTGTGGTTGAGTCATTGAGGAGACCTCCATGGTGGTGGAGACTGCTAGGAGGAAATTGCTGACCGCGCAGAGCCATCAGAAGAGTTACGCCGACCAGCGGCGTAGAGACCTTGAGTTTAAGGTATGTTATCCTACATTCATGCCCTAAGGGGTATAGTTCTTAGCCAATCCTATGTGACTAAGCATTTCTCATGATCACAGGTCGGAGACTTCGTGTTCTTACGCGTGTCCCCAATAAGAGGCGTATAATGATTCGGTGCCAAGGGCAAGCTAGCACCGAATTTCGTGTGACCATTCGAGATTTTGGCCCGTGTTGGGAAATGGCCTACAAAGTGGCCCTTCCCCCACACCTTGAGGGCATCCACGACGTGTTTCACATGTCGAATCTGGGGAAACATCCGAGATATTCGACATGTGATCAACTATGAGGACTCGACGGTGGAGCCAAACCTCTCCTTCCCAGAAGAGCCAGTGCAGATTTTGGACCATGCGGTCAAGAGGCTGAGGCAGAAGGAGATCCCTTTGATCAAGGTCCTATGGCGAAGTCAAGACATTGAGGAAGCTACATGGGAACCTGAGGCGGACATGAGGGAGAAATACTCTCATCTGTTCACAGGTATGGAATTGAAACCATAGTCAAGTTCCCTTTGAGATTTTTATGGGTTTCGCTCTCTTTGAGATTTTTATGAGCTCATCTCTCTGGGAGACTTGAATACAATGGGGTTCGGATGTCGAAATCAACCAAAATCATCTTAAGTCTCGGGGACGAGACTTCCTTTGAGATTTTTATGATGTGAAAACCCCAAAATCCGAGCAGGGACTTAACTGCAAAAATCCAGATGAATGTGAGCTTGATCGCAAATATGCTTTTATTCCAGTATTCGAAACATTTATTTGAATAGTACATTGTGTAGAGCTCGTCGATAGCTTTCCAATGAGTCCAAGAACGCAAAAATATGACTTCAGGAGCTCGAGCTACGACTATTTTAGCGAGGAAGGGTACATGTCACTTTCGGATCCGAACCCGGATCCGAATCCGGGTTGAACCCACATAACCCAACTCTTCCCTTCGTGAAAACACCCCCAAAACGCCCAAAAACCCTCCCCTTCAGCCAGCAGCTCTCCCTCCTCCCCTTTCCCCTCATCGGAGCTCGTCGGAGTGCTTTGAATCGATGATCCAAAGCCGCGATTGTGTAGAGAAGGTCCAAGGCATCCTCGTGTGCGGTTTTGCATCATCAACGGGGCACCGATTGTGCCGTTCTTCAAGGGTGAAGATTTCAAGGAATCGGATTTTTTCTTGAGGTATGATGTACCCTCCCTCTTGCTGCGTGTTCCACACGATTTAGACCTAATTGTTTGATCATCTAGAGCTATAGCGATTTTTTGGGTATATGAATCACTTTTTGAAGAACAATTTATTCCTTCTTCCATCTCACAGTAAATTTCTGATGCATGCGGATACAGTAGTCTAGGAACTCGTATGTGAATGATTGGTATCATTTGAACTTTGTTGGACATGTCAAGATCTTTCCATTTAGATAAAAAGATTTTTAGTGGTTGAGATACTTGGAAGTAATTCCCCCATAGGGAACTTGTAAATCTTTACCGATTGTGAGCTTTGAAGCGTTACTTACAGTTTCTGTTCGATTATAATGCATCAATATTGTTAATAAGATCGTGGATATATGATTCTGCAAATCATGAAGTGAAGAAATCGGGCTTATGCTGAAAGAATGACTCTATGGTGTTTCCTTAGCTTGTGATTTGAATACATCCGTGATAGGCCCCAGAACCGACCGGTCTTGTGTTCCACACAAGGCGGGAGCACAGTCGTAGTGTCGACCAACCAAATCCTGGAGTCAATCAACAATTAACCCACAAAGCAAGAATGTATCAATTAAGTCCAAAAAAATAAATGTGAATTAATTTTTATTACTCTACAACAAAATGTATAGTGACAAGCATGTAGAGGACGAACCACAGAGAGCAATACAAAATGCGTAGCCTAGATGTATCACCAAGTCATCCATGTGTGAAGCTTGTTTTTATGTGGGTTTTTAATTTTATATATATATATATATATATATATATATATTTTTTATGCTTTTTATTTTGTTTTCATATTTTTATATATTTCTTTTACATTTTCTTTTTATATATATTATCTATATAGGGACATAGATATACATAGAATATATAATATAGGTATAGGGATATATATATATAGAGATAGGTGTGAGGAGAAAAAGATATATAGAGTACATATATCAATATATATGTATTTATGCAAAATATAGTATCTACAAGATCTTTTTTTTTTTAATTTCAAAAAGGTCCTTAATATAGGACTATATTAATGGCCGAAAACAATTAGGGCTTTTAAAAATATCAAATGAATCCAAAAATTGCCCAAATTAATTTTACTAAGTAAATAATATATATACATAATTATTAAACAGAGAAATATGTTTTTGGTATTTTTCTGGGGTTTTTACATTTTTTTGATGGACTTTGGAGCTTTTTAATTTTTATGTTTTTCTTTTTCTTATTTTTAGGTTTTTTTCATTTTCTGGACTCAATATATAGATATTTATACCATATATATTTTTTTTGGAATTTTTCAAAAACATTTTATAATTTTTTTGTATTTTATAAATTAGACAGTGAAGAAAATGCATGTTTTTGATTTTTAATAAATACCAAAATGCAACAAAATTCAAATCTAAAAATATAGCAAGCAAGGGTACCCTAACAGGAGCATATGCCTATTTTTTCAAAATTTTTCAAAGAAATATAGAGCACAAAATAAATAGACAAAGCATCCCAAAATATATGGCCTGGCAGGGGCATTTTTGTAATTATAACATTTGTTCGGGGTGTCCATGCAAATATCACAGTACAAATAAACATTTCTTTTTATTTTACAGGCCATTTTACAATTATCAAAACCCGGCAGGGGTTATGTGCAAAAACTCCTGCGCCTCACGTGGGACTACACGTGAGGCGCAGAGGGACCCATCTGCAAATAAAATTAAACTAAGGGATCAAACTGCAAATTATACAAGTTATTTACAACGTGACATTTTATTTTTGGAATCAAATATTAATTACAAAAAGGCAGGGGGGTGTATGTGAAGTTTACCCCCTCAGGCGCTTCATCCAACGGCTGATCTTCGCTCACTTGCCACGCGGCGCCTCCACGTGAGCCGATACCGCTTCGCCGATGGAGGGCTGGGATTAGATCACTTGAGGTGATCTGACGGTTGCTGCGGGGCTCCATCCAACGGCTCCCTTCTAATCTGGGACCTTCATCTTCATCCAACGGCGGAGAGGACGCCTGGAAGAACAGGGAAGAACGCTCGCCTGAGCGAGCTTCTCCCGGCTGGATCTCGCACCTCCGCCGTCCAACACTGCTCCACGGTGTCCCAAAAGCTTCCTGGAAGGTTCCTCTGTCGTCCGGAGGTGTTGGATCGACCAGAGGTACACTGGAGCACCCTCGCGAGGTCGGAGAAGAAGTGGGGCTCCAGGTACCTCCGGCGTGACTTGATTTCGCCTCAGGGTGCTTATTTGCGCACCAGACCTGCACAGGAAGATAGCATGGCTCGAGGGGATGCTCCTCGACCAAAAAGGTTGAAGCTGTGCAGCAAAATGAGGTGGAACGGAGGAGCTCCGACGAAGGGCGGAGGAGGAGCTCCGATTCGCCAAGACCTGGGGTCCTGGGTTGAACAAGTGTGTGCATTTGATGGAGAACTCGAAGGGGATGGAGATGAGGCGATTTAGGCGGTCGGAGACAGATAGGATCACAGTGGGGAAGTCGCCGGAGCTCAGCTCCGGCGAACTTCGAATTTCGGATTTTGGCCTAAGCCAATCATCTAAATGCTAACCTAAGGACTGGAATTAAAAGCTAATACTAAAACCTAACTACTAAGCAAGAAAGAACAGCTCTTATACCTGGGGGCCTCCAGGGAGCAGGGCGGACGCCGGAGCTCCGCCGCGTCAAAATTCTCCTCCCTCCGGCCGAGTCTCGATGCTGGGCTACTCCCCCTGTCACGAGGAACAATCCAGGCACAAGATCTAGGCGTTAGGTTGGAATGAAAGTGGCCAAATTCGAGGAGGAAGGCGGAGCTTTTTATTTATAGACATTGACGAGTGGCCTTATTGACCGGCGATTATTGATTAAACCAATGAGTATCAGATTGATCTATGATCTTGGCGGGCATCATGGATGATCAGAGGACAAATCTTGTGAAGGAAGCGAGTGCGATGGTTCACTGAGCCAGGCGGGAAAAATGGCGGAAATCGGGGAAAAGACAGGTTGCGTGAAGTCAGACGCCTGGAGGTCCAGTTGACCGGGGTCAACGCGCGGAGGGATTGGGTTGGTCCACCTCAGCCCGCTACAAGACAGAATAGGGAATATTTCGCGAAATTGAATTATTTGGCATAGTAAATGATTTTATTATTTTTTTCCTATAAAATAAAAAATGTGTATTATTTCATGTAGTATTTATTTGTGATTTTTATTTATTTTTTTGGATTATTTTATTATGGTTTTATTAAAATAATGTGTATATGTATGTATTTACATGTGTTTTTGTGTATTTTATTTTTAATTTGTTTATTTTATTTTATTATTTTATTTTCTTATTTTATGAATTTATAACTTATTTTTATGAGTATAAGGGTATTTTTGTTTGATTTTTATGTATTCATTTACATTTTCAAATAAATATGTATATGTATAAGTAAGTATACTTATAGGTATTTTACCTATAGATTATATACATCTTATTTATTTAGTGAATTTTCTTTATTTTTCTTTTAGATTTGTATTTTTAATATGTTTTATGTAATATTTACAATATTATAAAAAAAATGTGGATGAATAAATAATAAAGGAATAAAATCCCCTTTTACATATAAGTGGTATAGGTATTTTGTCTATGTGGTACATAGACTTATTTTATTTTACAAATTATTTTTGGTTTTCTTTTAATGTCAATATGTATAAGTATTATATACATTATTTACAAGATTCTAAAAATATGAATTTGTAAGAATAATAACTATTGAATAAAATGAATATTTTAATCGGGTACTATATACAATGAGGGTCAAAAACCTAACTTCCACAGATGGACTCTAAAAATTATGAAACTATTTTTATAAAATAGTTCATGAAATGCTATGTACAATTAAAGGTGAGTTTGGGTGATTTGGAGTTTTTATTTGCAAGATATGGGTCTGTGAAGTTGAGATTTTTGCTTTTTATTCTGGGTATAAAATGTACACTGAGTATTATTTTTGTACAAACTCAATTTTGTATTTTCATTTACATTATTATCTACAACTTTCATGTACAAAGTTTCTTTATTTGATGAATAAATATTTATGTACAAAATAGGTGTCAAAATGCATAAATGAATAAATAAATGAGGTATTTATTGTATATCGGCCCTTATCTCCCCCTACTTTATTCCTTGTCGACCAATTCCATGCTGGCCTTGGTCTCGGGGTTATGGTCTTAAAATATTTGCAATATTTTATTCCTTTTTCTTTTCTTCTCTTTATTCTACAATTTTGGCATTAAAAACCTTATTTTATATACAATTAATACAGATGAGTAATGAATGTTATTATGTTCAAGTTGATGCTATTTACATGCATTTGCTGGGGTTTTTGAGGCCAAAATGATAGAATAAAGGTGATGAAATGGAGATTCATCACCCCCCTATACTTGCCTTTGCTAGTCCCTAGCAAACACTTATGCAATAAGCGCAAAAAGAATAAAGAAAAGAAAAGGAAAATGCAAGAAAAATAGAGTGAATTGGGGTGCTTTCAGTGCAATGCATGTCCTTACAAAATCTGAATTTGGAGCTCCTGTCAGACCTTGGGTGTGAAGGTGTGTGGAACCTAGTCGGGAACCAAATTTAAAACACAACAGCCTTCGAGAGTCACAGAACTCGGTTCAACCCTCCTCAATAGCCGGGTCAGAACTAGTCTACATCATACACAAACTCTTATGACTATGGAGCTGACTTGTACAGTGTAAGTGATAGTGGCTCCCCACCTCAGAAGTGGCAAAGAAACAACCTCCCCCATCCTGGTAACTCTAATGCCTCGGTCTAGCAACTCTTTCCTCGAGAAGCGGGGTATTCCCTTCTAAGTTCAAGTGCAACCGGCTCAAGAAGAGGGGGAAGAAGTATAGACTTTTGGAAGCTCAGCCAGTGTAGCCGAGTCTCCCGCTGCAAGCTTCATGAGATGAAACATGGATAACATAAGCTTTTGCTTTATTGAACTATATACACTCCGGTGGGGTTATTAAATTTTCAATCCGACCCACCACTTTTTTGGAGTTCTCTCTTCCTTCCCTTTTTTTTTTTTCAATTGCATCTGTACAACATATCTACATGGTGCAGCCTATATACAAGAAATTTCTCCTTGAGCCAGTAGACTATCCCTCTTTTGAAGCTTTATTGCGACCCACGGCTTCAGTCCTTAGACTTCATCACCACTAGACCAAGTTGAGGTGCACTTCCTTCACTATAAGAAGAAGAGAGGTTCCGCCTAGAAGTACTACCCTCATATGCCACCCCAAGCCAAAGGAAACTGCCTCCTCACCACCTCATCCATGGAGAGCTATGTGAAAGGTGCAGGTGTCCAAGTTAGGTCACGGCCGACAAGAGTCATGCGTGTGTTTCGAAAAGTTCTAGTTAGTCCACTGAGGTGCCTTGAACCCAGCCCTGCTTTCTCAAAGAATTAAGTCTGACTGGACCTGAAGTACCTTAAACCTAGTTCCCATAAGGTTCCAGTGCAGTTAAGTGCAGTAAGGTCCAACCGAGCTCCACTCTGAGACTTTATGAGACTGATTCAATCATCAAGCTCACTCAAAAAGAGTATGCATGGTATGCTTATGCTATGCACAATGAATGATGCAATTTTTCACAAAGAAGCAAAGAATGTTTTTACACAAAGAAATTTTGCAAACAAAATAAGAGCTTGACACATACAAAGAGTATCTACCATTATTTACATGGGCGTACTGCTTTATTTACAAAATATATGAATTTATACAGACTTTACATGGAATAGTTTATTTAGGTTGTTGAGAAAGAATTTTATGTACTTTATTTCTTATTTACAGGTATTTGTAATAGTGATCTTATCCTTCAGTTCTAGTTTTGAAAATAGTTTTGCAAACTATAGTACACGATAATTTTTGCAATCATTTACACGCATTTGAAAACTATTTTTGCAAAGAATTTTCACACTATATGTACATTTTTCGCAATAATTTTGACAAGCATTTTTCAAAACATTTGCACATAGGTTTTTGAAATCCTTTCTTTCACACAAAGAAAAAATTTTGCAATCAACACAGTTTCACGCATTTGAAATCATTTCACATCAAATTTTCCAAAACTGGTCACACTATTTTTCCAATCATACTGTATAGGTATCTGATTTATTAATCAGTAGGTACAAGAGAAGAAAAATTGTCTTTTACGTATAGTATGGTTCTGTTCTTATAAACTTTATTTGGCTTATTCCTTATTTACAAATGAAAGATTTTTGTGTGGATTCCTCAGACTCACTTCGAGAATCATTTTCACAAGGGTTTTTGAAAACTCTAGTCCAAAATAATTTTGCAATATGTACACGCATTTGAAAATCCTTTTACAAATGTTTTACACAACATAGATAGATTTTTCAAAACACCTTTGACAATCAACTTTTCACAATCATTTGCACACTAATTTTCACACATTTTGCTTTCACTCAAAGAAAATAGGTTTTACATACAAACTATTTTTTTTTTTAATCGTTGAATACTTGTTCACGCTATTTTCAAACAAATTTCACAAGATTTTTCAAAGGAGAAAGTTTCGTAGAACACTTTTCTGACTTACTAGTCAGTATAATTACAATGAGTCTGAGGAACTCACAATCATCTTTCATTATTATAAAGCTACTTTTTACATTTTATTTTGTTGTTGTAGTGATATTTTATTTTTCAGTATGAGTTATGGCTTTTAGTATATACACAGTATATACGACCCCCCTATACTTAGCTGGAGCTATGTCCTCATAGATCGGAAGGAAAAGCAAAGACATAACTCGTACTGCATATAGGCAGATCTAAAGAATAAATACGAATGAAATGAATGAATTAGAAGTTGACCGTCCCCCCTATACTAAGGATCAAATAATCCGAAGTATAGCAGGTGTACAAAAAGCGGGGAGGGTCAAGGGTGAGAATACACTGATCGTACTCAGATTGTCTCCCCCTATACTTAGGGTAAGATACTCCTAAGTATAGACAAGAAGAGGAGACAATGGAGAGGATCGAACAGAAATGAGAAACCCTAGGTGCACATCCCCCTATACTTAGGACCAAGTGCGTCCTAAGTAGAGAAAACTGTCTACAAAGGCGGCACCTTTTAGATAGAAGAAGAAAATAGATAAGGAAAAGAAGAAAAGAAGAAAAGAAGAAAATCAGAGCAATAATGGTTGGAGTACATTGTCTGAATCTTTTGGAGCTGCAAGAGGTGTAGAGATATCCTCGGGGTGCACTAACTGAATAGAGTCAACAACGGCCAAGAACGAATCTGGTTCCAAGTAAGGCTTCAGTAGTTGGCCGTTGACGACGAAGGGCTGTGCGTCAGGGGACAATTCTGATATAGCAATGCTTCCGTTGTCACGCACTTCACATACTCGAAATGGCCCTGTCCACTTACTTTTTAATTTACCTGGGAATATCCGCAACTTTGCATCAAACAACCACACTTTCTGCCCAACATCGAAGGTCTTTCGTCTGATGTGCCGGTCATGCCAGCGTTTCACCTTCTCTTTGTACATCAAGGTGTTATCGTATGCGCAGTCTCGGAATTCCAAGAGCCTGTTCAGATCATCCTTTCGCTTCTGACCACCTTTTCGTGAGTCCAAGTTACAATTACTAATTGCCCAAAGGGATTTGTGAATTAATTCCACGGGCAGATGGCATGGTTTTCCATATACAAGACGGTAGGGCGACATGCCCAAGGGAGACTTGTAGGCCGTACGGTAAGCCCAAAGAGCTGAGTCCAAGAGTTGAGACCAGTCTTTTCTGTTTGGCCTAACAAGTTTCTGCAATATGGTCTTGATTTCTCTATTGGATAACTCCGCCATGCCATTGGTCTGCGGATGATAAGGAGATGCGACGCGGTGATCGATGCCGTACTCCTTCGTTAACTTCTTGACCTCTTTGTTGATGAAATGACTACCCCCGTCGGATATGAGAATCTTCGGTATCCCAAACCGCGAAATGATGTTCTTCTTCAGAAACTGGCAAACTGTTTTGCTGTCGGCGGCTCGGGCGGGGGTAGCTTCAACCCAACGACTCACGTAATCTACGGCAAGAAGGATGTGCTCAAAACCTTGGCTGTTAGGGAAAGGTCCCATGAAGTCAATGCCCCATGCATCGAAAACATCTGCTATCTGAATGATTTTCAGAGGCATTGAGTCTTTGGCAGTGAGTGTTCCTTTCAGTCGCTGACAATCAAGACATCTTTTAGCAAATTCTGCTGCATCCTTAAATAAAGTGGGCCACCAGAGGCCACACTGCAATACTTTCGCTGCCGTACGATCTCCAGAATGGTGCCCACCAGATTCGAGCGAATGACAATGCTCGAGGACACTAGATTGCTCCGTCTGAGGAATGCACCTGCGCCAAATACAATCTGCTCCTTCCCTGAATAGAAGGGGATCTTCCCACTGGTAAAAGCGGATGGTCGACATGAATTTGTTCTTCTGATTCTTCGACTGATCCGAAGGTATTACCCCAGAGGCGAGGTAATTTACAATGTCAGCATACCAAGGGAGGGCATCCACGGCTAAGATAGCTTCGTCAGGGAAGGTCTCTGTGATAGGTGCGTTGCTCAAAGGAGAGTCATGCTGCTCTATTCTGGAGAGGTGATCTGCTACCACGTTCTGAACTCCAGGTTTGTCCTTAATTTCCAGATCGAATTCCTGGAGGAGAAGGATCCAACGAATCAGTCTGGGCTTGGCATCCTTCTTCTGCTGTAGGTACCGAATAGCAGAGTGGTCTGTGAAAATTGTGACCTTGGACCCCAACAGATAGGATCTGAACTTCTCTAAGGCGAAAACCACAGCCAGCAGTTCTTTCTCTGTTACTGTATAATTTCTTTGAGCTTCATCTAACGTTCTGCTGGCATAGTGAATGGCATAGGGCGCCTTATCTTTCCTCTGCCCTAGAACAGCTCCGACAGCAAAATCTGACGCATCGGTCATTATTTCAAAGGGAAGAGTCCAGTCTGGAGGCTGCAAGATTGGAGCTTGAGTGATAAGCTCCTTCAATTGATTGAAGGCAAGGAGAACTGGCTGATCAACAATAAACTCTGTCTCCTTGCACAAAAGTTCTGTCAGAGGTCGGGCAATGCGGCTGAAGTCCTTGATAAATCGTCTGTAGAATCCCACATGCCCCAAGAATGACCTCACATTTTTTACTGACTGAGGTGGCTGAAGGTTTGAAATGACATCCACCTTGGCTGGGTCGACTTCCATGCCACGTTTGGAAACGACATGGCCCAACACAATACCCTCTGTGACCATAAAGTGGCTCTTTTCCCATGAGAGCACTAAATTGACTTCCCGGCATTTCTGAAGCACTCTGTCTAGGTGCTCGAGGCAAGAATCGAAACTGTCACCATAGACGGAGAAATCATCCATGAACACCTCGAGAAAACTGCCTACCATTTCGGCGAAGACTGCTAGCATGCATCTTTGGAAGGTTGCGGGTGCATTGCATAATCCAAAGGGCATCCTCTTGAAGGCGTAGGTGCCGAACGGGCAAGTGAAGGTAGTCTTCTCTTGATCCTCAGGGGCGATCGCCACTTGGTTGTACCCGGAGTACCCGTCCAGGAAGCAGAAGAACTCCTTGCCTGCTAATCTCTCCAAGACTTGATCAATAAATGACAAGGGGAAGTGGTCCTTCTTGGTTGCTGCATTAAGGCGGCGGTAGTCAACACACACCCGCCAGGATGTCGGTACCCGAGTTGAAATCTCCTCTCCTTTTTCATTTGTGATCACAGTAAGCCCGGATTTCTTGGGAACTACATGCAGGGGGCTTACCCACTTTGAATCGGAGATGGGATAAATGAAGCCTGCATCACACCACTTTGTGATTTCTTTCATTACCACGTCCCGAAGGTTAGGGTTTAGCCTTCTCTGAAATTCGCGGGACGGCTTGGCATCGTCTTCTAGATAGATATGGTGTGAGCACAGAGCTGGATTTATCCCTCGGAGGTCTGATACGCTCCAACCAAGTGCCTTGCGGTTCTTTTCTAAAATCTCGAGAAGTCGAGATTCTTGATCCAGATTCAGCCTGCTGTTGATGATGACTGGATGCATGTGTTCTTCACCCGTAAGGAAAGCATACTTCAGGCCTGCAGGAAGGGGCTTGAGTTCTGGTTTCGGTCTGTCCCCTTTACCGGTCACTTCTGATACCATGCTGGTGGTGGAATGTATTTTGAGACTGTTACCATCCTCAACATCCTGTTGAGATCCCAGTGATGTACCGAACGGTTCTGCGGTGAGCTGATTATGTTCGGTCTGGAGTGAATGCTCAAGAAGATGCGCCTGCATCTGAGAATCTGTCTCCCACAATTCATCGGAGCCTATGCTGACCGTGCTTTCCAAGTCCTCCTCAAGAGTGAGGGTTTCTTGGGTCCATGGATCGTCCAATGATAACTCTGAATCTCTGATCTCTGCAATAAACTCACAGTCTGCTTCTGATGCTGCTTGACTCTCATCAAGTGTGGCGTTCTGCTCCTTGTTCATGTTGATGGTGATTCGCTGGGTCTTCGAGCTGAAGGTGATCCTTCCAGACCCGTAGTCAACCACGGCGCCTGAAGTACGGAGAAATGGTCTGCCGAGGATGATAGGAGTCTGGAGCAGTGGTGCAGGAGAGTTCATATCAAGGATTACAAAGTCAGCTGGGAATTTCATATCCTGCACGGTAACTATCACATCTTCCAACAAACCGCGGGGCCGCTTAACGGATCGGTCAGCGAACTGAAGGATCATTCGTGTCTGCTTGAGCGGTCCCAGCCCGAATTCTTGCATTATGGACGAGGGTAGAAGGTTGATGGAAGAACCACTGTCAAGAAGAGTACGCTCGAAGACCTGATCGAAGATCACACAACTGATCAGAGGTGCACCTGAGTCTTGCTTTTTCTGGGGGAGGTTGGTGATAGCTACAACTGTGGCCATGGACAGAACGTGTTTTTCTACCTCTCGGCGTCTGTTGTCTTGCGCTGGGCGACGTCTGTTAGTACATGCCTCTTTCAATCCTTTCTTCACAGCTGGCATGTATTTCACGGCCTTTAACAAGGGAATCTCAACAGTCAATTTATCCAAAATATCTACAACACCAGGATCAGACAATGCAGTTTTTCTTTTTGCCATTTTTTTGGATTTTTGTATTGCATGAGGAAAAGGAATATTCACATTACTGGCAGGGAAATTAGAGTTCTTATTTACATCAAGATTATCGCCCACAGAATGTTGTACATCCGGACTACAAAAAGGCGTACAAGCTGGATTTAACTCTGTTGGTGCTGCTGGGCGATCAAAAAGGGTAACATTGGCTCCATCGGCTGGCACAGGATCGGCTGCTGCTGGCGGCTCCTCCAAGGCTGGCGCGGCTTCACTTCTGCTACAGGCTTCTTTTTGGTGTTTTTGTTTTTGCGGATTTTTTTGTATTTTTGGCTGGAATTTCTTCTGGCAATGCACGACGGCTGGACTGGCTTCTCCTTCCTCTTCCTCCTCACCCGCCCCTGGAGCTGGCACGGCTGATGCGGAAGATGACGATCCACCTGTTTTTTTATTCACCCCATATCTGGTAGCAGGCGGAGGCAAGGCCCTACCGCTCCTGAGAGTAACAGCATTAGAAAAAACAGTAATATCATTATCACACGCGGACTGGACATCACATTCTACCTGCTCCTTCTTCTTGAAATTGTTGGGGTTGGCTTCGACCTGCGCCGGAATGGTAGTGCGAATGGCGGTCAGGTCATCAAGCCGCTTGGTCATCTCCGCTAGCCCTTGGACAAGCTGGGCTAGACACTCCATGGTGGGATTAGCTGGGGGCACATCAGAAGATGCAGCGTGCATACCACGCTGCTGTTGGTTAGATGGATGGGGAGGCTGCTGATGGTGTTGCTGTGGTGGAGCAGGAAGTTGAAGTTGTTGGTAGGACGGAGAGGGATACTGCTGGTATGATTGAGGCTGAGCAGCCGCGTATTGGTGATACGGCTGTGGATGGCGATACTATGGCTGCTGCTGATACGGAAAGTTCTGCCTCCATTGGTGTGCGAACTGAGGAGGCTGCTGGTGTTGCTGAGAGGGGTGCCCAAAACGACCACCCTGAGGTTGGTGGTACTGCCGGTTGGCAAATGGCTGACCCTGGAGTTGTCCCTGAGGACGGGTCGGCTGTGCATCATTAGTCCAAACCCCATTAACTTCCTGGACCAGGGGTGGTGGCGGGAACACTGAATCGGTGTCTGAGATAAACTCTGGTTGGTACACAACCATCTGCTGTTGCGGCTGGCTCTGATCAGGTGCCTGCACGTAGTACACGTGCTGAACTGTCGGTGGTTGCTGGCTTGGCTGAGGCTGGTGTAGCGGTGGTTGCTCGTCTTTTCTCTCAGCTGGAGCTTCGAGCGGTGCTGCCGACTGAACAGAATTGATGGTACCTACCAGCAGTTCTAGCTGCTTGGTGATGTGATCCAGTTTGTCCAAACTCTGGGTCCTCTTCTCTATTAAGGCGAGTTTTTCGAGATCTTTTGATCGCTTCTCGATAATGTCAACTTTAGAGAGATGCCCCCCGATGATGCTGAGGTTGGAGCTTTCATCTCTCTCTGATTCCTTAGATGCTGCCATGTGCACTTGCTTTTGAAGGATCTGGGGTTGCTTCTGATAAGCCCTGGATGAAGAGAGGGCGGCCTCTCCCTCGGCCATTTCTTCGAAAATTTGCCAGACAACATCTTCATCCTTGTTGAAATGGGAGCCCCCACACGCTGCGTCCACGAGCCTTTGACTTTCAATATTGAGTCCCCCAAAGAAATGCTGGACCAGGCTGGTCTTAGGTATCTCATGGTGGGGACACTTCTCCTGCAGATCTGTGAATCTCTCCCAAGCCTCATGTACGGACTCATGTGCACCTTGGGAGAAATTGCTAATACGGGCTCGCATCTGGTTGAGCCGACCGAGAGGATAGTATTTGTGCAGGAAGGCAGACTTCAACTCCTCCCAGGTCGTCACGACCTTTCCCATATGATTGACCCAATAGAGGGCCTTGTCCTGTAGGCTGAAGGGGAAAGCCGTCATCTTTACAATGTCCAGGGGGACATTCGGATAGTGGGTGGTGCGGCAAATGCGGGAGAATTGCTGCAGGTGAATGTATGGCTCTTCATTGGTGTTGCCATGGAATGCAGGGAGAAGGGCTATGAATTGGGGTTTCAGCTCGAAGTGAGCGTGTACCGGTGGGATGAGAATCCACTCGGTCATCTGGCTGTCTCCCGGATTGTATGTTTCCTTGAGGGTCGGTTTCGGCGGTGGTGGGAATTCAGGATCATTATTGGGGTCATCACCACCGTCTCCTCCTCCACCTCCTCCTCTGCCTCGGCCTCTGCCTCCATCATCATCGTTCATCATATCATTCAACATATCCTGAAAAGCTGTCTGAGTGAGGGCCTGTTCGGTCAGCTGCTGTTGGATGGCCTGGATAGATGCCAGTAATTGTGCATTGACCTGATTCTGATCTGGCGCCTGTCCCTCTGGTGTGGGTGGCTGCTGACCCTTGCCCTTTCCTCCGGGAGCCATGTCAGGGTCTGAGTCGGAAGAGATGAACTCCGGAGTAGTCTCCAGGGCTCGCACTGGCTTCTATCTGCATAATGAGACGGTCCGAATCAGATCACTTGCCATAAATACTCAGCTGTCGTGATGAGGCTGGAGCTTAAGTCAACCCCAGCGTGTTGTGAATGGAAAAATGATGTAGACTGTAATCGACTCCCATTCACAACGGCGGTAGTGGGACAAAAGTGATCCCAGTTTATTGGGTGGCCAAGAGAAAGGTAGAAAACGAGGAGTCTGGAGTCCGATCCGCAAAGTCCGGATCAGTTCTCGGGAATCGCCTCGAAATTATTGGCGAAGGTGAGTCCATGGAATCGATGTAGGTGTCGGCATGGTCCCGACGAAACCATCCATGGATCAACTTCACGGAGCACAAGAGAATATCGGATTTTGGAAGAACGATACGATGGTCAACGAGGAACAAAAAGAGTGTAAAACAGTAGAAAGGCTCGGTTGAGCGGGGTGGTCAAAGGAAGACATAACAGAATTGGCGCAAAGGTGCGGGACTTTGATCTTTGAACCTTAATCTAGATTCATACGAACACAAGACAAAATCGGGTTCACCAACTCACGCCATGTGAAGCCGTGAAAGCTCGGCTATTTATTATCTTTTCATTTTTAGAGTTGTGATTTTTCAGGCATTTCTTATAACAAGTCCTTAGTACGCTACCCTATAGGAGAGAGAGTACTGCCGGAAGAGTATCCCGTACTTGTCCTCCTCCTGTGTAACCTGTAGTCTGTACTTTTTGGAATCCTTGTAACCCTTCCTGGATCCCTACTCAGCCAAAGAAAAGAGAGAGGAAGCCGATAGGCGAAACCAATACTTCGGTTCTCGCTCGTAACGGAATCACCCGTGAGCGTGCAAGAACCTACTCGGACGCAGGACGATGAGACAGACACCCCCGTGAAGGCGTGGCCTATGCTCAATACTTCGGACAGGGTCGATGCTCTCACAACAGAGAGTCACCATTGGTGACCAAGTCCTACTCGCCTACGTACGATAGAAGCGCCATTACTTCGGAAATCCAGGCGATACACAAGGCAGTTGCAGACTGGGTTTTGGGCTCTAATCCTTAGGGGTCGCACTCGCTCGAGGGAGTAGGGTTTTGGTCCCCCTCCAAAGTACCTGAAAACAATGAGGGCTTTATGAACCCGGTACAAGGATAGTCCATTACAGATTTTAATTAAGGTCAAAGTTTATTTAGCAGTCCCCTTGTTTTAATTTTTGGGTTTTCACTTTTTTTGGATCTGTTTTCATACCAGCGCCTAACGTTTTTGTAGATTTTCATTTAAGTCCTAGGTGCTCAAAATCAGAGGGAGATAGCGGAAAAGCCATGCAAGTGGTTCTATGATGGAAATCTCACCATTGAACCGAATGATGCATGCTGAGCTAGAAGACTTACAGTGCATCCCAGCTCTCTCCATGTGGTATGCAAAACAGAATTTTTAAACCTATCTACATGGCGGTGTGCATTCGTCAAAATCGCCCTAAACATTAGCTGCTATTAACGTGAAGAACCATAAGCTTGGTCATTCATCTTTAACCTAAGGGTCCGGTCTTGGCTCACCCCTCCTCTTCTCGACACACTCGAGTTTAGGAGTAGCGCTTGATGGGGCTCGCTCACGGCACGTGGGTTAAGAGATAAATGACTTAGCTGTTTAAGTTTGACTAGATCCATACGAAGTGGACTATAGGAACATGCATTCTTATTAATGTTTGGACCTAGCTACCGAGTCAAGCAACCTATATCTAGGGGCTCCAAGCACACAAAACAAAGTAAAATAAAGGCGAAAAGCACAAAACAGCGGAAAACAAAGGAAAGAAGGCGGTAGAAATCACGGAAAACAACGATGAGGCCCCCAGGTGAACAGACACCCGGGCACTGGACCTCATTGTGAAGAGTAGAGTCCTGTTAATTATTACATGCCAAAATTGTCTCTCTCTCACCAAAAATTACAGAGATAATCCTAAGTGTTCTAAGCCTATCTAATCCACATCTCCTTGCTTCCTTGATACTCTCTCCTGATGGTCATGCGAAGGGAAGACCATCCTCCTCCAAGCTTGGCTGCATTGGCCTCCTAAGAAGCCATCCTTGCGTGGCGGACCCTCGCATCAAAGTCACAAAAAGAGTGTGTTAGAATAGCTCGAATCAATCAATTATAGAGCACATAAAAATAATCACAAGAAATGGATCAATGAAGCACAGTGATTAATGGCAATAAAATAGCTGCTCACAAAATATCATCAATTATGAATCAAAAATGCACACAAGAATGACAAAAATAACGTAGGCTATGCTCATTGCTCCCCGGCAACGGCGCCATTTGATAGGCCCCAGAACCGACCGGTCTTGTGTTCCACACAAGGCGGGAGCACAGTCGTAGTGTCGACCAACCAAATCCTGGAGTCAATCAACAATTAACCCACAAAGCAAGAATGTATCAATTAAGTCCAAAAAAATAAATGTGAATTAATTTTTATTACTTTACAACAAAATGTATAGTGACAAGCATGTAGAGGTCGAACCACAGAGAGCAATACAAAATGCGTAGCCTAGATGTATCACCAAGTCATCCATGTGTGAAGCTTGTTTTTATGTGGGTTTTTAATTTTATATATATATATATTTTTTTTATGCTTTTTATTTTGTTTTCATATTTTTATATATTTCTTTTACATTTTCTTTTTATATATATTATCTATATAGGGACATAGATATACATAGAATATATAATATAGGTATAGGGATATATATATATATAGAGATAGGTGTGAGGAGAAAAAGATATATAGAGTACATATATCAATATATATGTATTTATGCAAAATATAGTATCTACAAGATCTTTTTTTTTTTTAATTTCAAAAAGGTCCTTAATATAGGACTATATTAATGGCCGAAAACAATTAGGGCTTTTAAAAATATCAAATGAATCCAAAAATTGCCCAAATTAATTTTACTAAGTAAATAATATATATACATAATTATTAAACAGAGAAATATGTTTTTGGTATTTTTCTGGGGTTTTTACATTTTTTTGATGGACTTTGGAGCTTTTTAATTTTTATGTTTTTCTTTTTCTTATTTTTAGGTTTTTTCATTTTCTGGACTCAATATATAGATATTTATACCATATATATTTTTTTTGGAATTTTTCAAAAACATTTTATAATTTTTTTGTATTTTATAAATTAGACAGTGAAGAAAATGCATGTTTTTTATTTTTAATAAATACCAAAATGCAACAAAATTCAAATCTAAAAATATAACAAGCAAGGGTACCCTAACAGGAGCATATGCCTATTTTTTCAAAATTTTTCAAGGAAATATAGAGCACAAAATAAATAGACAAAGCATCCCAAAATATATGGCCTGGCAGGGGCATTTTTGCAATTATAACATTTGTTCGGGGTGTCCATGCAAATATCACAGTACAAATAAACATTTCTTTTTATTTTACAGGCCATTTTACAATTATCAAAACCCGGCAGGGGTTATGTGCAAAAACTCCTGCGCCTCACGTGGGACTACACGTGAGGCGCAGAGGGACCCATCTGCAAATAAAATTAAACTAAGGGATCAAACTGCAAATTATACAAGTTATTTACAACGTGACATTTTATTTTTGGAATCAAATATTAATTACAAAAAGGCGGGGGGGTGTATGTGAAGTTTACCCCCTCAGGCGCTTCATCCAACGGCTGATCTTCGCTCACTTGCCACGCGGCGCCTCCACGTGAGCCGATACCGCTTCGCCGATGGAGGGCTGGGATTAGATCACTTGAGGTGATCTGACGGTTGCTGCGGGGCTCCATCCAACGGCTCCCTTCTAATCTGGGACCTTCATCTTCATCCAACGGCGGAGAGGACGCCTGGAAGAACAGGGAAGAACGCTCGCCTGAGCGAGCTTCTCCCGGCTGGATCTCGCACCTCCGCCGTCCATCACTGCTCCATGGTGTCCCAAAAGCTTCCTGGAAGGTTCCTCTGTCGTCCGGAGGTGTTGGATCGACCAGAGGTACACTGGAGCACCCTCGCGAGGTCGGAGAAGAAGTGGGGCTCCAGGTACCTCCGGCGTGACTTGATTTCGCCTCAGGGTGCTTATTTGCGCACCAGACCTGCACAGGAAGATAGCATGGCTCGAGGGGATGCTCCTCGACCAAAAAGGTTGAAGCTGTGCAGCAAAATGAGGTGGAACGGAGGAGCTCCGACGAAGGGCGGAGGAGGAGCTCCGATTCGCCAAGACCTGGGGTCCTGGGTTGAACAAGTGTGTGCATTTGATGGAGAACTCGAAGGGGATGGAGATGAGGCGATTTAGGCGGTCGGAGACAGATAGGATCACAGTGGGGAAGTCGCCGGAGCTCAGCTCCGGCGAACTTCGAATTTCGGATTTTGGCCTAAGCCAATCATCTAAATGCTAACCTAAGGACTGGAATTAAAAGCTAATACTAAAACCTAACTACTAAGCAAGAAAGAACAGCTCTTATACCTGGGGGCCTCCAGGGAGCAGGGCGGACGCCGGAGCTCCGCCGCGTCAAAATTCTCCTCCCTCCGGCCGAGTCTCGATGCTGGGCTACTCCCCCTGTCACGAGGAACAATCCAGGCACAAGATCTAGGCGTTAGGTTGGAATGAAAGTGGCCAAATTCGAGGAGGAAGGCGGAGCTTTTTATTTATAGACATTGACGAGTGGCCTTATTGACCGGCGATTATTGATTAAACCAATGAGTATCAGATTGATCTATGATCTTGGCGGGCATCATGGATGATCAGAGGACAAATCTTGTGAAGGAAGCGAGTGCGATGGTTCACTGAGCCAGGCGGGAAAAATGGCAGAAATCGGGGAAAAGACAGGTTGCGTGAAGTCAGACGCCTGGAGGTCCAGTTGACCGGGGTCAACGCGCGGAGGGATTGGGTTGGTCCACCTCAGCCCGCTACAAGACAGAATAGGGAATATTTCGCGAAATTGAATTATTTGGCATAGTAAATGATTTTATTATTTTTTTCCTATAAAATAAAAAATGTGTATTATTTCATGTAGTATTTATTTGTGATTTTTATTTATTTTTTTGGATTATTTTATTATGGTTTTATTAAAATAATGTGTATATGTATGTATTTACATGTGTTTTTGTGTATTTTATTTTTAATTTGTTTATTTTATTTTATTATTTTATTTTCTTATTTTATGAATTTATAACTTATTTTTATGAGTATAAGGGTATTTTTGTTTGATTTTTATGTATTCATTTACATTTTCAAATAAATATGTATATGTATAAGTAAGTATACTTATAGGTATTTTACCTATAGATTATATACATCTTATTTATTTAGTGAATTTTCTTTATTTTTCTTTTAGATTTGTATTTTTAATATGTTTTATGTAATATTTACAATATTATAAAAAAATGTGGATGAATAAATAATAAAGGAATAAAATCCCCTTTTACATATAAGTGGTATAGGTATTTTGTCTATGTGGTACATAGACTTATTTTATTTTACAAATTATTTTTGGTTTTCTTTTAATGTCAATATGTATAAGTATTATATACATTATTTACAAGATTCTAAAAATATGAATTTGTAAGAATAATAACTATTGAATAAAATGAATATTTTAATCGGGTACTATATACAATGAGGGTCAAAAACCTAACTTCCACAGATGGACTCTAAAAATTATGAAACTATTTTTATAAAATAGTTCATGAAATGCTATGTACAATTAAAGGTGAGTTTGGGTGATTTGGAGTTTTTATTTGCAAGATATGGGTCTGTGAAGTTGAGATTTTTGCTTTTTATTCTGGGTATAAAATGTACACTGACTATTATTTTTGTACAAACTCAATTTTGTATTTTCATTTACATTATTATCTACAACTTTCATGTACAAAGTTTCTTTATTTGATGAATAAATATTTATGTACAAAATAGGTGTCAAAATGCATAAATGAATAAATAAATGAGGTATTTATTGTATATCGGCCCTTATCTCCCCCTACTTTATTCCTTGTCGACCAATTCCATGCTGGCCTTGGTCTCGGGGTTATGGTCTTAAAATATTTGCAATATTTTATTCCTTTTTCTTTTCTTCTCTTTATTCTACAATTTTGGCATTAAAAACCTTATTTTATATACAATTAATACAGATGAGTAATGAATGTTATTATGTTCAAGTTGATGCTATTTACATGCATTTGCTGGGGTTTTTGAGGCCAAAATGATAGAATAAAGGTGATGAAATGGAGATTCATCAATCCGCTAGCTCCTATATATGTACTGGAAACATGCACTACCTGATAAGTCACGGCCATGTACTTAGCATTCTTCTTGCAGAAATATCATCTCTAAACTGTGTTGAGTACATGAATGCATAATGGTAGGTTTTTATACTCTTCTTGTTGCCTTTTTCTGGATCGGTCAATGATATCATCAGGTTAGATTCCATTTGAGCCACTTACAGTTAAAATGTTGGTAAATGCGTATCGAAGACAAAATGCTTAATTTTAATGATGAAGTTAATAGTGGTGCTCCAAAGACGTTGTTATGTTTTGATGGTGAAGTTGGGCAGTTGATTTAAGGGAATCATCGATCCTCACAAGCAATGAACCATGGAGATAGGGCATCCTAGTGCATGAGCATAGCCATTTCCTACCGGGTTCCATCCAAGATGGAGTACGAACTGGACAACTTATACACTGTGATGTGCAAGGGAAACACTTTATATGTACATGTTAGTGGAGCTGTGACCACCCATAATTACAAGAAGAGAATTGATGTTTATGAATTCTCCATTGGGTCCATGTTCTTGGCTGAGATTTTTTATCATCATTATTACATGACCTGTAAAACTAGGTTATAAATTTCTTGTTTTACTTGAGGTCTCATATCATTATCGAGATGGAAGCACTAGAATGACATCATGCTTACTTTGTCCAGCCTCTAGAGTTCTCCATTTCCAGAGCATTCAATCTATCCCCAATCTAATTATGTCATCTGATCTCAAACAGCCTTAAATAAGTCTATAAGCTTGTTACATATATCCCATCTTTTCAAGGTGAGATTAGTATGTCAATATCATACAACTATGTATTAGGATCCCATGAATACCCCAAAATTTAAAAGTGGTAAAATTTGCAGTAAAGTGGGAGTAGTGGAATTCTATACATTTACTGACCTAGTCATTCAATAGGAACAAACAATAAGTTTCCCAATGCAAGAGAATGGTTTTAGAAATAAAATATCTTAGAACTGTGAGCACCAAAGTATCCAGACAGTGGGATGTATACCAACTTCGACTATGATAACAGTAGTGATAAAAGAATTTATCTTTACATTGTATATAGCTTATGTGAGGTTCTATCAATTGAAAGTGATCCAGTATTTTTTTTACGGATGTCTTTGGAGGTATATATCTAAGTATACTCTTCATTATGATTAGGCCAAATATTCAAATCCCTTGTCAGTTGCTAGCATTGATTTCATGGTGATGATTATAAAATTTCATGTGAAGGGACATTTCATGGTGTTTGGGTATATGGAGTAGGTGCCGCCAAGGGAGGGACATGTACTCTTGGGGTTCCGGGTAGAAGCTTAGATGATTGCGATCCCAACTGCTATTGTAGCTACGATGGTTGGGGGACATGTTGCTTGGCACACTGAGGTGCTAATCTGACGGTGTTGGCCTTGGCACTCGTGTGTTTTAGCCCGGTGCTCGAGCGCGGGCCAAGTATCCATTGTTGGTGGTATAATGTTTTTGCTTGTTCTCTTAGAGTTAACACTCGTGTACAGGCCAGTGTAGGCCACATTGGTCGGTATTTCGAGTGAGAGCGCTAAGAGGGGAGTTCAGAGAAGAAGTTGGTTTAATGATGTTGGAATGGGATATAATTCTCCTGGGCATAAGGAGGATAGAGTTATTCGTGATGATTCACGGGTTGGAATCTTAATTGTGAATCGGAAAAAAAATTGTGAAGTGGGGCTAAGTGGACGTGTTAGGAACTTAGTTAGGATGCATTATACCCCACCGCATGCCTACGGAGGCACCCCAACCCTAAGACGTCCTTTTTGCCTTAGAGTCATAGTGTGAGGTCTCATATAGGCCAAGACCACAGACTATCCACGAAGCTTGGTTACTCATATACATATCTAATACTAATAACTAGAATGTAATTCTTTGTCAGATCAGTTATCCAGTTTATTTCTCTTTCGCACACATTTAAATTATATCCTGCATTTTTTGTATAGTTTTATTAATCGTATTGGGAAATTTTGCTCATAACGTACTTACGTGTGGATCTGCAGGTTTGCAGCAATGATTTATTGGAGGCACCAATAATTTTTGTACAGCTTCACCTTCTTTTGTGTTACAGTGGTTGGTAGTTACTTTAGTGTTTCCTATATTTACTTTCTTTTTGAGAGACATGGCATGTAAAGTATATAATGTATGTGTGGGTATCTTCTATTATGCATACATGTATACTTTTGTGGACATGGATGATCAATGGAAATGTATGAAATGTGAACATGTTGAATGCAAGGCGAGGAAAAAAAATAAATTCCAATGCTTGTTGCTATTTTCTCCTGCTTTTGTGAATTTCAAATATTCGAGTGTGGATTCTATGTGAGTGGATTGGTTTGTCGAGTACCCAGATCCTAAAGGGGGAGGGGCGTCACAATCACCATCGTGAAGAATGATAAAGGAGAGGAGATCACGACCAGAGTACCCACTCCTTGGTGAGTGTGCGTAGATTACAGAAGACTCAATCTCGCTACCAAGAAGGACCATTTTCCACTACCCTTCATCGACCAGATTCTTGAAACACTGGTCGCGAAGGAAAATTTTTTCATCTTGGACAGGTATTCCGGTTACGATCAAGTTGCTATAGCTCTTAAAGATCAAGAGAAGACCACGTTCACAAGTCCATTCGATACATATGCTTTCAGACGTATGTCGTTCGGGCTATGCAATGCCCCAACCACATTTCAGAGGTGTATGCTTGCAGTTTTCACCGACATGGTGGGTAATTTTCTAGAGGTTTTCATGGATGATTTTTCGGCTTACGAGGACTCCTTTGATAAGTGTCTTGATTACCTAGATTGAGTTCTTCAGAGGTGTTGCGAAGTAAATCTAGTGCTCTCGTGGGAGAAGAGCAACTTCATGGTGACTAAAGGAATTGTGATGGGTCATGTTGTATCTAAACGTAGCATGGAAGTTGACCCAGTCAAGGTGGAGGTGATTTCTAAGCTAGAGCCACCAACAACTCTCAAACAAGTACGATCATTCCTGGGCCATGTCGGTTTCTACTGATGGTTTATCAAAAATTTTAGTAAGTTGACCCGACCGTTGATAGAGCTTCTAGGCAAGGAGAATGATTTCATTCTCGATGATTGTATGCTCCTTGCCTTTAATTAGTTGAAAGAACTCATCACTCAGGCCCCTATCTTGCAGCCACAGATTTGGACTCAACCATTCGAGATGATGACAGATGCGTCAGATTATGCCATCGGTGTTGTACTTGGACAGAGGAGAGATAATGTCCCATTTGTTGTTCACTACGCTAGCTAACTCTCGATGAAGCCCAAAGGAATTATACAGTAATTGAAAAGGAGCTGCTAGCGGTAGTTTTTGCCTTAGAGAAGTTCAGATCCCATCTCCTCGAGTCCAAGGTCGGACATCCGATATTTACAATAGAAGAAGGATCCCAAACCACGTCTTATTCGGTGGATCCTTCTCCTCCAAGAGTTTGACCTTGAAATCCGAGATAAACCTGGGGTCAAGAATGTGGTGGCTGATCATTTGTCCAGACTTCCCGAGCATGAATCTCCTGAGCTGAACTTGGAGCCTGTTATAGAAACCTTTCCATACGAGGCAATTCTGTCGGTAACCTCGCTTCCATGGTATGCTGATATTGTGGACTATCTTGTGTCCAAGAGAACTTCACAAGATTGGCCAAAGCTGAAAGTAGATAAGTTTTTGTCTAATATTGATTTCTACCAGTGGGAGGATCCATATCTATTCCGTGAGGGGGCAGATTGCATCCGGAGAAGGTATATTCCTCAGGAGGAAGTTTTGAGTGTCCTTGCACTTTGTCATGGTAAAGAATCAGGAGGACACCATTCATGCAAAAGAACGACAACAAAGGTACTCCAAAGCGTCCTATGGTGGCTAACCTTGTTCAAAAGTGCAGACGAATACATTAAGCATTGCACTGATTGTCAGAAGATGGGTGGAAACATTGCACTATGAGACACAATGCCTCTAAAGTTTATCTAGATTTCAGATGTATTGTGTTTCCACCATGAGACACAATGCCCCTAAAGTTTACCTAGATTTCAGATGTATTTGATGCATGGGGCATTGATTTTATGAGTCCATTTCCGAACATTCAGGGCTATGAATATATTCTGCTTGCCGTCGACTATGTGAGTCGTTGGGTGGAGGCTATCCCTTCCCGAATAGTCTATAGTCAAACTGTTTGTCGATTCTTAAGGGATAACATCATTGCACAGTTCAGGATCCCCAAGATTCTCATATCAGATGGAGGAAGCCACTTTATCAACATAGAGGTGAACAAATTAACGCAAGAATTCTGTATTGAACATCGTGTCGCTTCACCTTACCATCTGCAGTCCAATGGCTTGACTGAATGTTCTAATAGGGAGATAAAGACAATTCTGCAAAAGCTTGTACGTCCGGATTGCAAGAACTGATATCAGCTACTTGATTCAATTCTTTGGGCTTACAGAATCGCGTACAAGTCACCATTAGGAATGTCTCCCTACCACCTTTTCTATGGCAAGCCATGCCATTTGCCCATTGAACTTATTCATAAATCTTTATGGGCCATCAACATCTGCAACTTGGACTCTGAGAAAGTCGGGAAGAACCGAAAAGTGGACCTGAACATATTATTGGAATTCAGAGATTATGTCTACGATAGCAACCTTATGTACACATGGAAGGTCAAAAAGTGTCACGACAAGCATATCCGTCACAAGTCCTTCGAGCCGGGTCAGAAGGTCTGGTTGTTTGATGTGAAATTGAAGATCTTTCTAGGCAAATTGAAAAGCAAATGGACAGTGACACATGTGCGTGACAATGGTAGCATGATTTTATGGATTGTCAACTGACGCACAACCTTTGTAGTCAATGGACAGCTTCTGAAGCCTTACCTAGAGCATGATACATTTCTGTCTGTCGTTGAATCTATTCAAGTCGTTTATAAAGAAGACCTGAAAGCAACCACTGCCGCAATATCAGATGAAGCAAATCAAAATATTGTTCAATTATCTTTATTTTCTTCTTTTCTTCTTTTTCTTCTTTTTATTTTTTATTCCTCTCAAAAAGGTGTCACCCCTTTCATCACTGTTGTACTTACGACGTGCCTTGTCCTAAGTATAGGGAGTGTTCACCCCAAGTTGTTTAATTCTCTGATCCCTTACGTTTCCCGTCAATCTTTGACACTCTGCTTATACTTAGGGATATTACACCCTAAATATAGGGGGGACAGGTCGAGCTGATGATTTCGTACATTCCCACCATTGACCCTCCATGCCTTGTGTACAGTCTGCTATACTTAGGATTATTTCATCCTAAGTATAGGGGCGGCATTCAATTTCTCATTCTTTTCATTCCTTCATTTGTCTATTATTTACTCGTTAGGCTTTTCTATACTCAGTACGAGTTATGTTTTGTCTTTTTTTCTCTCTGATCTATGAGGACATAGTTCAAGCTAAATATAAGGGGGCCGTATATACTAATACTTTCGCCATAACTCGTACTTTTGTATTCTCAATAATTATGGCTAGAATATTGTAAAATTCGTGAAAATAACTTAATAAAGAGACACATAGTACTCCTCAAATTCTTGTTGTATTTACTGATTAATAAAACAGGTAATTTTTTTTGCAAAATGTTTGAAAAATAGTTTGAAAATCTTTTTGAAAAATCTTTTGAAAGCTATTTGGAAAATGTTTTGTAAAATATGTTCAACCTTTGAAAAATATTTTGTTTGTAAAAACTTCTTTTCTTTGTATGAAATAAAAATGTTTTGAAAACCGACTTGCAAATGGTCTGGAAAATGGTTGCAAAAATATTTTGAAAAATCTATACATACTATTTGAAAAACCTTTGCAAAATGATTTTTAAATTTTTGTAAATATATGTAAAATTATTTGTAAAAATTATTTTGGACTATAGTTTTCAGAATTGTTGGTAAAATGATTTTCCAATAACTTTTGAGGAATATATACATCACACAAAAATTCTTTACTAACTGTATATATGAATTTATAAAAACGACCACATATCCCTTGAAAATTCTTAGAAACCCTAACCCTTGTAAATAATAAGATGCATCTCCGTGTAAATATTTGTACCTAGTTTTATTCTAAAAATATGTTGTTTTGAAAAAAACCCAAAAATATTTGTAAAAACCAAAATACCAAAATATTTGCAAAATTGCATAAAATATTTGCAAAACCTTTTTCAAAAAAATCCATAAAAAGTTCAAAATTTTGAAAATTTCATCACAAAAATATTTTCTGTATTATGCATAGCATTTGCATTTTTCAGATTGAGTTTGATAATTGAACAAGTCCAAGTAAAATCCGAAGATTTGAGCTTGGTCGGACCTTGAATCTACCAAATCAGAGGAACCTTATAGGAACCGGAATTGAGGTACTTCATGTCTAGTTGACTTAATTTTTTAAGAATCGTAGACTTGGTTCAATGCATTCCTGATTGCCACGTGGACCAACCATGATGCTCTATCTGTTGACTCGGTCAACTGACCGATCCTCGTCTGCCACTTTGACGCACCTAGGTTTTGACCTTTCTTCACTCTTTTTTCCAAGTTGATACAAGCATCGACTTGGTTGGATCTCTTCTGAACTTTTTCACCAAGATCATTGGTGATTCACGCCCGCTCGATTCCTCAAGATGTGGGTCACTACGTTGCCAAATCTACCTTGATCTTCCTAGTCGATCACTCACCCCTATTTAACCTCTTCTCCATCCAACCTTTGCTTTTTGATCCTTCTACCACCCAAAAACCCTAACTTTGAGCCTTGATCCTCAATCCTGGTGGAAAAGGAATCTGGTCGACACCTTGAGTGGTCATTTGGGCATAGAATCGTAGAGATCTAGGGTCAGTCGTCAACCTCGCCGCAGCTACTGCTCTTGGTCGTGTTTTGTCGGTGAGCTCTCTTTTTCTTAGTTCTTTTCATTCCTTAGGTTAGTAGTAGCTTATTTTAGCTTTTGTTTGAATTCCGTCTATATTGCCGAAGTTGCCAATCCTCACGTACGGTGGAGCTCCTACTCCGTCGCTTGTTTCCATCCAAAATCGACTCCCTCCTCCTTGCATATCCCCTCCAACTCCTTCCCATTCGTATTCTCATCATTCCAGACATCCCAGTTCACCTGGATCTTGCATAGATCTAGACATCAGATCTCCTCCCTTTATCGTTCATCGAAGATCCCCACTTCGACGTACCCTTCGCTCCCCCGACCCTCTGAAGCCCATTGGAGCTTCACATTTTTGCCGATGACCATCTCCTACAAGAAAAACCAAGAAATGAGACCTCGTAGTTGCCCATCGACCCCCAGGAGAAGCCTCAGGTCTAGATGCTCCGCTGGACAGATCCAGACCCTCTCGCACCATTTTGAGACCTTCCCCGATGCAGGAAGACACCGACATGCTTTTGAAGCCATCAGAAGAAAAGGAGCCTCGGGCGTGAAGATTTTGAACATCCAAGTTCATCTAGGCTGTGTCCTTTGGCCGTTCTTCCTCCACACTTTAGAGTTGTCGATCTTGCCATTGTTCCTCCCGTGCTCCAGCCACCGTCCGATTGATCATAGTAGCACAGTCGGATCCTTCAAACACATGGTAAGTGGGAAGATCATCACCGTCGATTCACGCCTCTATGCTGGGTATTTTGCATAGTTCACTCAACAATTTTTGTAATTTAATATTTCGTATTTAAACTTTCCTCGGTCGTCGATATATTTCTGTTTTTTTGGTAAAAGACCCTTGCACTTAGTTTATTCACACTTTAGTCCAGTGCCATGCCAACTAACAAACTCCGGAATTTTTGCACTTAAACCCTCGCATGTTTGGTTATTATTATTTAATCGGAAATTTTGAATGTTCAATATTTATTTTTGGTAGAAATTGCATCTTGGCCCCTGATCTTTATATATTTTGAATATATAGCCCTGGTAGTACATGCATTTCTAGTATTTTCTCTATTTATTCAATACCGTTCCTGTGCTCCAAAAATTACCAAAAAATAGGATTAAGTTCATGATAGCAAACACTTTCACGCCATATTTTTCTTTTTGTAATTTAGGACTTTTAAATATTTTATAAACATAATTGAAACACATTTATTCCCTGTTTAAATTAGAAAACCCATAAAAATTAAAAAAATATTTTTAAAAATTCTAAAAAAATATATTTTGTTTAATTAAGTGTTTTTAGACTTTAGACAAAAAAATCATAAAAAAGAAAAAGAAAACTCTTAAAAATAAAAATTCCCAAAATCCTTTATAAAATATCTAGAAAACCTTAAAAATACCAAAAAATATTTTTTCTATCTCTTAATTTTCTTTATATTATTACCTATGTATTAAAACTAATTTGAAGAATTTTGGATATCATTTGCTATTTTTATTATCATTTCAATCTTGGCCAATTATTGAATCCTTGATTTGGGGTATTTTTGACTTTAAAAATCCAGAAAATTTAGCAAAATTTACAAGAAAATTATAACAATAGTAAAAAATTATTTAAAAATTAAACAGATTTTATTTCTTATATTTTGAGTATTTTTATTAGTATTTACAATTACCTTATCCTATATTGTATATATAGTCTTACATATCCTATATTATATATTTAAAAGAAAAAGAAATTAAAAATTCAAAAAAAATATAAAAAGAAAATAGAAAATTAGAAAATTAAAATAAATAAAAATAAAAAACCCACAAAACCATAATTTGGCTAAGTAATTGAAAAGACAAATTCTTGAGATTGATTGTTATAACTTACCTTGCTCTACACCTTTGTTTCCCGTGTTCGACCCATACTTGCTTGTCACTATACATCTTTAGTATGGTATAATAAATTTTGATTCATACTTGCTTGCTTGATTTATTCATTGTGTGGGTTGATTGTTGATTGAACGCAATTATTGAGAAGTCATCACAGCAACCGAGTCCTCGCCTTGTGAGGCTCATTTTAGACCTCTTAATTTTTGCCTTCATCACAACCGTCGTAAAAATTCAATCCCCTACAAGGAGATCACCACCATATGCCCTAGATCAGATCAAGACCCTTGGATCTCCATATCTAATGGTCATGGCCCTGCTTCGAGCCTCCGTTCCACGCTACTAGGCTCAGACCCGCCGAGGTACTTGCACCAACCACGTGGATTCTTGCCCTAGCTGCATAACCGAGCCGCATGCTGAGCCTCCTACCTTGTGCTCCCAATTACGTAGGTGGGCAATCTATAATGCCCACCCGTCAACTTTTGTGATTTGCACTTTGGTTCATGCGCATGAACATTTATAAGAGACCCCCTCTGGATTTTATTATTTACAAATTTGCCATTGGCATGCCTTTTCAATTGGTTTTTAATTATTTTTTAAATTAGTTTTTCTTGCATTAGACTCCTGGATTTATTGATTAATATCTTGAGCTACAAAACTTCAATTTTGATGAAATCGATCCCATTTAGGTCCATTCTTTATTCAAATAGTCTACTTGAAGCCCTAATGATCTTGATTTTTGTAGTGGATTAATGCTCCTGATCTGTGCATCTTAATTTCTTGATTTGTAGTTGAATGTGAATCATGACCGAGGGAACTAGAAAGTTGTGTTTTGAAATTGAAACTTCAAGTAATCTTTAATTTAAGATTAACTCGTACCCTTGACCTTAATATCAACACTTGATTTCAAGAGCTAACTGTGATTGTCGTGCATTTTATATCATACACATGTTATTCATTTTGTAGCATTTATTTTGCACAAAAAATTGTCAAATACTCATGCATGGACCTAGTTACTTTAGTTGAGCTAATGATTGACTGAATTAACTTTTTAACACCGAAAATACTAAATACACTCGTTTCCTTAAGCGACTTGCTCAGAATAAATAAATATACACCAACCATAACTCTTCATAGAGATATTTACGTGGTTGGTTTTGATCAAACCACTCTTAGTCCGACTACAACAATAACTAGTAGGAGCCCGTGGAGTTTGCAAGGGTGAAATATTGTAATTGACATTTACATGTGGAGTTTAAGAAAAAGTTCACCAAATTTGAGCATATGACAGAACATATATTTGTCATGATGTATGTAGGTGTTTTATAAAATTCACAGGTGCATGCACTAATGCTTTGTAAATTACTTATTCGCGGTTATATAGAACTTTTTAACAATATAAAAATCATACACGTGTTAGGCAAAATTTGAAGGAACAATTTTTAGATTTCTCCTTATAAGATTTATGCCAATTTTCATCCATTTTGTTTATTTTATTAAATTTTATCTTTTGTCTATGCAAGTTTATTCAATTAAATTAGAGGTTTCTTTATTACTTATAAAATTTGGAAAGATCCTAATTGCAATAGTTCCTCACAGGTTTCAATTAATTCCATATGCACATTTTTGTTTGCTTTTTTAACAAACTTTTTATCTATTAAATAGAATGTCTTCATTTGATTAATATTTAGAACAATGACTACACTTTTTTGATAAAGTTTTATATTAAAGCAATCCAACATATTGGTAGTTTTCCAAGGCCTTAAATTCTACAAAATCAAGTGTCATGGAATTGTCATTGTTGGCTAGTAATTATTATATAATTTTTCTTTATTTTCCAAGAAAGTAGAAATGTAAAAGAAATTGCCAATCACGTACGGGGATGTGGGGGTGCAATGAGTGCATTCTCACGCCTATGATTGGGGAGTTCCGGTGTAATAGATTAAACAATTACCTTCACACTTTCTCATTATCAGCAATTATCAATACATATGAATATATATGGTACAGCAATTAAGTAGTGCATGCATGACAGTTTTTAAATTAGCCAGAATTAATTGGAACTTGATACATACTTCTTTTTTTGCTTTCTGTTTTAAAAACTAATAACATCTACATCGATGAGATTATTAGCTAGCAATTAAAAATATGTTTGAGGGGCCCTGTATAAAATTTCACCGATCACATGCTTCTCACGTGGTTTGCTAAAACGACGGGTTGTCTGTATTAGTCCTCTCGTTCTGATCTGTGGATCTGATACTCATACGTGGCTCATTGTAGCGTATTGGATGACGATCAGATATAATGGTTGAAAGATGTTTCTATCGGATGGCTTGTATACTTTACTCGAGTTTGATGAACGATTGTATTGTGATGTCAAGGATGCAATCAAGACTGTTAATACTTCTCCAATCGAACATCATCTATATACCTGGAGAAACTGCTTGTTGTTGTCCCCAATTAAAAGTATCTCCCAACGGCATTACTTCGTCTGTTCATTCTATTCTAATCGATCTAATCACCGGTGGTGGTTGATCTATTCATTGGATCTCTGTGATGCTAAGCTCCAACGGTGCTAAACTGGAAGTAGATTAAGGTAGTGCTAATTTGCGGATCAATCTCCAAAGTGATTCTGTAGCCTCCTCAACACACCTGCAAACAAGTTCAGCTTCTCGAGAGCAGACATCCCGACGAGAAGTTAGGGATGAGGTAGATGTACTCCTCAGTGAAGTAGATGAGTGAGGAGAGAATGTCTTTGACCACAGAATTGATGGAGCTTTGATAGATTGCACACAAAGGTGGAGAAATGGGTGATTTGGAGATTAAATGGGCATGAAGTCAGTTGTGGAGAATCAGATGAACAAAATCAGAAATTGAGCAGAGAAGGGCCTTCGATCAGAGTTGATTTTAGGAACTGAATATAAATGAAGACGAAAGTAGAATCAAATCCGAATAGGAACTAAACTAAGGAATTGAATCTCAAAATAACGAAAAATGGATGGAGAAGGTCGTATGTGCTTGAGCTCCAAGGAACTAGGAGTTGTAGCCTTATTATGTCGGAGGGTCGTAGAAGCATCGACCACGATAGAGGAGGCCTTCATGATGGGCAACTAATCGTACAAATCTCCTTCTCCTTGCTCACGACAGTGCCGCTTGAATGTGGTCAAGTCGACCTGTTACCCCTCCTCCCGTTCTATCATGAACTGGCTCAAGGAGCTCGAATGTGCCAAATGTGGTGACGTCCGAGAAGGGAGAGAAACAATGTGGAGGGAAGGCGGTTGAATTAGAGGACAAAGGACAAAGCAACTAACAATTACAATATGCGGCTTGGGGTGGAGGACATAAATGCCATTTTCGGGAAAGAAATTATTAAGCAGGGGTCATGTGCCCCTGCGTAATATACAGTAATGGATTCCATATAATTAACTTAGGGATAATTGTGAGTTATAAATAAGTCACTAGCACTTATATGCCTTTACATTATATTTCATGGTTCTTTTTAGGGGTGTCCATGGGGCGGGTACCCGCCCCATTTGATCGTGACCCGCCCCGCTCCGTTGGTATTAGATCACGGGTCGACCCGTCCCATTTCAACGGGTACCCAATTGTAACGGGTACCCGGTTAATGCCAATGGATATTGGCTACCGTGGGTACCCGCGGGTACCCGTGGAGATAAAGAGAGACACTTCTAATGAAAGGTGAGAAGTATAAAAATACAAACGATATATCCAACTATGTATATTCATATCTATATCATATTCATAATGATAACGTCGGGGCATGCAAATCTAAATGGTACGGAATGAATTCCGATAGGGATATATAAACATAGATAAATAAATTAATGATGATATATAAAACTATGTGGATAATGTAAACTATATGAATATCTGAAATTGGAAGGAATACAATCAAATACGGATCCAATAACGATACATTCATGTAGGTTCATCCTCGCAACGAATCAAATACGGATAAATAAGATGTAAATATATATAATCAGAGGACAACATGACAAACGATATACAAGTATACATTCCTATTCGTAAATAATTGTATTAGTTATCACTACGTTTGGTTATCGCAATGTGTGTGTGTGCTTGTGTGCGTGCACATGTGTGCGCGTGTGCGTGTACGCGTGGGTGTTGGCATGCACGCACACACGTGGGCATGGGAGTGGGCACGAGCGCACGTTCGCATGTGGGTGGGTGGGTGCGCATGAGCGTGTGCGTGTGGGATACAATTCACATTCAATTGTATTCATTACCATCATGTTTGGATGTCATGATGTATGTATATCAATTTGGATCGTATCCGATTCATTATCATATATCTTAATTCAAATGTTGACATCTATATATATTTTGATTTCAAATGGATACATATATGAGCCCTCCCATACATATAAATTTTATCTTATCTATACAAATTTGATTCTATTATTTTTCCTATCTAATTTACATGTATTTCATACCGGCATTTATTTTTAATGATTTGGAAATATATTTTCCATATTCACCGATATTTGTATCCGCATCCATATCTATATTTTTAAAATAGATAAAAATAATGTAACATCTATATTGGTATTTGTATCTAATCATTCACATTTTTGTGAATCAATTGATAATGGAAGCTTCCAACTGGGTACCCGCGGGTACCCGTCGGGTTTTTTCTATGGGGCACGGGTCATTGCATAGCGGGTACCCGACCCATCTTTTTAAACGGGTACCCGAGAGTTTAGGGTCAAAATGAACGGGTCAAGCTGGGTACCCATTGACCCGGATATTTTTGAACACCCCTAGTTCTTTTATAAGCCTTTACATTATATTTCATGGTTCTTATAACACACAAACCGTAAGCTTTTGGAGTTGTATTTTAGATTTAATTATTCGCTTGATTATATGAAATCACATCAGTTGTGGCGATTTCCATGTTGTTTATCATTTGTCTATTTTCTCGAATGTTATAGTGAGATCTCTTTCTGATCCTTATACATTGGAATAGGCATCGTCGTGTTATTAGTAATTTATGTATGTATGATGGTAAGAAGTATAGGTTGCACCCACAAAGGGGTTTTGGCCCTAGTTGTTCAATCATCCCAAAAGCATTGCTTGATCTTTTGGGTTTTGGCATAGTTTCATTAGTCAAGTCATATAAAACCAATTGATCAAACTTGTGTATTGTTTCAAACTTGTGTATTGTTTCTGAGTGATCAACCAAAAACTTAGGTTTTGGAAACCCTAATGTTATCGATCAAAACATTGATATTGATTAATCAAAAAATAATTCAGAAAAACTCAATTAATAGTTGAACAATGATAAAATGATACACCCTTAAAAAAGTTTTGAGGAGACTTCCTTCAATATTTTTATTATAGCAAGGCTGCAAAGTTAATATATTTAGACCCCATGCAATCAATGGATCCATTTAATTGAGAGGAATTTAAAGACTAAGCATCATGTCAATCATCCATCATATCTTGTTTATGAGCACTTTTCAACTTATGTTGATTGGGTGGAATTGTAGTATTGGTTAGCGAAAGGCATATGTTGGGGGTGGGGGGGGGGGGAGGGGGGGGGGGGGGGGGGTTGTTGGTTGGGGATGGATGATGGGGGACTAGGGTATGGGTGGCCAGAGAGGTGGTTGGCAGTGGGGAAGGGGGTCCGGGGAGGGGGCTTGATTGGGGAACAAGGTTGGGAGGAGGTGTTGGCAATAGCGAGGGGGTCATGGAAGGGGCTAGAAGAGGTGATTAGTGGTGGGGATGGGGGGTCACGATGCGGTACTGGGCAAAGGAGGGGGGTTGGGGTGCGACTAGGCAAAGGTTGCTAGCGAGCGACGATGGTGATGGTTGATGAAGCGGTTTTGAGGTTGAAGGTGGGGGTAGAAAGGAAGAAGAAAAAATAATTGTGAGGAAGAAGACCAAGAAAATTGTATTTGCACTCTAGATTTCTTTCTAATTATTCTTGTGTCCAAAAGTTAACGTATGCTTGGGAGATGTATGGACAAAAATTAGCCCGAATGGTACAAGTGATAATTGAGTAATGCATGCACACAACTTGATCTTGAAAACAAAGAAGTATAATTAATATTGTATAATCTAAGAGGCACATAACTCTAAAAAAACTTTTTATTTTTTACTTTCCCTACTATACTCTTATATTTTAAATATTAACCACAATCTATGAATGTGGATCGGTGTCTAGATCTTTTGATGCATCTCAGATTACATCTTATCCACTATGCCATATGACATCATAGTTGAGGCATGCTGCCGCAAGATCCGACAGCCCAAAGCATAAACCATGCGATCCATCGATCACGGTTCTACCTTATTTGATGCCGGTCCCCTCTATCCAGTCTTTTAACTTAAAATATCACTTATACGTGATTTTTTTAAAAAAAATTGAATAATGAAGGACATATATATATATACTGCCTGCGATGTAAATCAGGAATAAAGTATTGTATATATAGATATTAGAAAATCAATGTATGTAATCAATCGTCATAAAGAAACCCCATGAACAATTTTCAATTAAAACAACGAAAGAATCTTCACTACCACCGATCATAATCACCTTCAATAACCAACTTAACTACCACCACTGTTCAAAACCCTCTAATGATCAGTGGCTTTCATTTTAAAAAGACAAATGTTCGAATCCCCCAACCCCCTTCAACAAGTAAAAAAAACTACGACGATTGTTAGAAAAGAGGGATAAAAAATGAAAAGAAATCACCACCACTCCCAATATGTACATAGAGACCCATGGACGCGACCACCGTAGGGAACATCGAACACCCTCGGAAACGAATGTACCGTATCCATTAGAACACCGGGCAGCCGTTTACCTCTATCCCCGGTGCCGTCGGACACTTAGAGAGGTTGCAGTGGTCTGAGACGTCACCGCCCCACCACGCCAAGCCGTTGATGTCAAACATCCCCAGCGTGAAGAAGGAGAGTATGGCCATGAAGGCCACCCCAGCGTCGAGCGCCGCCGACAGAACGTAGGTGTGCTTGGCCCACCACCCCTTGTACTTCTTGTATATGATCAAGTTGAAGAGGATGCCCACCAAGCCCCACATAAAGTAGTTCACGGGGCCGGCAGGAGGGATAGCACCACTCGCACCGATGATGATAGGCATGTTGATGAGCTTGATCCAATGCTTCTCAGGGTACATGCGGGATAGGATCCAGACTGGGACCGGTGCAAGGAAGCCGAAGAGGAAGAACCAATTGAGCTGCGGGTAGAGGCCGAGGCGACCGAACATGCGGAGCGGGCCTATGACACCCCATATTATCGAGGCGTTGTAGAAGACATCGTCGCTCGGACACGTCCAAGGGCTGTCTGCGGGTAGCAGCGTGGTGTCACAGATGTTGGTGACGGTCGATAGGAGCCACCACGTCGTGGCAAAGTAGGCCGTCGAGGCCACGATCGTTCCTACAAGCTGCATCAATGAATTGAAATCAATAGACTCGCGTAAGCTTGGTCAGTCGGGACAAGCTCACGCGATTGCTCACCTGAACCCAGAACATGGACTTCGGAGGGATCTTCATGTAGTGGCCCAGCTTGAAATCGCTGAGGAACGTCACAGCTTGAGCCATGCTGATGTACCCGTATGTCTTGAAGGCCACGTTGGCCAGGGGCTTCCCGGGTAATATGTATCCGATGATCAGCTCTGTGATCACGTTCAGACCCGGCGACTGCACGCGCATTACAATTATTGTTAGCTCAAAGTTAGCTTAACCACGAAAACGATCGCATGATTCAAATCCTACTTGGTTGGTTGTGGCGGTGAGGACGCCAATGGGTAGGGTGAAGACAAACGCAAGGGTGCAGGCCATTAGAACGCCCCACCAGGGGAGCTGGAGCTCCTTCCCAAAGCCCTCGCAGGTGTAGATGGAGAGGGGCACCATAATGATCAGGATGATGTGGAACCACCACTGGGGCACGGCCTCGTAGTTCTTCTTCATCAGCCTCGTGTGCACGTCCGCCGACGTGTCCATCACCGATGCCTTGAACTGCCGCCAAACCATCCTGCACCATTACATAATATATATACAGATCACGCAAAAAGCCATGCATACATGATGTTCCCCAGCCAGTTCAGATTTAAAAGACCGTTTTGATCTCATTCTAGTGCTCAATTTGGCTTCAAGAGGTGTTGCTTTCATTTTTTACGTATAAATTGACTTGGACAAATTAGTATTGCACTTAATCCTAAACAGCCACTTTAAAAATTTTAAGTCAAGAGGACGCGGCTATGAAAAAGTGGTGAACTTGTGTTTTGACGAATTTTCACTTTATGACCAAAAGAAGGTTAAGATATCAACAATATCTTGAAGATTTCATTAGTTAGCATAATTATCTGAGACACCAATACTTTTGCAGGAACGTATTTTCATGCATTCAGACTTGATCATATTTATGCACCATAAGTAAACGAGAAAGAAAGAAAGACATACTTCCCGTTAAAGAGGATGACGTGGGTGACGGCGGCGGCTAAGGTGGCAAAGCTGAGGCCATAAGAGATGGCGAAGAACATGCTAAGGTGAAGCTGTCCCACAGAGTTGTATCCCTCCTGGGTGAACTGAAATGTCTTGGGGTCGAGCACGGCGCTCACGTTGTACCTGCCACCTTCAGCATTGAAGGTGTGCGACGAGATCAAGGGGAACTTCTTGGCATCATAGATGTTATTCCAGTATAGAAAGGGGATCACGATATAAACGACTATGAAGAAGCCAGCAAGGATGTTCACAATGGCGAAGCCGGGTGTTCCGAGTGGGCTGCCAAGGAAGCCAGCAACTGTGCCCCAATCGAGACCAAAGGAGCCAATGCCAAGTCCCGCGCGCCCTGCGCCTATCTGGTGGGCAGTCACAGAGTTCTTCCAGATCAAGCAGACGACGGAGATCATGGAGATGGAGGGGAATAGGTAGTTGGGAACGAGGTAGTATGCGAAGCTGCATACGAGAACGACGAGGAAGAACTGGAGCCTGGTCAGGCCTCCCTTGGGGCGCTTCTCCTCTTCGTGCAGAGCCCTGATCCATTGTGATCATGGAGACAATTAACATCAAATTAAAGAATCAGTTTTACATTCATCAACTGGGTCTATTTCAAACGGCAATTTTCCATGCTGTAACAATGATCCCACAGAATTTTTTTCTAAACAAATTAAATTTCGATAAAAACATGAGGACTTGCATGAGACCTTGTAAAGAAAGAGAGGCAAACCTGAAGAGTGACACCTGAACAAGGTTGGAAGGCCACCACATGTAAGGAGAATCCACAAGGAACTTCCTAAATATACCGGCCCATCCATAACCTAATATCTGCAATTCCAAATCATGAATGACTCGATACAATTAAAGACAAAGTACTCACCTTCAAAAGTTGCTGACATAATATACTCATCATATGTAGGATTTTTTTAGTACTATATAATATATCCATCTTATTTATGCATATATGCATGTGCACGCGAGTAAATGTGTTTGTACGAGTATACGGCTTCAACATAAACATCTTGTAGAATTCTTTTTTGAACAAAAGAAGGGAAGCAAACCTGAGTTGTCTGGGTGAGCAGCATGGCCGCAACCGGGTGCAAGTGGCGGTGGTAAAAGGCCATGACAATGGTAACAATGTTGAGAGCGTACACGCCGCTTGAACCAGCATTGGCAAGGATGGTGATAAGCACATGCTCCTTAACATTGAAGGGCCCCGGGTTCAGGGAGAAGGACCAGGACGTGAAGGGGACCTTGATAGGAGCCGTGGGCAGCGTCGCAGCCATGAACCTGCCGAGCGGAAGGACGACGATTTGCGCCGAGACTGACGAGATGCTGAGCTGGTTCTGACGGTAGCCAAAGAACTGGTTGAGGAAGGAGAGGAGGATGCACGAAGTGATACCGAGGAACCACATGCGGAATGTGAGCACCGGCACCGAAGGGTCGTCGGTCGGCGGCACTGTAAGGCGGACCTGCTCGATAGGGCAGTCGTTGACATCCTCCTCTGCGTTCGAAAAAACAGGGTGTACGTACTTGAGTTAAATGTTATGTACCATTACAAAAAATACGATTTTATATATAATCTGTATAGTTTAACATAGCTGCCATCAATGCATATGGAATGATCAACCCGAGAGTGCGTAGCATATAGTATTGTTACCGGAGACAAAGCACACCAAAAGAAATCCGCATCTCTTCCGTTTCCAAGTGTTTTCCCCCCAATTTCTTAGTTAAATATTTTTTTAGCTTTGTGGTGAAACTTATGTGCAAAATCCAGCATTCTTATATAGTATATTGGTTATAGCCGGTTTTACCTTGTAGGTGTAGCGTGGACGTATAAAAATTATATGATTAAAAATCAGAATAGAAATTCAAAAAAGAGGGTTCAGTTATTTCTCTATGATCTCCTAAGCCTGGTCTTCAAAAGCAGAATTCTTATGGCTTTGAAAAGTTTAATGCATGGATCCAGGGCCACTCGCATGACAGATAACGAAGACAAAGAAATAAGTAGAGTTTATACTTCTTTCTTAATAAGTTGATTTAAAGATAATGAAATGATAAAAATGTAAGATAAAAGATAATGGCCAATTTAATCATAATGTAATTACCTTATCTCAAAGATTGCTTATAAAAAAATAAAATTGAATTACTCCAGGTTTATCTTCATCCGAACAACAAGAGGATAGGAATTTTCGATGAATGGTAAATCTAGAAAAAAGAGTCGTCGTCTAGAAAAAGAATCGTTACCCTCATTCTCATATTACCACTCGGAAACGGAAAAAGGATCGTCTCGTAATTTTCCAAATATTAAACATAAAAATTCCTCAACGGTTTATCGTGAAGACACGATATTCTTGCATTCTTAGCCAAGATCTAATTAACTATAATTCACCGTATACAGTATGAAAAAGGTATATGTGATATTTTATTTGAAAAATGAAAAGCCAGATGTGAATAAATTATCTCATAAATACCGAATAAAAAACTATCCTCCAACCTCTTCATAAATTGCTTGCCAAATTATTCCTAAAGTCCATCCAATATTTTGACATCAGAACGTGACAAATATTATGACAATGGCTCCCTTCGTATTTACGAGGTCCATCACGTGGCAATGAATCGGAAGAAGACGAAATTAAGAATGCACATGACATTTTCTTAACCACGAGTACCCATCTTCGAATCAAATGATAGCGAGTCAAACTCGAGTGGATATTTTACTTCTAGGAATCTCTCCGGCTAACGTTAGCAACTTCCCTCACGTGAGTAAGCCACATCCATAGGAGAGTTAGAATAAAAAATGTAATGTGATTTTATATTGATTTGTGATGAAATTTCTGTCTAAATTTGTCCCTGAGTTAACCCGAATTAACAAGACACACCACCAACCAAATTAGATCTGAGAAAAAAACTGCGCGCATCCTTTTCCCCCAACATTTACAGAACTAAAGATCAAACATAATCGTCCACATCTACAAAACAGCCGGTTCGTAATTATAAGCTAAATCATAGGAACAAACAGACGGATGCATCCTATATCACACGATTGATGCAAAAATGATGAAGAAGCACAGGAAACCACAGATCTAACCTGTTTCGGTATGCTTGGAGGGCCCATCGATCTCGAAGTGGTGGGCATCGGCGCCTTCGGTCATTGCGGCGGCGGTGGTGGTGCTAAGGCTATCTGCGCAGTCTCATGCGCTGGGGGGAGGCGCACGGACGCGCGCGGGGGAAGGGAGAGGCATGAGGGGATTTGGATCTGAGGGAATGCGAGGATTTATTGGGGCGAGCTTGGGTGGCTGTTAGCCGCTACTGCTCAAGTTTCTTCGCCGTTTGGAACTTGGTGATCACATAGGACCTGAAAAGGATCCATATGGAGTCCCGTGCAACCCGGCGTTCTGTTGTGCCTCTCTTTTTAGCCTTTTTGCCATCGCTATGGAATGCTTACGATGCGGGGAGAAGACGTTTGGACCGTCCATTCTCTAGAACCGACGGACCTGGATCATTCCAAAACAATATATCTGACACCTGTGGGACCCATCTATGAGTAGTTGGGACCTACGCTTGTTAACGTATGAGATCGTTACGGGGATGATGTATGCCCATGTTTAAAGTAGATGAAAACGAAGGTGACTATAACTATTTTGACATTCGTATTCGTATTTGTTTTAAAATAGATGCGGATATAAATATTACTTTGACATTCGTTAATATTCGCATTCTATATTGGTTTTTGAACATAATTATAGTTATAGATTTATTTATAGATGTATGTAATAATATTTTATGATTGCATTCACCATTGTTGATCTAATTGTTATGAAATTACAATATTTGTTATATCTATTTTATGTTTAAACCATCCTAAACATGTATATTAGTAAATTATTTCTGTTATTATCCGTATCCGATTCATATTCGTTTCACATTCATATTCGTTTTTAAGGATATGATAACACATTTTTCACATTCATCCATATATGTATTCGCATTCGTATTCGTATTTTAAAATGGATAATGATATAATTATACATATATTCGTATACGTATCTGATTGTTTTTATCCCTATTGGTGACGATCCAACCGTCCGGATCTATGGTCCTTGAATCAGGGGAGATCCTGAGCGTTGGAATGGAACATCGTGCAAACAGCTGTTCAAAACAGGGAGGCGGGTCGGATAATAAATAATTGGGGTTTTTCTCTTTTTTTTTCCAGCTTGTTTTAAGGATAACTAAGAAATAGATAGCATATACATAAATATTTATGCGGAGATAAGGTATGCTATCTCACCACCAAATAGTGCAAAAAGGATAAATATAAATAGATAAAAACGGACTATTATCATTGAATAGTTAGTGAGAACTAAGGGAAGAAAAGCGGAAAGGAGATAAAAAATCCTCTTTACTAGGGGTTCATAAAATCGAAAATGGATACATGTGTACTTGTTATTATATTATTATTCATCTAAAAATATAGACAAATAGAGATAATGATATTAACGGATGTGAAAACTATATTGTTATAATGTCAAAAAAATGCACACACACACACACACACATATATATATATATATATATATATGAGATGCAAATAATATAAAATATAAATATTTTACATAGCTGCTCAAATATACATGTACTTGGTGACTTACACATTAATCATAAGATTAAAAATACTAGTTTTGTAGCAGTTACATCAAATTTGTTGAAAGAAGAAATACATTTTTGTTAAATTGAATATAAATAAATAAATTTTCATATGCATGCAGATACACCTATTTATTTATCAAAACAAAAAAATTCAACTAGATTTATAGAGATATTTATATAACAAAAAAATTCAATTATATTTATATGTCAAAACATAGATACATACACAGAAATATTTGCAAGTGTTAAACTGATATTCATTTAAATAAAAGTGGAAATAGATGTCAAATTACATTATATAAATCAAACACACTAGCAGGGATGATCATTATGTCAAGCCGACTCGACCTAACCCAAAGTCCAGTGCTTTTGTGATGGCACAACTTAAGAATAAAATTTAAATTGGCCCAGCCTAGACCAAAATATAGGTCCATCTGACTAACAATGTTGCACTACAACTCCAATTCCTCCAATTCATGAGGACTTCTGCTACGCCTGCCGCGTCCTCCGTCTCGCCTCCCCATCCCTGCCCGAGCTCTTCTTCTGGAACACCTGCCTCAACTCGCTCGCCGACTTCCCCCGCCCCCCTCGGCTCGCTTCTCCTCCTCCTCTCGGGCCTTAGCCCCAACTCGTATACCCTCTCCTTCTCCATCAAGGCGTGATCCCATTCACACGCTCTCGACATCGGCCGAGAACTCCACGGATACGTCGAGAAGCTCGGGATCGACTCAAATGTGTATCTTCACAACACAGTCCTACACAATGTGGGGAGATCGAGCATGCGCGGCTGCTGTTCAATAAAATGCCGAAGAAGGATGTTGTTAGTTGGAACACCTTGATCACCCAATTGTGCAAGACCTGAGATATGGGAATTGCCCAGGAGGTGTTCGACCGGATGCCCGAGAGAAGCGTCTGGTCGTGGACGACAATGATTGTGAGGTACGTCGAGTGCTGAAATCCTAAGCTGGCGGTGGATCTATTCCGCCAGATGGAGAACGCTGGGATGAAGCCCAACGAGGTCACCGTTGTTGCGATTCTGGATGCGTGTGCGGATTTGGGCGCGCTTGATCTTAGGAGGATGCTGCATCGGTACTCGGAGAAATGTGGATTCGATGCGAACGTCCGTATTTGCAATACCTTGATCAATATGTATATCAAGTGCGGGTGCTTGGATTTGGCTAAGGGTGTGTTTGATAAGATGGCCGGTCGCACGGTGGTTTCATGGTCGGCAATGATGGGTTGGCTATGCATGGTCGAGCCAAGGAAGCACTAGAACAATTGCACAGATGATGGAATTTGGAATGAGCCCGAACAGGGTCACGTTCTTGGGTCTTCTACATGCCTGTAGCCATATGGGATTACTCGCTGACGGGCGCCGGTTTTTCGCAAGCAAGGCGAGGGACTATGGCATTGTTCCGAAGATTGAGCATTACGGTTCAATGGTCGATCTCCTCAGTCGCGCTGGACTTCTCCAAGAGGCACTGGAATTCACCAAGAACATGCCGATTGCGCCTAATAGCGTGGTGGGGACACTGGGGAGCTCTACTTGGTGGTGCTAGAGTGCACAAAAATTTCGAGATTGGTGAAGAGGCAATCAAGCACCTTCAGCGATTAGACCCGCTCAATGATGGGTACTTCGTCGTGATCTCAAACATCTATTAGGAGGCCGGGCAGTGGGAGGATGTAGCATGGGTCCGGCGGATGATGAAAGACCGGGGAGTGAAGAAGACTCCTGGATGGAGCACTATATCGGTAAATGGGAACATCAACGAGTTTGTTGCAGGTGACAGCGATCACCCGCACGTGGCCGAGATTCATGAGAAGTGGGAGTAGCTGTTGGAGCAGAGGAAGCTCCGGGGATACATCCCAGACACTTCCGCTATGCTGCTCCACATGGAGGATAAGCCGAAGGAGAATGTGCTTTTGCAGGCACAGCGAGAAGTTGGCGGTTACATTTGGACTGCTAAGCACTCCTGCGGGAACTCCGATCAGGATCATAGAAAACCTTCACGTCTGCAGTGATTGCCATGCGATGCTCATCAAAGGACGGTCCACTCAAACACTAGGGTCTGATTGGTGCTTCCAAGACTCACTTTCTGTTGATTCAGCGGGGAAAAAGTATCCACTTCTTTGTAACCAATTTTCAATTTTTCAGCTTAGCAAAAAAAAAAAATTCAATTTTCAGTACTTAAATAGTGAATCTTGAAATATATGTATATTTTAACCTTTTAAAGAAACATAGAGATAAGAAGAAATACATGAGAAATAGCATTGCCATTACTTTTTATGAAATTTTGAAGGTGCGTGGTGGGAAATGCAGAGGACATTGTCCTTCTATTTAATGGAAATGAAAGGAAGAATAAAGGCTGATTTCAGATGCTGAAGATGTTTACCCTGGTTAGCCGTTTCTTCTTACTAGTTGCTCACGGATGAAGTTCATTATGCCTTCAATAAGCATTTTCAGGCTGCCGGGAACTTATATGATGATCTGAATTGTCAATAGAATCCACCACTAAAAGATCGGCTTTGTATCCATCCGACACAGTGTACTACTATTGGACCTATTAGGCAACATCTACCTAAACAAGCACAATCATGAGATAGTGAAGATCCAAACAGAAGCACGAAATTCCTCTTGTTTAGAGAATCAAATCATTTCTCTTCGAGTCTAGAAGTAGAGGTATGGATGACCATAATCAAATCTGGAATTTGTTTAAAACCAACATTAGTTTCCTTCCCTTAGGAGCTGCTTGTTTGATAAATAAGGTTCCCATCACTATTCATCCATCCATTTTCATAAAATGATCAACGTTTTATCTTGGAATCAAAAGAAGGAATAAGGTTTCCCTCACTATTCCTCTATCATAGGTCACTCTCACAAAAAAAACTACAAATATCTATCATTTATCTAACAATCTTATCTAACATAACTCTTTTATCTTTTGTTATCCTCTCTCTCCCTTTCCCTTATTCCTCCGTCGAAAGACTCATGTTTTCAGTATAACTAAACCCCTAGCCCTATTTATAAGTATATGATTTTACAATTTTTCTTCAAAATTATAAAAGTGAGTCTTGCATTTTTCTTCTTCCATTTTTTAAGACCATAACAGAAGGACATGATCAAAGGAAGATTTAGTTGCATTCCTTATTTTTCCTTTCCAACGCCTTAAGTTTGAAAATGGAGCTGGAACCCTTTCTTAAGTTCGAGCGAAGAACATACCGATTTAAAAAGGAGAAGACAAAACACGTATTATTGGAAATACAAGTGTTAAAAAAGACTGGATTATATTTTAAAATAAGTTATCCAAAGATAAGGTTACCTATCTTATGTCTATATGATGTGTCCTTCATTATGTCTATATCTAAAATATTTATCCTCTACTTACCAATGAAATCAACTGCACAAGAACGAGGGCTAAATCTCATCTATCTCATCTTATTTCTTACCTCAATATAATCAATTCACAACGCAGTCCTGAGTTGAGATAGATTACAATGTGATGAGGCCTTTTATCTTATCGTAAGAGAGATGTATCCCGTATGCCTAAATCCATATAATCCGAAAAAAACAAGCCATCCATCGAAACAAGTATTTTTTTTAAAAAAAATACTAGTCAAAAACTAGAAAAGTGATAGAATAACGTACCATGATCCTTCGACTGCGCCATCTCGTTTTCCGTGCAGAAAGTCTGCCCCCAAGCCCTAACCTTGTTTACCTTATATATTGTTGAAAAGAAAGAAAAGATCCCAAAAAGGTCGGTCTTGAAAGAGAAAGGGATTTTGATACCAGGATCCCTACATACAAACCCCTGTAGTCTTTATAATTACAGCACGATCCTTGTAAATTATATGACGATCCATGTAATAATCTCAACGACTCCTACATAACAACTGTAGATAGAGTAGTATAACTATAGGGGTTTAAGGTATAATTACAAATATTATAGGGGTCATGGTGTTATTAGGCAATATTCTAAGGATCATGTTGTAAAATCTCAAAGCAGCATTGCTATTTTTAGCCGTACTCCCCGAAACAAGCCTAAAACGGCTGCTTTGGTGGGGAAGGGTGTGATGACGTCTAGGTTCATGCAATGTGCAACTCTTGCCTTATTAGCAACGCGGATGGTGCGGGACGCGATCGCCGTCTCGATTCAATCACGCACCTCCAGCTCAGGGGCAGTCAGGTTCATCCAGTAGTCCAGAATTATTCCTAAAAGGATGGTGCAGAATTAATGGTAGAATATTAAGTTGGGTAATATTTGTTAATGCTGGAGCGTTTTTTTAAAAGAAGAAACTTCGAATAGGGTTGTATAACATTCAAAGAAACGTAAGAATAAAGGGGTGTAATTTTGATGTTAATCATAAATGTTGACAGCGCTCTTTGCGTGTTAAGTAACATTTGCTGTGTTTGGATCCTCGGTAATTTTGCTTTTACCGCGAGAGTAAAAGTATTAACTCTCCATTAACTCTCCATCAAGTCAACACATACCTACCAACTAAATGCTAATCAGTTAAAAAATTTAATATAAAATGCAACGGCTGGAATTTTGAAGTAACTGAAAATTTTGGTAAGAGTTGGAGATTCAAATTTTAAGTGTTTAAAATTTATTTATATTAATGTATGGTAAATCATCTTTCCATTATTGGACAACAAGTTGATAAGGATATCATCTTTGATTCTCTCCTCCAAAACTGTGAGATGTAACATTTTAGTTTTTAATTTTTTTATTTCTCATGTATTTCATTATCGTAATTTTTTTAGTCAACTGCAAATTGTACAAACCATGTTTCAATACAAACAGTGAAATAACTGCTAGATGATTTTTTTGCTTGAAAGAAGGTTATAGGAGGTCAGATAAGAGTGATGAGATAGCTAGAAATCCATGAGCCGAAACAAGAACGAGTTGTCTTCCTCATGTGTTTATATCAAAGAAGAAAGGAAATGAGAAATTTGTTGTCTATGATTTTGTGGAAGGACATAATCATCCTCTGCACATTTCCCAATGCACTTGTATGTTGCCTTCACAAAGAAAAATGTCAAAAGCACATATTATTCATGCTGAGTTAGCCGATGATGATGGTGTTAATTTAAAGGGGGTGTATGATCTTGCTGCGAGAATGACTGATGGTTAACAAAATCTTGGTTATACAAAAATATAACAGAAAAATTTTCTTCGCACTAGACGTCAAAGAGATGAGTATGATACCGCTACGAGTATATTGAGATATTTTCAAAAAAGTTGTGCAGATAATTCATTCTTTTGTTATGCAAAAACGTTGATTGTTAAGAGCAAATACCGATATTTTTTGGGTAGATTCTCAAATGCTTCTAGATTATTAATACTTTGATGATGTATTAAGCTTTGATACAACATTTGGAACAAATAATGAAAATATACCATTTGGAGTTTTCACCTGTTTTAACCATCATAGGCAAATGATCTACTTCGGAGCCACTTTATTATATGATGAAACTATAGAATCTTTTAAATGGTTGTTCGAGACATTTTTGGAGTCTCATCATAACAAGCATTCTAAGATAATCTTCACGGATCAAGATGCTGCAATGTCAAATGCCATCCAAAATGTGCTACCAAAAACATATCATGCTCTTTGCACTTGGCACATAATGATTAATGCAACAAAATATTTAGCAGGATTAGCTGTGAATGGTAAAAAAAATATTGAAGCTCTTTGGAGAATTTATGCATGAGATAGAATGGGAGGATGAGTTCCACAACAAATGACAAGATATGCTCTTACAATATTCTTTGATGGACAACACATGGTTACAGTCAATGTACGATTTCAAGTATAAGTGGCCAACGGCTTTTACGAAAAATGCATTCACACTTAATATCCGGAGCACACAACTTTCAGAAAGTCTTAGTTCAGACCTCAAGGATTATCTACGGGTGGACTATAATTTATTGTTATTTTTTCAGCATTTTGAATGTGTTGTTGTGGATAAGAGGCATAATGAATTAGTTGAATATGAAGCACGTCAAAAATTGCCTAATATTAAGATGTTTGCCCCAATGATCATGCAAATGAGTAAAGTATATAAACCAACTATAATTGACATCTTTCAAAAAGAATATGACTTGCATTTAACGGTAATTATAAATGGATGCTCACAGCCAGATGATTTTATTCAATGGAAAGTCACTACATATGGGTCAGAAAAAACATACGAAGTATTTGTGAAGTCAGATTCTTCCATTATAAATTGCAGTTGCAGATTGTTTGAAATAGTTGGTACCTTGTGTTGTCATGCTATCAAAATATTAGAACACATGGATGTAAAATTTTTACCCCAACATTATATATATTACAACGTCGGAGAACAGATGTTCAGAATACAATTCTGCATACAGAAACACGAGTAACAATCACAATGATCCTCGCTTAAATACTTATGATCGTCTTACAATTTTAACATCTTCATCAGTGAAAGTGTCTTCCTTAGTTGCTGAAAGTGAAGAGGCAACCAGATATGCTATAAATGCAAAGATAAACTGTATCAAATATTTAGAATATCGTCATACTACCTCACATGAAGAAGTACATGACAATCAGACTATTCCTTAATATGCAAATGTACGAGGAGTCAAAAACTAGAAAGACCCAAAAGAGCAAACAATGAAAGCAGAAGAAAAGTTTCATAGAGAAAGGGAGGAAACATCGACACTCTTCAAAATTTGAGGTATCAAGTTATAAATGATATACTTACCTTTTTTGAAGTCCTTCTTTTATTAAACATTTATCAATAGGTTCATAGAGATAATGTACAACCTGGTAATGTCAACACAACATTGCAACTTTAAAGTCACTTAGAGGAACATGTATGTGGTGGAGATATTACCATTTTTACATTGAGTTTTATATGATTACCTCCAACCTTGTTATTAGCTTATATATTGTGGCTATATGTTAATAAATTTATTATTATAAGCGGTACAAGTAAACTTAGATATGATAAAAGCTTCTTCAAGTGGACTGGGAAGGAAGGCATATATTTGTAGGGGAATATTTGGGGGGGATATCTTGGATTCTTTCGTGACCTTTTTTTATGTTTATGTGTGACTTAATTAGTACATATACTGATATTTTATGTTAAATTCGTGTAGCGATGTTGTATGTTTGATTTAATTAACCCGCATTATTCGAAAATGAAATATTTTGTGTTGAGGTTGTTATGTATGTGTTCTTGAGTATGGTTAGATTTTAGTCATGTGGAATGGAGATGATGTGGCTTCCATATAGAACACTTTACCCACTCTAGGTAAAAGTAAATTTACTTAGAGGATCCATACTCTCATTTACTGTGTCCGTGGCTGTAATCAAATGTCGAAGAAATATATATATATATATATATATATATATATATATGGGGGGGGGCAGGAGTATGCTCCCTAGGTGTAGCTTACTTACACGCTCCCACTTCTTTTCCCCTTTACTTTTTTATTTTTCTGAAATGAAACCTATTTGAATTTATATCACAATATGCTGGCATTGTGTCATTAAAAATTCGACTTAATTCAAGACTTTTATTCTCTCCATCAAGACTGTCAAATTTTAACGATCTCAAAATTGCTGAAAATGACCCCCTTCAAATGGAGGGCATAGGAGTCTCTGTTTTTGACAAAATTGAAATGTCATGTTAATGGGATATACTGATGAATATATATATATATTCCAAAAAAATAAAAAATAGTTGGAAATAGGGATGGGAGTAGCCAATGGCTATACCCAAGGTGTAGCCTCATTTAACCCATATATATAGAGGGTTGATCCTGTGAGAGCTAAAATATGTGAGAGAATGAGAGGATTAATTATGGACCAATAATTCTATCATCTCTCTCCTCATTGATTGCAGGAGGAGAGAGAAGAGCAGAATCTAGTGATCCAGATTCATTGCCGAAGAGGTCTGCCTAGTAGTAGCAGTCAGAACAATGAACTTGCTAAGTATAAGGAAAGCTTCCTCCATTGGAGTAAAAGTAGCATCCGCAAGGATCTGAGAGCGGGTAGCGTCATATTCAGGATCAAGTGCAGCAAGGAATGCACCAACCATGGTAGCATTCTTGTATGCCTTCTGTTGCTCAGAAGTGGTCGTCAGAGGCAAGAAGCTGTGGAGCTTCTCAAACATCCCACACAAGGATGCGTACAATGAGTGAAGAGGCCTTTCGTTCTGCTTGACAATGAATATATCATACTGTAGTTGAAGAATCTCGGTCCCATTCCATGCCTGAGAATTGGTTGCTGCAAGAATATCCCACATTGCCTTGGCAGTGGTATGATGCAACACTTCATTGGTGATCTCTATCGTTAATGTACCTGACAACCAAAATTTGGCATATGCGTCATCCGCCTCCCATGAGGCGTGAATCCCTATTTTCTCAACCGGTTCATCATCGGTAAGAATATGCTTCTTATTGTTAGACTTCATAAGGCTCATGAATTGCATGGCCCAGAGCTCATAGTTCGTCCTGTCCATGTTGACAATTGGTGCCAGACCTCTGAAGGCACCTATGGTGTGTACATCTACTTTATTTTCTAACATGATACCGGATGAGGATCACAGGGATTTTGCAGACTGATAGATAGATGTCTACACTGATATGTGAGGATTCGGTTGCATATATAGACTTATGCAATCAAATCCATCAACCGAAGTGAACGAAAAGAGGGGACGACTGATGAAAGGGAATTTTGCTGAGATCGTGTCTTTCCACAAGGCGGATCGACAGTCGCTGAGTTGACCTCAGACAGACTCCCAAATCAATCAACAATTAACCCACAATAAATATATGCAATGAATATCCAAAAATGTGGAGTTAAAATTTATTATAACTCTACATGTAAATGTGTATAGGTGTAAGTACAGGTAGAGGTCGAACACTGGGAGGCGAAGGGAATGTATGTGATGTATCATGTATTCAATCCATTGTTCATGTCCATTTATTGTTTTTGGTGGGTTTGGGTTTTATATATTTTTTTTATATTTTTGTTTTTATAATTTTTATTTTGTTTTTATACTTTATTTTTGTTTTATTTTTCTTTTTATATTTTTTAATCATATAATATATAGATAAGTATTAATATATAAAGATATATATATATATATATATAAGAAGAGAGGGGGAGAGGAGTAAGATAGTATATATATAGATATAAATGCTTAGAATATATATAGATACAAATTTTTTGCTTTTTAATATTTTTCTATATATATTTTTTGTTTTTCTGAGATATTTCTAATTTTTATGTATTTTTAATTTCAAAAATGTCCACAATATAGGACTAAATAGATAACCGAGTATAATTTGGGTTTTTAAAAATATAAAATAAACTGCAAAAAATCCCAAATTAATTTTAATACATCAATAATAATATATAGATAATTACAAAAGAGAAAAATATTTTTGGGGTTTTTAAGGATTTTTTTATTTTTTTGTTGGATTTTGGAGCTTTCTGATTTTTATATTTTTCTTTTTCATATTTTTAGGGTTTTTCAATTTCTGGACTCAATATAGCTATAATTATACCATATATAATTTTTTTAGAATTTTTTCAAAAACATTTTATAATTTTTTGTATTTTTTAATCTAAATAGTACAAAAAGGGCTTCTTTTTCATTTTTAATAATTAGGAAAAATGCGAAAAAATGCAAAATAAAATATGGGCGTGAAAATACAGGGCATGAAGCATTTAACCTAATTTTTGTGGAATTTTAGAAGCATCCTAGGTATTTTTAATAAATAGATAAAAGACACAAAAATAAACAGCCTGGCAGGGGCATTTTTGCAAATAAAATAAGTTCCAGGGGCATCAATCCAAAAATTCTACAGAAATAAACATTTATTTATATTTTTGGGATTAATTTACAATATACAAAAACCGCCAGGGTGTTCATGCAAATTTCACGCGCCTCACGTGGGACTGTACGTGAGGCGCGGAAGGACCTAATTGCAATTCCAATAAACTCAGGGTCATTTCTGCAAAATTTACAAATATTTTACAACGTGCTATTTATTTTACAGTATTAAAAATTAAATACAAAAAAGGCGGGGGTTGAATGTGCACATTACCCCCAATAGGCGCGCTATCCAACGGTTGAGCGTTCTTCACTTGACACGCGTCACCACCTCCTCGCCCGATGACGCTTCGCCGATGGAGGGATGAGATTAGATCAGCCGAGCTGATCTGACGGTCGATGCAGAGCTCCATCCAATGGCTACCTTCTGATCTGGGCTGGGACCACGATCGGACGGTGAAGACGAAGGCACGAAGAACAGGGAAGAACTCCCCCTTCCCCGACCTTCGATCCGGTGCTGCTCGCTCGTCCGGCGCTCCCTCGGGCATCTGATGTTCCAAGAAGTTTCCTGGGGCTCTGCTCTGTCGACTGGAGCGCTCAGGGAAGCCGGAGGCTCACCGGAGTGGTTCAGCGAGGTCGATGAAGGATGAGGGCCCCAGGTACCTGCAGAAGAATCAAATCGACCCCAACGGGGGTCCTTTGGCCTCCAGCACCGGCAAGAAAGCTCAAGGCACAAAGACAAGGGGCTGTGGGCCTTATTTGGGTCAAAATGAGCGAAAGGGGGTGCGGGACGGTGATCTCTGGTGAACGGCGGAGGTGGAGATCAGATCTCTAGATCTAAGGAGGATCTGGGTGAATGGGAATGCCTGGGACGTGGGGAAATGGAAGGGGAAGAAGATGGAGGTGAGAGGGTGGTCAGAACACCGTGAGGGCACTGTGAATTCGTTCGCCGGAGCGTAGCTCCGGCGAACTTCGGGTTACCAAATCTACGCTAATCCTAACAACGAAACACTAATTAAAATGCAGAAACGAAATGCAGGAATGAAATCTAACTAAGAAATGTAAAAGGCGCAGCTCTTATACCTGGGGGCCTCCAGGGAGCAGGGCGACCGCCGGAGCACCGCCGCGACAAAACTTTCCTCCTCCATGGGCCGAACCGAGGTGCTGGGAAGCGCCTCCTGTCACGAGGGCTACACCAGGAGCTGATTCAAGCTTATTGGGAGGAATAAAATTGGCCAAATTCGGCCAAGGAAGAGGAAGGACTTATTTATAAACATTCCTGGGGACCCCCATGGACCGACAATTATTGAAAAATCGAATGGTTGTACAAGGGTTCCAAGATCATGGCGCGAATCACGGATGGTCAGAGAACAATTTTCATGAAGGGACTGTTGGCGACGGAGCGACCAATCGAGCGGGAAAAATGGAGGAATATCGGGGAAAAGGCGGGCCTGACGGGAGTCAGAGGCGCAGGGGGGAGTTGACCGGAGGTCAACTTTCCCTGGCCTCTGATTGGCCCACATCAGCCGGATCTTGACTTTTTTATTTAGCATAATAAAAGAATTAATTAGGGTTTGCTTATAACACAAAAAATGTTTATAAATTAATGTAGTATTTATTTATGATTTTTATTTATTTTTTTGAAGTATTTTATTATGGGTTTATTTTAATAATGTATTTATAAGTGTATTTACATGTATTTATTTTTATTTTGTGTATTTTTATTTTATTATTTTATTTTCTTATTTTATTTATTTATAACTTATTTTTGTGAGTATAAATATATTTTTATTTAATTTTTATGAGTTTATTTACATATTTATATAAATAGGTATATGTATATGTAGTTCTTCTTATAGGTATTTTACCTATATAATGTATATACTTTATTTATTTAATGAATTTTATTTGTTTTTATTTTGGATTTGTATTTTTAGTAAGTTATGCATAGTATATACATTATTATAGATGAATAAAGAATAAAAGAATAAAATCCCCTTTTATTTATGTACATATAGGTAGCATAGGTATTTTGCCTATGTATTACATAGGCTTATTTTATTTTACAAATTATTTTTAGTTTTCTTTCAATTTTAATATGTACATGTATTCTATACATTATTTGTAAAATTCTAAAAATATAATTTTGTACAAATAATGCATATTGAATAAAATGAATATTTTAATAAGCCCTATATACAAGGAGGGTCAAAAACCTAACTTCTACAGATGAACTCCAAAAATTATGAAACCAATTTTATTAAATAGTTCTTGGAATGCTATATAAAATTAAAGGTGAGTTTTGGTGTTTTGGAGTTTTTATTTGCAAGATATGGGTCTGTGAAGTTGAGATTTTTGCTTTTTATTCTGGGTATAAAATGTACACTGAATATCCTTTTTATACAAACTCAACTTTGTATTTTTATTTACATTATTGTCTGCAACTTTCATGTACAAAGTTTCTTTATTTGATGAATAAATAATTATGTACAAAATAGATGTCAAAAATGCATAAATGAAGGAATAATTAAATGGTGTATTTATTGTAGAATTAGCCCTTATCTCCCCCTACTTTATTCCTTGTCGACCAATTCCATGCTGGCCTTGGTCTCGGGGTTAGGGTCATAAAATATTTGCAATATTTTCTTCCTTTTTCTTTTCTTCCCTTTATTCTATAATTTTGGCATTAAAAACCTTATTTTATGTACAATAAATACAAGAAACAATGAATGCTATTATATACAAATTAATGCTATTTACATGCATTTGCTGGGGTTTTTAAGGCCAAAATGATAGAATAAAGGTGATGAAATGGAGATTCATCACCCCCCTATACTTTCCTTTGCTAGTCCCTAGCAAACACTTATGCAATAAGTTAGTCGGGACCCAAATTTAAAATACAACAGCCTTCGAGAGTCACAGAACTTGGTTCAAATCACCTCAATAGCCAGGTCAGAACTAGCCTACATCATACGCAAACCCTTATGACTATGAAGCTGACTTGTACAGTGTAAGTGATAGTGGCTCTCCCCAACTGAAATGACAAAGAGACTAGCTTCTCCAGAATGACAACCCAATGATTCCCTAATCCAACAGCTCTTTCCTCGAGGAGCAGGGTATTCCCTTCTAAGTTCAAGTGGCATCCAACTCAAGAGGAGGAGGTAGAGAAAAGAATGGACGGTAGCCAGTGTAGCTACCTATCCTGGGATGCAAGACCAGTGTAGTCAAGTCAATCCAGCTGCAGGCTCACAAGGTATAACTTTGATGCTCAAGCTTGCTTATTTTCTATACAACATATATACATACTCCGGCAAGCATTTTTATTTTTTTTACAAGCCTGTCCACTTTTTTGGAGTTTCATTTCACCATTTTTTTTCAACATACTATTTACAGCAGCATTTACATAAGGAGTTTTTCTTCTTGAGCCAGAAGACTATCCCTCTTTTGAAGCTTTATTGCAACCCACAATCTCCTGTCTTTAGACCTTATGGCTATTAGACCAGGTTGGGGTGCACTTCCCTCCCTAGACGAGGAAGAATGTTTCCACCCGTGTGCGTCTCAGACTGGCAAATCCAACCCCCTCACCACTCCAACTGAGTTGAGCCAAGTGAAAGGTGCAAGTGTCCAAGTTAGGTCACGGTCGGCAAGAGTCATGCGTGTGTTTCGAAAAGTTCTAGTTAGTCCACTGAGGTGACTTGAACCCATCCCTGATTTCTCAAAGAATTAAGTCTGAATAGACCTGAAGTGCCCTAAACCTCGTTCCCGTAAGGTTCCAGTGCAATTAGGTGCAGTAAGGTCCAACCAAGCTCCAATCTTCGACTTTATTGGACTAGTTCAATCATCAAGCTCTATCAAAGAAGATGAATGCAATGCAAATGCCATTTACAAATATGCAAAGAATAATGCAATTTTCAAAGAATTTGAAACAAAGAAAAAAATTTTTACACAAAGAATCTTTTTTGCAAAATAAAACAATTTTAGCACTTAAAGTAACATATTATACATCTATTTACATGGGTGTGTTGCTTTATTTACAAAGAATTTAGGATTTAGTTTTTTTATTTATAGGTCTATATGTACACTTATTAAAGAATTTTGTATATTATTAATTTTTTTATTATTTATTATTTTTTTATTATTATTTTTTATTTTTTATTTATTAGATGTAGCTATTCCTCAAACTTATTTGACACAAACTTTTCAAACAATTTCTGAAAACTATAGTCCAAAATAATTTTTACCAACATTTTTACAAACATGTACACACATTTGAAAATCATTTTGCAAAGGTTTTTCAAAACAATATATCTAGATTTTCAAAATATTTTTGCAACCATTTTTCAAACCATTTGCAAATCCTTTTTCAAACATTTTATTTCACATAAAGAAAAGAAATTTTTACAAACCACACATTTTTACACAGGTTGAAAACATGTAACAAAATGTTTTCAAAATAGTTTTCAATAAATGTTCACAAAGATTTTCAAACTATTTTTCAAACATTTTGCAAAAAATATTTTCACCTGATTTATTAATCAGTATATACAAAAAGAATTTGAGGAATAACCACATCTTTTTATTAATGATTTTTAATTTAAAAGAATTATTAGCCATATTATTAAGAGAATACGAGTTATGGCTATAGTATATACATAGTATATACGACCCCCTTATACTTAGCTTGAGCTATGTCCTCATAGATCAGAAAAGAGAAAGAGAAGACATAACTCGTACTGAGTATAGACAAGTCTAAAGAATATATATAAGTAAGAGACGAAGGAAATAGAAGTTGACCGTCCCCCCTATACTTAGGATCAATTAATCGTAAGTATAGCAGACTGTACACCAAGCAGGGAGGGTCAAGGGTGGGAATAAATAGATGAACAACTCAAGGGTGCACCCCCCTATACTTAGGACAAAGTACGTCCTTAGTACAGAAAACTGACACAAAGGGGCGACACCTTTTATTTAGATACAGAATATAGAAAAGGAAAAGAAGAAAAGAAGAAAAGAAGGAAAGAGAGATATATACAGATAGATGAAACGATCGTGGAGAATATACGCATCACTCCCCCTATATTTATGGTGAGATATCCCTTAGTATAGGCCACAACAGGAGTGACAAAACTGAACAACGAAAGAACAACGCGGTGTGTACCCCCTATACTTAGGACAAGGTACGTCGTAAGTGTAGACACAAAAATGTGGCGATAGATCTGGGGCACACAGAACATACGGGAGAAAGAATGAAAAAGGTACACATATATTCAAGCGGTGAAAAACTGGTGGGGTACAGGACGGTATCTGACAAGTGAATACCGTACTCTCGTCGTCGTCTCCCTGTGAGAACGAGGACGCAGTCAGAAGGTGAACAGACACCCCGATATGCAGTCAGGTGGGTGTCGGCTACCGGGGACACACAAATCAGTAAGTAAAGATATCAGGTTCGGTAGCAGAAATCAGTCAATCGGCTCAGAAGGTCAGCATGATGGAATATAACCGATACCGTAAGACCAGGAGGAAGAAACAACAGTACAAACTCCTCCGGTCAATCAGAGTCTCCGATAGATTGGAAGTAAAGCATATGAGACTATGTGATGCACAGTGGTTATATAATCTGAAAGTGACAAGAATACACCGAACAACACAATACATGGCTCACTCCTGCGAGGGTCCTCAAGGTGAGCACAATCAGAGAACAATCAAAGTACTCGGCTCCGTGCTCCATCAAATGGAAGACACCAGAAATGAAGCCGAGTACCTAGAAAATGATGTACTCTCCCGCAGATAACCCTCGGGGAGTAGTGCATGCTAGTCAATGAATTAATCAGAACATAAGTTCACCCTTGCGAGGTTCGTCACTGTGAGCGGGCTCAAAGGAGCCTGATCCATCAGACGGATCATAGGAACGGTCTCGGTAGGCGACAGATGGGCTACCAGCAGAAGAGACCGTCAAATCAAGAAAGTGTGGCAGCGTCCCGCAGACAACCCTCGGGGAACGTGCTGCCAGCTAGGCATGAAAATAGCAGATATCAGAAGCTCAACCCTGCGAGGACCGTCAAGGCGAGCAGACTCAAAGGAGTCTAATCAGATGGGTCCCATGATCCGCAGATCGAATATGCAACTCAAGATGGGACCAAAAATCATGTATATCAGACGACCCGATTCCGTGCTCTGCAGCTCGGAGACACAGTCAGAAGTGGGAACCGAGCGTAAAGAGAGTGTCGCAGTCTCTCGCAGATAGTCCTCGGAAAGTACTGTGATCTAGGCAAGGAATAGTCAGAAAGTGCCTCTACCTTGCGAGGGTCGTCAAGGAGAGAGAAGGGCTCGAAGGAGCCGAATCCATCAGACGGATCCACATAGTGGTCTCAGTAGTCGACAAATCGGCTACCAGCAGAAGAGACCAAATCAGATTGGAAATATGTCATAGTCTCCCGCAGATAACCCTCGGGGAGCTATGAGCTAGACATGGAATAATCAGAAAAAAAGAGCTCTGCCTTGCGAGGACCGTCAAGGAGAGCAGACTCAGATAAGTCTAGTACATTGGCCTCGTGTACCGACATGTCAGGCACACAATCACATGGGGAGGCCAATCAAGCATATCATCTGACTCGGTTTCGGGTCCCATCACAATGGCGACCAAAGCAGTGAATGAAACCGCAGTCCTAGAAATTATCGCATTCTCCCGTAGATAGTCCTCGGGGAGCTACGAGCTATATCAATGTAGGTTTTGGGAATGCTGGCAAGTCGTCTCAGGTCCTCAAAAGCAATAAATCATTCACTCATCCGGAGGGCATAAGATCATGCAAGGGAGCAAATAATCATGTCATTCACCAAACATCCCTTGGGTCAATCCAGGCAGCTGAGATGGCACGAAAAATAGTCAGGAATCCTCTAAGTGTCAGGGTGGATCAAAGAGTCAGGAGATCAAGGAGGGTTTAATCAGGAAGATGAGAGATCATGCAGGATCCGCACACCTTTATCAAGAAGTCCAAATCAGAATAATCCGTCAATCCTCTAAAATCGAGATGGGTGGAATCTCAAGATAGATAGATCAATCAATACTCATGAAATCTTCATCGAATCATCGCATCATATCATATCCTCAATCCGGTGTGCGAGAACTAAATTTCTCAATAATGCATCACACCTATGCTCTATGCATCATCAAAAATTCGTATGCATGTATCAAAGACAAATCCATCACATCAATCTCAACATCCTCAACCCTATGGGCCCGGCTTACACAAATAATTTGTATAAATAATCCTCGATGCGGGCCTCATCATTATGCACAACATTCCCGGGTAAAGGGAGAGGTGATACGGGGTATACGAGGAAGATGGATAAGAAGGGTAACACAATGGGGTGGAGAAGCTGATTGAGCGTGCGTGCCAATATCATGGGTGGTAGAAGAGTGATACAGAGGGTACGAGGAGGGCGGGCGAGAAGATCGAGACACAGACAAAATTGGGTGTTCCACACAGGGCGGGAACACCGTCAAAATGGTGGTTCATGGAGAGTGCTCTCCCTAAACCAGAGAATGAGGGTGGTACGGAGGATACGAGGAAAGTGATGAAGACGAGGGAAACAAAAAGACTTGGCGAAGAATGATTGAGCTCAAGCGCCAATATCATGACTCAATGCAGATGAAGAGAGATATGTATAAGAGAGGTAGAACGACTCAAAGGTGAAAAATGCATGACTCACACAGACGGGACCAACTACTCTAATAATGAATGAAAACAAAACGAACTCCAAGTCACAATCAATACACAAGGCAATACCCCCGATTCACCTACTCAACACAGTGAAGACCGTCAGGTGATGGTCATTTATCTTTTCATTTTTAGAGTAAGGTGAGAATCGCAAAAATTGTACAGACACTTAGGAGGCTTGGATGGGATTTGGGCTCTACTCCTTAGTGTGTACATGAGCAATTTAAAACGCATACAATGAGAGGGTTGCTCTCCCCAAGACAAGGAATCCATTACGTTTTATTTTTAGGTCCAATAGAGTTAGCAGTCCCGATTTTATTTAAGTTATCACTTTTTTTGGGTATTTTCAATGCACGTGCCTATCGAGGTTCCAATTTCCATTAACATCCTAGGTTGGCAAAAACAGAGGGAGAAGATCGGAAAAGCCATGCAAGTCGGAAAACGATGATGCATGCCAAGTAAGAAGACTCACAGTGCCTCCCAGCTCTCTCCATGCGGGATGCAGAACAGAATTTGAAACCTATGCTATATGCAAATGCAAACCGAAGAAATTGCCCTAGATTCAGAAATTGCTATTATCGTGAAGCATCACAAGTCGCTCATCCATCTTTAGTCTCAAAAAGTCCGGTCTTGGCTCACCCCTCCTCTGCTCAACACACTTGAGTTTAGGAGAAAGCGCTTTACGGGGCTCGCTGTGGCACAAAGGCTAAGAGATAAATGAGCGGCTGTTTAGAGTTTGATCTAGGTCCAAAGTGAACTATAGGTACATGCAAATAATTAGGGTGTTTGGACCTAATTCTACGAGCAAGCAACTCCTAAACTAAGGCTCATTCACACAAAATAATAAAAATAAAATAAAAGAAAAAGAAAAGCGTCAAAATCATCAAGGCCCCTAAGGGAACAATCCCTCGGGCACTGGACCTCGGGAGTCGAAGTGTACCTGTGAGAGTCCTATATTATTACAAAACTCTAAGTGCCACTCTCTCACATGAATATACATAATAAAATAGTATGCATAAAAATAGAGACTGTCTTCAAAATTTCTCTTTCTTCTCCCTTTGATGCTCTCTCCTGTTGGCTTGGCATAGAAGAGCCAACTCCACCTTGCTTGGGTGCATAGGTCCTCCTAGGAGGTCCTCCTTCGCTTGGCGGTCCCTCGCATCAAAGACAAAGGAAAGAAATGGTCAGAGCAGTCAATCTAATAATGTAAAATAAAAAATAAAAATCACACAAATAAATAAATGATGGACATGAGCAAATAATTGAATAAATGATCAAATAAGCTCACAAAATCATACAAAATCCGTTGCCTCCCCGGCAACGGCGCCATTTGATGAAAGGGAATTTTGCCGAGATCGTGTCTTTCCACAAGGCGGATCGACAGTCGCTGAGTTGACCTCAGACAGACTCCCAAATCAATCAACAATTAACCCACAATAAATATATGCAATGAGTATCCAAAAATGTGGAGTTAAAATTTATTATAACTCTACATGTAAATGTGTATAGGTGTAAGTACAAGTAGAGGTCGAACACTGGGAGGCTAAGGGAATGTATGTGATGTATCATGTATTCAATCCATTGTTCATGTCCATATCTTGTTTTTGGTGGGTTTGGGTTTTATATATTTTTTTATATTTTTGTTTTTTATAATTTTTATTTTGTTTTTATACTTTATTTTTGTTTTATTATTCTTTTTATATTTTTTAATCATATAATATATAGATATGTATTAATATATAAAGATATATATATATATATAAGAAGAAAGGGGGAGAGGAGTAAGATAATATATATATAGATATAAATACTTAAAATATATATAGATATAAATTTTTTGCTTTTTAATATTTTTCTATATATTTTTTTGTTTTTCTGAGATATTTCTAATTTTTATGTATTTTTAATTTCAAAAATGTCCACAATATAGGACTAAATAGATAACCGGGTATAATTTGGGTTTTTAAAAATATAAAATAAACTCCAAAAATTCCCAAATTAATTTTAATACACCAATAATAATATATAGATAATTATAAAAGAGAAAAATATATTTTTGAGGTTTTTAAGGATTTTTCTATTTTTTGTTGGATTTTGGAGCTTTTTGATTTTTATATTTTTCTTTTTCATATTTAAGGGTTTTTCAATTTCTGGACTCAATATAGCTATAATTATACCATATATAATTTTTTTAGAATTTTTTCAAAAACATTTTATAATTTTTTGTATTTTTTAATCTAAACAATACAAAAGGGGCTTCTTTTTCATTTTTAATAATTAGGAAAAATATGAAAAAATGCAAAATAAAATATGGGCGTGAAAATGCAGGGCATGAAGCATTTAACCTAATTTTTGTGGAATTTTAGAAGCATCCTAGGTATTTTTAATAAATAGATAAAAGACACAAAAATAAACAGCCTGGTAGGGGCACTATTGCAAATAAAATAAGTTCCAGGGGCATCAATGCAAAAATTCTACAGAAATAAACATTCATTTATATTTTTGGGATTAATTTACAATATACAAAAACCGCCGGGGTGTTCATGCAAATTTCACGCGCCTCACGTGGGACTGCACGTGAGGCGCGGAAGGACCTAATTGCAAGTCCAATAAACTCAGGGTCCTTTCTGCAAAATTGACAAATATTTTACAACATGCTATATTTTATAGTATTAAAAATTAAATACAAAAAAGGCGGGGGCTGAATGTGCAAATTACCCCCAATAGGCGCGCTATCCAACGGTTGAGCGTTCTTCACTTGACACGCGTCGCCACCTCCTCGCCCGATGACGCTTCGCCGATGGAGGGCTGAGATTAGATCAGCCGAGCTGATCTGATGGTCGATGCAGAGCTCCATCCAACGGTTGCCTTCTGATCTGGACTGGGACCACGATCGGACGGTGAAGACGAAGGCACGAAGAACAGGGAAGAACTCCCCCTTCCCCGACATTCGATCCGGTGCTGCTCGCTCGTCCGGCGCTCCCTCGGGCATCTGATGTTCCAAGAAGTTTCCTGGGGCCCTGCTCTGTCGACTGGAGCGCTCAGGGAAGCCGGAGGCTCACCGGAGTGGTCTAGCGAGGTCGATGAAGGATGAAGGCCCCAGGTACCTGCAGAAGAATCAAATCGACCCAACGGGGGTCCTTTGGCCTCCAGCACCTGCAAGAAAGCTCATGGCACAAAGACAAGGGGCTGGGGGCCTTATTTGGGTCAAAATGAGCGAAAGGAGGTGCGGGGCGGCGATCTCCGGCGAACGGCGGAGGTGGAGATCAGATCTCCAGATCTGAGGAGGATCTGGGTGAATGGGAATGCCTGGGACGTGGGGAAATGGAAGGGGAAGAAGATGGAGGTGAGAGGGTGGTCGGAACACGGCGAGGGCACTGTGAATTCGGGTTACCAAATCTACGCTAATCCTAACAACGAAACACTAATTAAAATGCAGAAACGAAATGCAGGAATGAAATCTAACTAAGAAATGTAAAAGGCGCAGCCCTTATACCTGGGGGCCTCCAGGGAGCAGGGCGACCGCCGGAGCGCCGCCGCGACAAAACTTTCCTCCTCCATGGGCCGAACTGAGGTGCTGGGAAGCGCCTCCTGTCACGAGGGCTACACCAGGAGCTGATTCAAGCTTATTGGGAGGAATAAAATTGGCCAAATTCGGCCAAGGAAGAGGAAGGACTTATTTATAAACATTCCTGGGGACCCCCATGGACCGGCGATTATTGAAGAATCGAATGGTTGTACAAGGGTTCCAAGATCACGGCGCGAATCACGGATGGTCAGAGAACAATTTTCATGAAGGGACTGTTGGCGACGGAGCGACCAATCGAGCGGGAAAAATGGAGGAATATCGGGGAAAAGACGGGCCTGACGGGAGTAAGAGGCGCAGGGGGGAGTTGACCGGAGTTCAACTTTCCCTGGCCTCTGATTGGCCCACATCAGTCGGATCTTGACTTATTTATTTAGCATAATAACTGAATTAATTAGGGTTTGCTTATAAAACAAAAATGTTTATAAATAAATATAGTATTTATTTATGATTTTTATTTATTTTTTTGAAGTATTTTATTACGGGTTTATTTTAATAATGTATTTATAAGTGTATTTACATGTATTTATTTTTATTTTGTGTATTTTTATTTTATTATTTCATTTTCTTATTTTATTTATTTATAACTTTTTTTTGTGAGTATAAATATATTTTTATTTAATTTTTATGAGTTTTTTTACATATTTAAATAAATAGGTATATGTATATGTAGTTCTTCTTATAGGTATTTTACCTATATAATGTATATACTTTATTTATTTAATGAATTTTATTTGTTTTTATTTTGGATATGTATTTTTAGTAAGTTATGCATAATATATACATTATTATAGATGAATAAAGAATAAAAGAATAAAATCCCCTTTTATTTATGTACATATAGGTAGCATAGGTATTTTGCCTATGTATTACATATGCTTATTTTATTTTACAAATTCTTTTTAGTTTTCTTTCAATTTTAATATGTATATGTATTCTATACATTATTTGTAAAATTCTAAAAATATAATTTTGTACAAATAATGCATATTGAATAAAATGAATATTTTAATCAGCCCTATATACAAGGAGGGTCAAAAACCTAACTTCTACAGATGAACTCCAAAAATTATGAAACCAATTTTATTAAATAGTTCTTGGAATGCTATATACAATTAAAGGTGAGTTTGGGTGTTTTGGAGTTTTTATTTGCAAGATATGGGTCTGTGAAGTTGAGATTTTTGCTTTTTATTCTGGGTATAAAATGTACACTGAATATCCTTTTTATACAAACTCAACTTTGTATTTTTATTTACATTATTGTCTGCAACTTTCATGTACAAAGTTTCTTTATTTGATGAATAAATAATTATGTACAAAATAGGTGTCAAAAATGCATAAATGAAGGAATAAATAAATGGGGTATTTATTGTAGAATTGGCCCTTATCTCCTCCTACTTTATTCCTTGTCGACCAATTCCATGCTGGCCTTGGTCTCGGGGTTAGGGTCATAAAATATTTGCAATATTTTCTTCCTTTTTCTTTTCTTCCCTTTATTCTATAATTTTGGCATTAAAAACCTTATTTTATGTACAATAAATACAAGAAACAATGAATGCTATTATATACAAATTAATGCTATTTACATGCATTTGCTGGGGTTTTTAAGGCCAAAATGAAAGAATAAAGGTGATGAAATGAAGATTCATCAACGACGGAAGAAGGGGCTGACGGCAGTAGGGGCCGACGACAGTATAGATCGATGGCCTGGCGACAATGGCTCCGAGGGGGTGATGGGTTGGAGGGCTGGTGCATCGAGGAGGGTGACGATGCGCAGGGAGAGAAGGCGGGCGGCGACGTCGAAAGGAGGGGGCGACAGGTGTGGATTGGGGTTAGGGTATATGAGCTCCGATCTAGGACCGTCGCTCTGATACCATGTTAGAGGAAATAAGTGCATTGTTATTTCTGGGAACCCTAGACTCTCTTATATAGAGGAGGGTCCTATGGTATTACATAAAACAGATACAGAGAAATAAAACAAAGAAACATGTACATAGAAAATATATAAATATATAAATATCTCTATAAGAACACTTCTAAAATGCCCCCCTGAGCAATACCTTGGTAAAGGTATCTACCCTATACTCTCCTGAACTGACATGATAGGTAGAAATCAAACCCTTCTGAATCATATCTCTAGTATAATGATAGTCTACCTCAATATGCTTCGTTGTTTCATGGAATGCAAGATTATTCGCAATAAATAATACAACATGATTATTACATTGTAGATGCATGGGTAGAGGTACGTTTATATGCAAATCTTCTAATATTGCTCGAGCCCACATCATTTCATTTCTTACTTGTGCCATAACCCTATACTCAGATTCGACTCTTGATCTAGCCACCACTGTTTGTTTCTTGCTTTTCTAAGATACAAGAGAACTACCAACAAATACAGTGAAACCTGAAGTAGACTTCCTATCCTTAGGATACCTTGCATAGTCTGCAACAGCACATGTAAAGACAGAAAGAGTTGCTCTTTTCCTGAATAGTAATCCTGCACTTGGAGAAGATTTTAGATATCTCAAAATTAAGTATATAGCATCCATATGTACCTGTCGGGGCTGCTCCATGAACTGACTCGCCTGACTCACTACAACGGAGATATCGGGTCTAGTAGTAGTAATATAGAGGAGCTTTCCCACCATCTCTCTGTATCTCTTTCTGTTGACCTCATCCGTGTCATTATCATATAACTTCATGCTAGGATCCATAGGAGTAGTAGATGGTCGACACCCAATCATGACTGTCACAACAATCATGTCTGTAACATAAGTCCTTTGAGTCATCACAAGACCCTGTGCATTCCTAACAAATTCCAACCCTAAGAAATACCTTAGGATACCAAGATCCTTGGTAACAAACTGATGACCCAAAATTCTTTTACCATCTTGATCCCCTGCACTTCATCTCCTGTAACAAGTATATCATCAACTAGACCATTACGACAATTGTACCTCTAGGTGTTCTATGCACAAAGAGTGAATAGTCTGCATTTGACCTTTTCAACCCCTGTCTTTCAATCAGACCCAAGAGCTTCTGAAACCATACCCTTGGACTTTGCTTAAGCCATATATTACCTTATGGAGTCTATAAACCTGCTGACACCCCCTAGCAGCAAACCCCAGAGGCTGCTACATGTCCATACAAAAATGCATTTTTAACATCTAGGTGAAACAAAGGCCAATCACGTACCACTGCCACTGAAAGTAGGACACACAGATTTGAGTGATGAGCAACTAGAGAGAACTTTTTCATTTAATCAATGTCATGGGTCTGAGTAAATCCTTGTGCCACTAATCTTACCTTGTAGTGATCAAGGCTCCCATTTGCATGTTGTTTAACAATAAACACCCATTTGCAACTTACAATAGATGCCTCAAGAAGAGCACACACCAAACTCCAGGCACCACGTGATTGCAAAGCAACCATCTCTTCCTCCATAGTCAAGCGCCAACGACTATCCTTCAAGACCTCCTGATAATTCTGTTAAACATCCACGACAGATAGAGCCACTGCAAATATATGAAATTCCCCTATTAGATGATGAAAAGAGACCTGAGAGGCAAGAGAGTAGGAAACACAAGAACTCTTCTGTTTCTAAACTACAATGGGCATATCCAGGTCATTGAGAGCCTCCTCCATCTGTGGGCTATTCTCCTGCAATGATTCATGCACAAATATATCTCTAGACCCACTATTAGAAACCATGTTATCAGAACAAACCTGAGGTATGATGGATGACAGACGATGACCATGAGTAGAAGCAGTCCAATGGGTATAGAATTTTGGTAATGGTGGAGCAATGTGAACATACGACTGGGTAGTAGGAGGGGTGGAGGAGGTGGTGGTTGTTGCGGTGGTGGAACAATAGGCACGGAGGAGGAGGTGACTGACTCGTAGGAGGGGATGACATGTAAACCTCATCATCAGAGTCTGATGAAGCCAATCTGTCACCTATAGGATAGAAATACATCACACAGACTAAAAAATGTGACATCAACACCGATATAGTATTTCCTGCAATGGATCACCGGTTATCCCTTCTGGGTCTTGGAGTACCCAACAAAGACACATTTGACAGCTTTAGGAGAGAGATTGTCAAGTCCTGGAATCAATTGGTGGACAAAAACATCAGATCCAAACACACGAGGAGTAAGTGAGAACAACTCCTTCTCATGGAAAGCTATAGAGAAAGGAATTTTCTCACCCAAGACAGATGATGGCATGCGATTAACCAAGTAGCATGCCATAAGAACTACATCACACCAAAACGAATGTCGGGCATGACTCTGAATGAGAAGAGTCTGAGTAACATCAAGTAGATGGATATGCTTTCTCTCTGCAACACCATTCTATTGAGAGGTGTAAGCGATGGCAGAACCCCTTGGTATGATTTCATCCGAACCCTAAATGGATTTTTTTTCAATTTTTTTGAAAAAGGCATGTATAAAAGAAAAACTGTACATAGAAATTTTGAAAAAAATTCGAGTCGGGTATTAAAAAAGGGGGAAATAGTCAAGAAAAAAAGGAAAATTTTTGCAAGTAAAAAAGGTCGAGAAAAATTTGTAATGGCTTATTAAAAAAATATATATATGTGTTCTCTATTAAAAAAAAGGAGGAATGAAATAGCCAGAAAAAGAATTTGATTGAGAAAAGCTGAAGAAAAATGTGACTGATTATTTGGTTTTGTCTCCCCATTTCTCTTGTCTTCTCCCAACTTTGTCGATGTCATTGTTTTCCGACAAGTATGTGACAAAGTGGGAGTATTGTATAGAGTTATAGGTCTGAGTCAGATCCATATCCTCTGAATTTTTGATTCCAGGCCATTCAGATTTTAGACTCTACAGTTGTTCAAACTCGACGTTCAGATGTTTTCGAGTCTTCATTTTTAGACACACACATGTATGTAGTCTTCCGTTTGATGTGCAAATGTTTGCCAATAGTTGTTTGCGGTCCCCATCTTTTCTGGTCGGCTCAGGGTTTTCATGTGTTGCATAGGGACGCTATAGTATAGATCGCATTCCCTATATGGACACAGCTTCTTTGGGAGGCAACATGTATTTTGTCACCTTCACTGATGATGCACATAGGAAGGTGTGGGTGTATGTGCTGATATCGAAAGATCAGGTATTTGATTGCTTCAAGAAGTTTCATGCCATGGTTGAGCACAAGATAGGGAAATTATTGAAGTATTTGCGCACAGACAATGGGGGAGAGTATACCTCCCTTAGCTTTCAGGGCTATTGTGCAGAGCACGACATCAGACATGAGAGGACAAATCCAAGCACACCCCAGCATAATGGTCTTGCTGAGAGGATGAATAGGACCATTGTTGAGAGAGTTTGTTACATGCTGAAGACAACGAAGTTGCCCAAGACCTTTTGGGCTGAGGCGGTTCGCACCACATGTTACTTGGTAAATCGATCTCCATCAGTTCCTTTGGGCTTCCAGATTCCAGAGCATGTTTGGACAAGAAAGGACCCATCATATGCTCATTTAAGGGTGTTTGGATGCAAGGCTTATGCATTGGTACCAAGGAGCAGAGAAAGAATTTGGATGACAAGGCGGTGCCCTGCATCTTTGTTGTCTATGGAGATCAGGAGTTTAGATACCGTCTTTGAGATCTAAGGAAGAAGACCATCACTAGACACAAGGATGTGATTTTCTATGAGAATCAGACTTTGGTTGAGGACAACACTGGGAGTGATGATGCAGATGGGATTTTCATGGATGATGACAGTGATGAGGACACAAATCCTTCTCCAGTACAGGGTACAGGTGGAGAGGATGGGAAGCTAAAGCAACACGAGCCAGATGCATACCTTATTGATGCAGGTCTAGGGGACCTAGGGTAGGGGGAGCAGCCTCATCCACATGCAAACGCAGCAGAGCCTCAGGTCAGGAGATCTGAGAGGGCACACCAACCATCATCTGGTTAACCCACTTTTAGGTATGTGATGCTTACAGATGCAGGTGAGTCATACTCCTTTGAGGAGGCACATATGCATAACGATAAGGATCACTGGCACAAATGAAGAGATGTTATCTCTTAAGAAAAACCACACTTATGATCTTGATGAGCTTCCTAAAGGTAAGAGAGCCTTGAAGAGAAAATGGGTCTACAAGATGAAGTCTGATGATGGTGGAAAGCGCGTCAAGTAGGCCAGCTTGGTGGTTAAAGGTTTAGTCAGAAAGAAGTAGTGGACTATGATGAGATCTTCTCCCTGGTAGTGAAGATGAACTTAGTGAGAATGGTGCTAGGACTTGTTGCTTGCATGGACCTTGAGTTGGAGTAGATGGATGTGAAGATGGCGTTTCTTCACAATGATTTGAAAGAAGAGATCTACATGAAGCAACCAAAGGGATTTCAAGAGAAAGGGAAAGAGCACATGGTTTCCAGGTTGAGGAAGAGTCTTTATGGCTTGAAGCAAGCCCCGAGACAGTGGTACTTGAAGTTTTATGCTTTCATGACAAAGCAAGGCTTCAAGAGGACTACATCCGATCCATGTGTATATGTTCATCATCGTCCAAATGACATGTCCATCATTCTTTTGATCTTATATGGATGATATGTTGATTATAGGTCATGATGCCAATATGATTGCAAAGATCAAGAGAGAACTCTCCAAGGAGTTTGAGATGAAAGATTTGGGCAAGGCAAGCCACATCCTTGGGATGCATATTACACGAGACAAGAAGAAGCGTATGTTGTGGTTGTCACAAGAAAGCTATGTTGCACACGTGTTGGAGCGGTTCAACATGAAGAATGCCAAGCCTGTCTACACGCCCTTAGCCTCTCATTTCAAGCTGACCAATAAGTCATGCCTATCCACTTATGAGGAGAAAGCAGAGATGGACAAGATCACATACCAGTCCACAGTTGAGAGCCTCATGTATGCCATGGTTTGTACTAGACCCGACATAGCCCATGCAGGTGGGCGTAGTGAGCAGATTCATGTCCAATCCAGGAAAGGACCATTGGGAGGCAGTGAAATGAATCTTGAGATACTTGAGAGGGACCTCAACTATGTGTCTTGTGTTTGGGACGTCAGATCCCAAACTTTATGGCTACACTGATGCATATATGGCAGAAGACATGGGCCAAACGAAAGTCTACTTCATGCCATTTTTACATTTGCAGGGGGAGACGTATCATGGCAATCCAAACTACAGAAATGTGTTGTTCTCTCGACTACCGAGGCAGAATACATAGAAGTAGCAGAGGCTGGGAAAGAAGTATTGTGGCTACAACGCTTTCTTGGTGAGTTTGGATTGGATGACAATGAGCTAGTTGTGTTTTGTGATAGCCAGAGCGTATAAACTTGACCAAGAGTACTATGCACAATGCTCACGCAAAACACATTGATGTGAGATACCATTGGCTAAGGGATGCAATTGACCAGAAGCAACTCATGTTGAAGAAGATTCACACTGATGAGAACCCCTCATACATGTTGACCAAGGCAGTCACTCGTGACATGCTTGAGCTCTATAGAGAGCTGAGCGGTGTCATTTCTTCTTGATCTCTATAAATGATCCACACCTCCCTGTTGGGTCTGGAGGGGGAGGTTGTTGGGTATTTTACAGTCCAGTACCAACTTGGAGCTAGAGATTTTCCCCAACATTGGGGGCTCCTTTGATATTTGTCCACCAAGTTGGGAGCCCCCCCACTCGGTTGCTGATAAACGAGAATAATTTTTCGGAGTCGTGTCATTCCACAAGGCGAAAGGATAATCACTGATGTGACCTCAAGCAAAGTTCCCGATTAATCAACAATTAACCCGCAACAAGAATATTGCAATTTAAATATAAAAATATGGAGTTAAAATTTATTATAACTCTAGACAATGTGTATAGCATGTAAGCATTTGTAGAGGTCGAACATTGGGAGCAAACGGGACGAGGAGGCACAAAGATGCACAAAACTTTATCTTTTATCACTTGTCCATTTATTGTTTTTGTAGGTTTTTAATTTACATAATTTTTATTATTTTTTATATTTATTTTATATTTTTATAATTGATTTTTATATTTTTCAAATTTTTATATTTCCTTTTTATATTTTTATCTTTTTATATTTTCGTTTATACTTTTTATATAAATAATATAACATATATAATGATATATATACTCAACATAGAAGTATATTTTTAAATGTTATTATGTATAGCTAAAATTCATAAACTAAATTGTTTTTGGGTTTTTAATATTTTTCTAATTTTTTTTGTTATTTGTCTGGAGATTTTGATAATTTTTATGTAATTTTAAAATAAAAAATATCCCAAATAAGGGATTAATTAAATACCCGAAATTGAATTGGATTTTAAAAATAATAAATAAACTCCAAAATTATCCAAATCAATTATGATATATAAATATTTGTATAAATAAAATTATAAAATAGAAAAAGATATTTTAGATTTTTTAAGAATTTTTAAGATTTTTATAAGAGATTTTGGGGTTTTCAATTTTTAGGCTTCTGTTTCTTAATTTTCAGTGATTTTTGGTCTATAATTGAAATAAGATAAAATATACTCTATATATTTTTTTTAAAATTTTTAGAGATGTTTTTATATTTTTTGATATTTTATAAGCTAAATAGGGAATATAGATTCTCTTTCTCATTTTTAATAATTAGATTAAATGCAAAAAATGCAAAGTGGACATGTCATGTGTAAGTACAATGCATGAATCATCTAATCCTATTTTTGTGGATTTTTATGAGCACCATAGATATATTTAATAAATAGATAAAATCTATAAAATTATATGTCCTAGCAGGGGCATAAATACAAATAAAATAATTGACAGGGGCACATATGAAATTTTTCCAAATATACAACATTTATTTAGTTTTATGGAACTATTTTACAATTAACAAAAATGATAGGTGTATCATTACAATTGTCCTATTTTGTCACCACGTGTGGAATGAACCTAAAAGTAAATATAAGAAATGCAAGGGCCTAATAGCAAAATTTTCACTTATTTTACACACAATACTTTATTACAATAATAAATATTAAATGCAAAAAATGCAGGGCGAGATTTGCAATTTAACCCATAATAGGTTGGATCGAGCGGCAGAGATCGTTTCACTTACCACATGTCTCTTATCCAACGGCCGATGACGCTTCAGGGATCGATGGCCAAGATTAGATCAGCTAGACTGATCTGACGGTGAAGATGTGGCATGATCTGACAGTTCTGTTGCGATCTGGAGGCGAGCAACGATCCAACAGCTCCGAGGGCGGCGGGATGATCAGGGAAAAACACACCCCTAGAGCTCCTTCAATCGGTCAACGCAAGAAACTCCAGTAATGGTTCATCTCGAGATGAGGCTCAAAAAACTCCTGGCGAGGTTGCACGACTGATAACACCTCCAAAATGGCACCTGGAGCGCTACAGAGGTCCGTCAAGGTCGAGGAAGCGAGTGACCTTCAGGTACCAGGCGTCTGTACAAAAATTGACCCCTTGGGGGGTCCTTTGGCCTCCGTCCCCTGCAATAAGGCTCACACAAGAAAAATAGAGGTCCAGGGGCTTTATTTGGTGGAAATGAGAGTAGGGTGAAGCGGGCGGAGGTCCTCCGGTGTGCGGCGGAGATGGAGGAGTGAATCTCCAGATCCATGATGGATCTGGGTGAATGGAGGCATGCAGGGCGTAGAGAGATGGAAGAAAAAGGAAATGGAGGTGGAAGTTGGGTCGGAAAACGGCGGAAACAAGTGAACAGGGTTCGTCAGAGCGGAGCTCTGGTGAATTATGTGTTGCGAATTTTAAGCTAAAACTCTACGCTAATGGCTAAACTAATGACATAGTTAAAATGAAATAATGAAAAGCTAACTAAAATGCGATAAAAATCAACTCTTATACATGGTTGGACGCCAGGGAGCAGGACCGTCGGCGACGGTGGCCGTGGGTGCACCTCCAGCCGCCTTTGACCATCGCAGACCTCATGGGTTGTCCCTCTGTCACAGGGAAGCTCACTTTGGCCGAGGCTACGGGGTTTCAGGGGTTGAAGATGGCCAAATTTGAGAATGGAGGTGGGGGTCCGTATTTATGAACATTAGGGCACCCTTATTTGACTGGCCGGTTGTGAAGAATCGAAGCTATGTACAATGTGTACAAGGTGTGGATGTGGATGATAGATAATCTGGGAACATTTCTTGTAAAGGAAGCATTCGCGAAATATGGATGAGACTCCCAGAAAAAATGGCACAAAATCAGGGAAAAGACATGGGCATCACGTCGGAAGACTGGAGGTCAAGTTGACCAGAGGTCAACGAGCGAAGCTCTGCCATTGGTCCATGAAGGCGCACTATAGGACAAAACAACAATTTAATAAAAAAAATAATTAAAAATAATAAATGATTTTATTAATTTTTCTGTATAAAATAAAAATGTTTATTATTTTATGTAGTATTTTATTATGATTTTTATTTATTTTTGGTATATTTTATTAGTAGTTAACTTTTATTAGTGTATTTATAAGTTTATTTGCATATGTTTTGTACATTTTTATTTTTATTTTGTATATTTTATTTTATTATTTTATTCTTTTATTATATATATAACTTATTTTTATGAGTATCAATATATTTTTATTTTATTTTTATGATGTATTTTGTACACTTAAATAAATAGATACGTATATTTGATAGGTATATTCATAGGTATTTTACCTATGTTTTATATACATCTTTTCATTTTAATGTATTTTATTGCATTTTATTTTAGTTTTGTATTTTTAGTAGAATATTAATAATATTTACAATATTATAAAGAATAAAGAATTAAATAGTATATTTCCCTTTTATTATATGCAAGTATAAACATAGGCATTTTGTCTATGTATTTTGTAGACTTATTTTATTTTGTTTTTTATTTTTGGTTTTATTTTAGTTTTAATATGTACATATGTTATGAATAATATTTACAAAAAATATAAAAACATGAATTCGTAAAAATCATGAATAATGAATAAATAGAATATTTTGATCGGTATAATATAAAAATTGGAGTAAAAACCTAACTTTCACACAACAACTCCAAAAATATAAAACCTTCACCATTAAATAGCTTCTGAAAAGTTATATACGATTAGAGTGATTTTGATATGTTTTGAGTTTTTATTTGAAAAATATGGGTCTGGGAAGTTAGGTTTTTGGCATTTATTTTGTGTATAAAATGAACACTGTATATTATTTTTGGTAAAAACTCAATTTTGTATTTTTTTACATTATTATCTACAACTTTTATGTCCAAAATTTCTTCATTTGATGAATAAATAATAAAGAATAAAATATGTGTCAAAAAATACTTAAATACTGAATAAAGAATTTGGGTTTTATTGTCTTTTTGGTCCTTATCTCCCTACTTTATTCCTTGCTGACCAACTCAATTCTTGATTTGGTCTCAGGGTTTAGGGTCATAAAATTTTTTCAATATTTTATTCCTTTTTCTTTTCTTCTCTTTATTCTATAATTTTAGCATTAAAAATCTTATTTTATATACAAATAAATATAATAAATAATAATGCTATTGTGTACTAATTAATGCTATTTACATGCATTAGGTAGGGTTTTAAGGCCAAAATGATAGAATACATGTGATGAAATGGAGATTCATCGGCTGCCCATTTCCAGGGATTGACCAAAATCCCAATCGTGGTCCCCCCTCCCAATTCCAGAGAACGCGCACAACAGTGAGGGTTTGAGAAACCCTCGTTTCCTTCCAGCTGCTAGACAGAGAGTCCGAGAGAGAAAGAGAGAGGGTGCAGCTGGGCTCCCTCCTCTTCTTCTTTGGTTGAGCAACATGCTAACGTGCAGCAGTCGAGGTGCATCAGGTAGGGCTGTGTGAGTTGGAGAGGAGCAACCGTCTTGGTGAGCTCAAGAGGTGTAGCGTGAGAGGTCATTGTGGACGACCTTAAGAAGCCTATTCCACAATTTTGGGTCTCCATCCGGGAGCCCTCCAGGGAAGCCATTTGGTTTTGAATACATTTTTTTGGTATTGTTAGATACCTAGGGAGAGTTAGCTACTTGTTGAAGAACTATCAGATTGTGCTTGTGGCTTGTATCTTGGTTTTTGTTGGGCAACATAATCGAAAGAACATTAGCTCATTTGACCATAGTGGAATCGTTGCTGGTCTTGCCCCCTGGTTTTTCCCTTGCTCACATCGATAAAGGGTTTCCATGTAAAAATCACTGTCTCGTTTGATTGTTTGTTGTTGTTGCTTGTGTGATTGCTTATTATCGTTGTCATTTAGTTCCCGTGTGGGGAACACATATTGTTGTGTCATCTTTGCTGCAAGACAGAATTTAGGGGATACAACTCCTTGTGTGCCATTCTCATCACATTGGAAATTCCATTTCATCATACCACTAGTTGCATGTTTATAAATTATAATCCTAATATAGTCATAACCCATCTCATGCATTCTGTCTTCTCCACTGCAGCAAGATGGACGTGAATGCATGCCGTCTTGAACACAACCACAAAACCCATCACTTCCTACATCCATCTTGGTATTGCTCTTCCCTTGCAAATCAATGTTCCCCATGCAAAGTATTGACAAGGAACCCCTTTCACTGCCGCTACCTATCTGACTTAATTGGAAGCAGACAAGACATTCTGCTCCTCTAACCAGAAATATGGATTAGATTCTTGACAAGGATTTTGCCAAACATGAGTACAGATTAATCCCTCTGCGTAATATTCAGCTCCATAATCTAACCTTTGAACAGGTTCTTAAAACACTTGCCTCAAGCAAAAGAGAAACAAATCAGGCATTCATATAAAAAGTGGATGACTATAGATTAAATTGGAAACATGAATGATCTGTCATGAAACAAGTACACCATTCTAGTGCAAATCACTAGCCTGCCGCAATTATTTAATTTTCAAATGATAACATAAAAAAGTCGATGTATGAATACTCTAAGTAATCATCCCTCGATTAAGAATACCAACTGCAACAGTAAGATATCTGCATACCATGAAGGCATTAAGTCAGTAAGATCACATCTTTCCTGTTGGGTATACTTGAGAGCGGGCAGAACCCGGCCTGAAATTGGATCCAAACTTGTGGGCCTTGGGTCGGGCCCAGGTTATTGATTTACCAAAAAAACTCGGGCCTCGTCCCGGCCCATGGTCCGAGGAAAATCGATAGGTCTAGGTCCTGATTTCTTGTGATGGATTGGGTCGAGTCCAATGCTCCATCCTAACATCAACTATACCTCGACGCCCAATTAAGGGGTTCATTTGCAATTTGTAACAAATAAGGGCCCGATTTTATGTTTTTGTCTCAAATACAAGTCTCTATAAGTTTCACTGACCTTTGTATGTTGATGTTAAACCCTTAAGTTGAAAAATGAGGTCCCTAGTTGAGAATCGAGTATAGTTGAAGATCTTTTTTGTAAGTTACCTTAAATAGTATTATTAAAATTTTTCATAAATATAAAAGTTAAATGTGTGAGTTTTGAATCTCTTTTGTACAATTGTAATATATATGTATGTATGTAAGCATGCATGCATGGATGTATGTGTAGGATTAAAGAAATATGTTCCCTTGGAGCATACAACAATATGCTCCCACCATGTGGCCTTGGATTATACAACAATAAGCTTCCACCAAGTGGCACATCACATTATTTGTCATCCTTCTGCCTTATACATTCTTCGGGAAAATTTCCACTCTGATTTGCACCTTTTCTTACATCCTCCTTAGCACACACGCGGACCTAACCAACATGCCCTATCATGGCCTCTTCTTCACTTCTGAAATCCTAATGAGCTTTACCCTCTCTTATGTAAGCTCATATTCCTCCTCCAATATCGCAATGCTACCATCTCACCATTTCCACCGTGTGATTGAAGCTTCTCCCCTCATGACAGTAGATGTTTGGAGCACCTTTACCTATTTCAGAGACGCTTCTACTTCAGTTCATGTTTTGATCGACGAACCGGTGTGTGATAAATATGTTGTTTGCTAGTTCTTTATTTATGATGTTATGTGTGGTGGTGTCATGGAGCAACTATCATTTATAATCCTATTTATGATCTATTTTCTAAATCAATGCTGATGGAGTAAGTGGAGTAATTTTGTACATGTTATGAACATTTTGTACATGAATAAGAGCAACAAATAAATAAAGTGCCTTTTATATGGATCCGGAAATGTAAATTTGTACATAACGGCGTTTCTTGTAATTCCATTATCGAATTTCAGATAAATGAACACAAAAAGGACAATTGCACCCAACCGATTTACCTAACTTCTATCTTGAAACTCGTATTCTTTCTTTGCCAATAAAACAAAGAATAACACATAACTACCATCTATCTCTACGTATATGATGAATCTCCATTTCATCACCTTTATTCTGTTATTTTGGCCTTAAAAATTCTAACTAATGCATGCAAATACCCATGATTTGTGCAAATTAACATTCATTCTTTATTGTATAAATACTCTATAAAATATTATTTTTAATGTCAAAATTATAGAATAAAGAAAAGAAAAGAAAAAGAACAAAATATCAAAGGTATTTTATGACCTTAAATCCTGAGACCTAGTCATCTTGATGACTAGGTCGACAAGGAATAAAGTAGGGGGAGATAAGGACCATTAACACAATAAAAATCCCATTTATTAATCCTTCATTTGCTCATTTTTGGGACTCATTTTATTTTCTACTTTTCATACCTCAAATAAAGAAACTTTGTACATGAAAGTTTAGATAATAATATATAGAAAAATACAAAATTGAGTTTATACAAAAATAATACAGAGTGTACTTTTTATACTCTGAATAAGATTCCAAAATCACAACTTCACAGACCCATATCTTCCAAATAAAAATAAAAATATATCAAAATCATCTTTAATTGTGTATAACTTTTAATAAGCTATTTAATGAAGGTGGTTTCATATTTTTTGGAGTTAAGGTGTGAAAGTTCAGTTTTGGACCATTATTGTACAATATACGTGAATAAAATATTCATTTTTACTCTGTATTATTTTTATAATTTTATAATTTTATAAATTTGTAAATATTATCCATAATATATGTACATATTAAAACTATAATCAAATCACAAAGAAAATGCCAAATAAAATAAGTCTATAAAAATATGCAGGTAAAATACCTATGCTAATACTTGTAAATAAATAAAAGGGAATCTTATTCTTTTATTATTCTTTCTTATATATTTTTATACTATTGTAAATAGTATTTGTATTTTAATAAAAATATAAAGACAAAATAAAACCAAATAAAATACTTTAAAAAAAATATAGTTAAATATATATATGAATATACAATAACTATACCTATATAATAAGTATACCAATTTATTTAAGTATATATATTACATCAGGAAAATGTAATAAAAATATATTTATATACCTAAAAATAAGTTATAATATATAAAATAAAAGAATAAAAGAAAAAAAATAAAATATACAAAATAAAAATAAAAATAGCCAAAACATAGATAAATATATCTATAAATACACCCTTAAAAATTAACTAATAATAAATAACATCAAAAAATAAATAAAAATCATATTAAAATACTACATAAAATAATAAACAATTGTTTATTTTATAATAAAAAAATTAATAAAACCAATACTATAATTATTTGATTAATTTAGAATAATACATGCAGTTTTGTCTTATAGCGGCTGATTTGGACCAATCGGGGCTCAGGGTTTTTTGATCCCCGGTCAACTCCCCCGACACCTCTGCTCCCCGTCAGAACCATCTAATCCCCCATTTTCTTCCCTTTTTCATGGGCGGTTTATCAATCCATCTCGCCCAATCTTCACGCCACGATAAATCATCATTGATCTACACCATCACTTTAGATCCACGATACATAGAATCGATTGTTCTAAAACCCTAGGTTAATAACGGTGCTCCACATGACTATAAATAAAAACCTACTTCCCCTTCAAAGTTGGTCACTATTCTGAGCCTTAGAGCCCCTACACCTTGGTCTAGAGAGTACCCCTGTGACAGAGGGAGTTCCCTGAGGTCTGGAGCGGCTCGCAGAGGAGGAGGTGCAGCCACGATGGCTCGTCGGTCGCCCTGCTCCCTGCCCTCTCTAGTCAGGTATAAGAGCTGTTCTTTCTCGTTTTTTTAGATAGTACTTAAGTCCTGCTTTTTAGTTATGTAATTTGTTTAGTGATTAATCCTTAGCTTTACCGTGTAATCGCCATACTCGTAGTTCGCCAGAGATGAGCTCCAACGAACCCCTCCACTTGTGCTCGATCATTTTCCGGCACACCTATTACTCCCATTTCGCTCCCTATCGCTTCTCCTTCATCCCAACATCCTCTACGCACCTAGATCCTACATGGATCTAGAGATCAAAGGCCATCCTTCGTCGTCGCCTGATGTCTCTCCACCACACCACCATTTACCCCATTTCTGCCTGATTCCATGCCTAATCGGGTCGAGGCATGTTACCCATGACCTGCGAGTTTGTTGACGTAGGAGCTACATGCAAAGGGCCCCATATGGGGTAGTTTTCAGGTTCCTGAAGCACCTCCAGGAACACCAGACCTCCCAGCCTGATCAGCGATCCCTGGAGGCTTTCGAGCCTTCCTCTCGACAAAAAACGATATGGCGAACATGGAGACCATCTCAGTATGCCGGGAGGAGGCTGGAGAAGGCTGCTAGCCCCGATCGAAGGAGCTCTAGGGAAGCCCTCTTCCATGTTCTTCATGATGCATCCAGAGCCGTCCGATCTGGGACCGTTCTTCTAGAGAAGCAGCGTATATCGAATCATTCAACACCTCGACTGTCAGATCACTTCCAGCGATTTAACTACAGGCGTTCATCATCGAAGCGTCATCGTCAAGCGTGGAGTGGACGCGTGGCAAGTAAAAATATCCAAACCGTTCGATCTCGTGCATTATGGAGTAAATTGCACACTTAGCCCCACTTCTTTTTGTATTTGTTCATTAGTCTAATAAATAAAATGTATAGTATAAAATAAAATATTGAAATTGCATGTAAGACCCCTGCACTTAATTCATATTACATCTAGGTCCATGCCAGGTCACCTCACGTGTCATCCCACGTGAGGTGGCCAAATTGTAAGGAAACCCTTGCACCTTTTTGTATTTACTTTTAGTCCAATAAAATGTAATACACATCGTACACTTTTGGAAAAATTGTGGCAAGGCCCCTAATGAATCCACGATTCATCATCTCAATATATTGATCTTAGTAAAATCCCTAAGTAAAATCTCTAATAATTATTCATATAATCAATAAATTAATAAAATGACTCCTGTAAATAAAATACACTAATTATTGTATATTATATTATACAAAATAACTTAATAATAAGAAGCCACAAAATAAAGGAGTTTTTCACCTGTAAATAGCCCAAAACGTCATGTATTTTTAATGATTTCACTTCAACTCATTTTTGGCTAATTCTTTCTTTGACTTGTTTATAAAAATGTATACAAAATATAAAAATAAAAAATAAATTCCACCATAAATAAATACTCCTAGATCCCAAAGAGAAAAGGCCGTAAAGTCCAACTTCCCGACCAAATTCCCGCTCCCCAAATTCACCAAACTCACTTTTAAAGTTTAAGTTAGAAAATTATCTATCCAACAAAAGTGGTTTCATTAAAATGGGAGATCGTTTGTAAAATTTGGGTTTTAGGACCTAGGTGTACATTGTATAATATTGTACATATTTTTCCTTTTCTCATTTTTATTTACTTTTCTTAATTACTAAAAAAACAAAAAAATCATTTTTGTGTTTCATTTTATTTCTAGTATTTTATTTTTCATTTTGTAGATATCTTTCGTTAAAAATATAAAAAATAAAATTAGAAAAGTAAAAAAACATGTACGTATTGTTTGTCTTATTTTGCAAATTCTCCACTCCTTTTCTTCTCTTTATTTTATTATATTTTAGTAGCCTACTTTATTTTACTTTCTTTTCTTTATTTATTTTCCATTCTCTATACTAATTTCCATTTTCTCCCATTAACCACCAAGTCTCCATCTAACCTCGCATTCAACTCCATCATTCCATCTAACCTCCCATTCAACTCCACCATTCCACCATCTTTTCTAACCTCCATCTTCCTTCTCTTTTTATACATTTCATTCTCCTCAATTTTATTTTTGATCCACCTTTATGCGAGAGAGAATTGAGAGCTTTGACCACTCGTCTCGGTGACAACGAATGACGAAGTAGAGCGACGACCGCTTCCTCTCCGGTGAGATCCATTGGCATTTCAGCCAACATCGCAGCACCTCCGTGCATTGCTCGAGCTCATCGCTCGCTGATGATTCTAGCGAGGATCGTGCTTCTCGTGAGCACATCATAGGCATCCACTTCCATCGTAGATAATTTCCCTTTTTATCATTCGTATCATTTTTATTTTCTCATTTTTTATCACGTCACTACCACTACACTTCCATTTGTTTTTTTCCACTTCCATCATCTTCACCATACTATAACCATCACCATTTTATATTTGCAATTTTTTCTATCTAAGAAAACTAAAAAAAATTTAAACTAAAAATTTAAAAAATCATCAAATTTCAAAAAAAAATTGTATTAGTGGCCGACCCCCAACCAACTTCCACCGCAGGTCACCGCCGGCCACCGCTGCCATCACCGGCCATGCCACTGCCCGCGGCACCCCACTGCCCTGCCTCCCTGTTGATGAACGTCAAATTTGCCTCTTTGAGAATTGATAATTGTCGTAGTATAGGAGGCAAATTCGATTCAGCAAAAACCACAATCTTTGAATGTTGTGGAGAATTTTTTTTGGCAAGTGTACCAAGGTCGAACACAGGGAACGATGATTCTTAGTTGCGTGGTTTTAAATTAAATTAAATAATTAATGAACGTTTGATTAATTTCTGTGTTGAGAAAATATACAATGCAATGAAATGCAATTAGATGCAAAAATACAGAGACAACAATTCAGCACATGATCTGAGATTAAGATTTTTACTTCAAAATATGTTAATCAATGTCCCTGAAATTTATCACAGATCAACAGATATAGATCAAGAGAAATATTCAAATTAATCTCATATTACAAGCATAAGAGGTAATAGATTGTCATACTTCTACTAAATCAATCAATGAGAATATCTAAGCAGATAATCTATCCTCGAAATTTATGTGAATTAATTCCTCAAATATTATAATCAATCATCCAAAGGGAATTATTCAATGTAAAGTCTTCAGCCAAGTTCCTACCAATATGTCAAAGATCAGCTTGCACAGATTAAGAGATTCATCAAATAATTATCATCAATAATGAGTTTTAGATTTGTCAACAAACTATTCCAAGTGATAGAGCATGAAAAGAGCTTTAAAATGACGTATTATATGCTAAAAACGGAGTTCATTTGAAAAAGATATGATGAAATGAAATTTCAGGGACTAAATTCTAATTAAAATAACAATTTTTTTCTTCAAACAGGTCCTTGGGAGGGGCTTATCTGCAATTTCACAAAGTCGGCGGGGCTCGGATGTAATTTACCTCTAGCGGGGTATTTCTGCAATATCTGAAATGATGGAGGGCCCTTCTGCAATTTCACCCAGCGCACGTATGTCGCACGTGCGCCACGAGGCTCGGAGGCAGAGCGTAGACTCGGGCGGCCCAGGGCTGAGGCTCAGGTAGCCGGGCCTGAGGTTCGGGGCCGAGCCTGAGGCTCGAAGCTCCGAACCAGAGGTTTGACGCCGGAGGGGAAGGCTCAGTCCAAGGCTAAGGCTCGGATGGACCGAGCGTCCACGTGGCGGCTCTGGGGCCGTCGGATCAAGGGATATTTGCCCTGATCCAACGGTGGCTGGAGGACAGAGCGCGGAGGGCGGTACCCCCGGCGACGGAGGCGAGGAGCGGAGGCGAGCTGGGCGGCTGAAGGCGAGAGGTGCTCGGGGGCGGCCGGTTGGGCTTGGGCCAGTCGACACACGACTGGCGGAGACTGGAGGGCAGTGGCACGACTGGCGGAGTGCGGAGGAGCGGGAGTAGTGGGCTGAGGCGCGTGTTTGTCCGGGGGCGGTCGGAGCAGCTGGCTATGGCGGCGCCTTCACATGTTGGAGGCTGAAGCGGAGGAGCGGTCGAGGCACGACTGTTCCTGCAGGTGATGAATCTCGTATTCATCATGCTAAAATCCACTTATTAAAAATCCTGTCTTAAATAATCCAATAAAATCATCATTAATTCTTTATTTTTATCGTGTATTATATTGTGTATAATTAACCCTATTTAATTGTATTTAATTTCCCTTATTTTTTGTATTTATTTTATCATCAAAACCCCTAAAAATCAGGTAGATTAATTGTGTATAATTCACTAACCATTAAAAAGACTAAAAAATACAAGAAAACAAATCACATATAAAAATCGGTGTTTTTATCCCCCTTAAAAATGCCCCAAAAAAGCTTTTTGTATAAATGACCTCTTTTGGCTTTTTTTCCAACATGAAAGTTGTAGTTCTCGTTGAGACGAGCAACTTTTATGTTTTGATTTTTTTTCTAATTTTACCTCTAACTTTTTCTTTCATATTTTTCTTTGTAATTATACTTCTGAATTTTCTGATTGGGCCACGTGGCGGCCTCTGGGCCTTCCATGTGGCCCGCTCCCCTTCTGCCACACGGCGCCCATCTGGGCCGTCGGATCATCTCTTTCTGCCAGCATCTCACCCGTCCATCACCGCCCACTCCCAATCATCTGATCAGGCTTCTAGATTACATCTCAGCCACATTTCACCGTCTAAAACTCATCCATCCGATTGCGTCCTCATCCTATGGCAACTATCACTCCACGTCACCTCCTTTTCTCCATCGTCCGATCATACCCACCTACTCATCAGCACCATTCACTTCCACCTTCAAATGTCACCGTTGGATTTGATCTTGATTAGATCTAAACCGTATGTACCCGCCTAAATTCTAGCCGTCCAATCATCATTCCATCCAATGCCCCTCATCGCTCCATGTTGCCCTTTCATCTCAGCCCTCTGATCCGGTTGTTATCCTACAGTTCCCCGCACTCCACGTCACCCCCATCGTTTCCCATCATTGGATCTCGTCATCTTCCAATCCCATTCGCTCCTTCGCATCATAATCCCAACCGTTCGATCAGATCCTAAGGATTTGATCTGAGTCCTCCAGCCACATCTCCATCCCAGCCGTTGGATCAAGAGATCCAACGGCTACTGTTCATCTCCTACCTCCAGCTCTGCCGTTACGCCTCATCGCCCCGCCTCGCCCTTCCATTTTTGGAAAGCGACTCCGGTCACCTCACCTTCTCATAACGCCTCCCTCTCGAAGCCTTCTCCTCTGCCTCTTTCGTGTAACCCCCACCCCTCCCCACCATCACTCCCACGCCATTAAAACTCCATTCCAAAAATGCCTCTCCATCTCACAACCTCCGACCACCTCATCCTATAAAACCCCTTCCTCCGCCACCGTCATCGGTCATCCACCATTTACGGGGCTCTGCCCTAGCTTCCCCTGCCCTCCGGTGACATCGGAGGGCGGTTTCATCGAGGCCACGATGGGCGGTCATCCCAGGTATGATCCGTGGCCTCCGGCCACGTCACGGCTGGCTCCGCCACCGTTGAGCTCCGAGGACTTGGCTGACCTTGCCGGGCAAAGACCCGAGGACCATCTTGGTCCTCATCCCAAGCCACCTCCCCTGCCGGATCCTCTCCGACCTCCAGGTCACCTCTGCTATTTTTCACCATATTCCCCTATTTTTCCTGTCAAATCCAACATTTACCACTTCCATCTGATTATCCCAGCACCTTCGCCACACCACCCTCATCATTGCCTTCTCCAGAACCCCTCACGCTCCGACCCCCTTCCTCACCGCCTCATCGAAGAAGAAGCCCATGGCCACCACCTCCTTTCACCTCCACGGCCCTCACTCACTCACTAATCATTCACATACACAATTTGCACGCTTCGACTATGATTCACGTTTCAGGTATCTTCAATGGCCGGAGCTTGCGCATCTGCTCCGATCAGCGGCTCTGCCACCGGTTGCACGTCATCAACCTGCCGATCTTGACACTGTCGGAGGATCGCCTCGCCACCAGCTTCTTCGCGAGGTCCCTAGCTTGCTCCTTCGATCTTCATATGACCTCGCGGAGCACGGCGGAGCAAATGGCAGGTCGCCGGAGCGCCGCCTTCTCCGGGATCTGCGGAGGAGACAAAGGTACAGGTACCGTCTGATCATCTGGATTGGACGGTGATGATGGCGACACATGGCACCCGAGCCTCTTCTCCAGACCTCTAGGCTCGGGTCCCATTGAACCTCGCTCCGAGCCTCCCGTTGCAGCCACGTGTCCCCTAACCTGAGGTAACCTCTCGAGCCTAGGCTCCTCACGTGCGATACACGCGAGGGCCTTGCTAAATTACACAAAAGACCCCGAAAGTATTGATAATTGCAGAATGGTCCCCAGGCACGTGCCTCACGTGCGTGCCTGGGTAAATTACAGGGATGCCCTCCTACTTTCCAGAAATTGCAAAAAGGCCCCCGCGCATGCAAAAATTTCACAAGGGCCAAATGCAATATTTATCCTTTTTATTTCTTGCATTTTTATTACAATTATGCCCCTGCATTGTTTTCTTCATAACTTGACCATCGTAGGTCCAAATTGCGTGATTTTAGTGTCGTTTTGATCCTTGTTTTGTCCTCTACATCATAGCATGTTTAAGTTTCTCATTTTCCACTATTTTAAATGAAGTGAATTTTATTGTGATAAATGAGGACCCTGTTATCCTTATTCTTGCTTTGATTTGATGGCTGTTATTAATATCGTGATTAAAATGACACTGATTTCCAATTCTATTCTGTTGCTCATAATGTTTATGGTATATTTGTAATCTTTAGTCTGTATATAAATTCTCTTGCATTATTTTCATGCATCCTCCTATAATTGCATAAAAACCAATTAAAAATTGCATACATCATGGCATTGCATGGTAATTAGCATAGTGCATCTTGCAGATCTAAAATTGAGAATTAATTCATGCATGAGCTTCATGAATCAAAATTCGATAAATTGATTAAGTAGTTGTGTCCTTGCATTCAACCTTGGTAGACTTGCCAAGTATAAATAATCCACAACATTCAAAGGACTGTAGTTTTTGCTGATCAAAATTCGCCTCCTATACTACGACAATTTTAGATAATTAATGAGGCAAATTTGACTTTCATCAGCAGTGGTTAGCGCAGAGATGAAAAAGAGAAGGGGGAACGGGGCTCCATTCAGAAGCGCGGGGACTGGAGCAGTGCTCCGGCCTTAGCGAGGACGGAGGTGGGGGTTCTGGAGGATAGAATCAGAAGCGATAGAGGAGAATATGGGGGCAGAGCGTCAGATCGGACTTCGATTGTGGTTTCACCTGAAGGAAGGTAACTGACCTTACTTCCCGGTGATCGCTTCTGAGGAGTTGCAGAAGCTCCTTGAAGCTTGGTTGCAGGTACTCGGAGCAGCATTGAAGTCCTTGGGACGTCTGGATCTCGCCTAGGGGCTCTAAGGTGGCACAACGGGCTGCTGTCACCAGCCCTTCCACGGAGCTTGGTATGATGGCAGATGCGAGATAAGGAGGAGCTGGCGATGTTTTATAGGGAGGCGGCGATAACTGCTTCCAAGCGAAGGTGGAGGGATGTTATGTGGGTGGCCGTAACGGCCGGTGAGGAGGAGCAATAGCCGGGTGGAGGGGCGACGGTTACGATAGGGGAAGTGGAGACATTGTTGGAGGAAGAAGGATAAGGGGTCACGTGCTTTGCACGTGACCCGGGGGTGGCGTGGAGTAAAGAAAGGGGATGCCACATGGCATGCCTAGGAGCTGCCACGTGGCACCAAAAAATGTCAAAATTTAAAGAGGGAAAAAGAAATAAGAGGAGACCTTGGATCGAAAAATTTCCTTCACAAAAGTTGTTCGTCTCAACGATATCTACAACTTTCATGAAGGGTCTGGGAGCAAAACATGTCACCTATGCGAAGTGATATTTTTGGTGGTTTTCCATGTGTATAGAAAACCAGCTTTTTAGAGTTTTGTATTTTTTTGGTAGTTTTAAAAAGGATAAAAATTCTAGAAAAAATATGATAAAATACAAGAAAATTATTTACACACTAATCTATTTTTTTATTTTTAATAAATAAGAAAAAAGGAAAATAAAATAGAAGTAAGAAACACACAATTTTTGAACAGACTCACAACAGACACTTGGACTCGGTCAGTTTCTTTGATTTCAGTTTTAATCAGGGTTTGGATTTTTGTGTCGCTTAATAAAACTTTCATCAAAGAACACAAATAAAAAAGAATTAAAATTAAAAGGGTTAAATATGTAAATAAAAACTTAGGTCAAAAATAGAAAAAGTCAAAATGCGCAAAAGAGGCCCAAAACCCAACTTTCATATATGAACTCCGAATTTTACGAAATTAGTCGTGTTTTGAAGGTATTTGAAAATGGAGTACTTTAAAAGTGAGTAGACCAAAATCGGACACTATATGAGGGAGATATGCTTGTTTTAGTATGTTAGATGTGAAATTAGACTTTGGGATTATTTGACACTTATTGGAGTCAGTAATTTTTTTTTATTTTTTATGTAATAATGTTAGTAATATCTACACAATGGAGGTGGTTTGGGGTTGATTGGAGTTAGGAAGAAATAATAAAAATAAGAGAAGTTAGCGGCTTTTTGGGATAATTTACACTTGGGATTTTTAGTGCAATTATGCATGATGAAATGGAAATATTATTTACACATGTATATATGCTAATGATGCTCTATTAATGATTAAATGCATGTGAATTTTGGAGAATCGAACCTAATTGACCAATTTTAGCATGACGAATACGGGATTCATCATACCCCTATACTTAAACCATGCTCGTCCCCGAGCATAAATGAATGAATGCTTAGTTGAATACATCCTTGACTGTGCATGTGAATTTTCAAGGCTCAATTCATAAAAGATCCTTAATTTAAGTGATCCTAAAATTCTGGGCTCAATCATACTTTAATCAGAAGGAATCCAACTTTTCTAATTTCCAGACTTTCTGTTTGTAAATAGAATATAAGGATAGGTTTTTTAGTGTACTGCATTCATGAGAGTCAAGTCGAGACATCACCCAAAGTTCCAATCCAAGAGACTCTCCTCTAGACCTAATCCTCAACACTAGGGAATAAGTCTATTATTGCTTCAGTTAACCGTCTCATTAATTTGTCAGACTTGAAAGTGTAGATGGACGGCCATATGATGGAGGGCATAGGATTGTGTCTAATTTTCTCTCCCTCACATTGGAACAAGGTGCCTCTCGAGTGCCTTATTACTCAACACAAGTATAATTTTATTTTCTTGATCAATGTGTCCGTCAAGAGAATTTGGAGTCGTCTGCACTTGTTTTTCTTGGAGTACACCGGGGTGTGTCTCTTTTGAGTATCTAAGATACCTTCCACACCCAGACTTGTATCGCTTACGATGCAGAGCCCTTTTTGTGGTGTCAGCCCTAGTCCTTGGTCCTAATTAGCGATTGGTCCAAGTGGACACTTTGAAAATGTTTGGGAGCGCTCGTCATTGGTGGAAGCTCATTTGGAATTTGACTTTGGATGATAGAGCTTTTCTTTGACATTTCTTTTTCTTTTCTTTTGTTGGCTAGATCTACTGCTTTTACTAAAAGTTAACGCACACTGATCAACAATTTTCATTAAGTTTCAACACACCCTGACACTTAGGTCAATATCAAAAAATAGCATATGAACTTGTTCACATAATGGCTAGGATTTTGCTGACACTCAGGTTTTCTAAAGCCTTCATTATCTTTATCCCATCCTCGAGTATCATTTAATCAGGTCTAAACTCAAATCTCTAGTCCCAGTTCCTCAAGTGATAGCTCAACTCATCTCATCAATCATGCAGTTGTGAAAGTGATTATGCTGATCATATTCTTTTTGAAGGTAGAGATGAAGAGTGCAATATAGCGCTCAATCTTTCAAACTAGGGAAGTGTGGATAATTAAGTTCAAAAACCCTAAAGACTAAGGCATGTTAACTCAGACTCTCAAAAAATCAAGTGTCCTCAAACTTCCTCAAGCCTTGAGTGATAGTGAATGTGTTAGGAATATATCAACCAAGGAAGGCATGAAATGCTTGATGAAATGCAAGACTATGAGTGATTTTTTTTTATGAAAAAAAAGTTTTTTTGGGTTTTTTTGTTTTTTTTTGAAAAAATAGGTAATATACACATAAAAAACACTACTTGTACCCATCCCCGATGTTAGATAAAAACGATTAAAGTATGAGCTATGGATAAAGTAGATAGAATATATACAAACACCCCCTAAACTTAGCGTGTGCTATGTCCTCATGGCACAAAGTGAAATGTTGACATAGCTCGTACTAAGTATAGATGGGCCACAAAATAGAAGTCGACATGCACGCTATACTTAGACTTTTGAGGGACTAAGCATGGAAGAAAAGGATGAAATGAGGCAGTCGAAGGTGAATGTAAGGAATAGAAGTGTTGTATAGACAATGAAATCTGTCCCCTTAAACTAAGTTTCGGGGGACTGAGAGCGGGTTGATGGATATACAGAAGAGTATTGGATCCAGAGAGGTGGTCTATCTGGGCAGATCAAATCTTTCGTCAAAAGCTATGCCTTGAGTGAAGGAGATCTGTTCAACTTGTACTAATAGCTCGTTGGATTCGACAAAATGTTTAAGTAGTTGACCGTTGACTATAGATGTTTGCGTGCTATCTGCGGTCTCTGAGATCTCAACACTACCATTATTGTATACCTCTCTTACAATGAAGGGTCCCGTCCATTTTGATTTCAATTTACCTTGGAAAATTTTCGATTTTGCATTAAATAACCATACTTTCTGCCTTGGAACAAAGATCTTCGTTCGAATGTTCTTGTCATGCCATCTCTTTACTTTTTCCTTGTAAATGGTGTTGTTTTCATAAGCATGATTTCGGATTTTGGATAGTTCATTTAAATCCATCTCTCGGTTCTTCTTTCCTTGGTGACAGTTCCAATTAATCTTTTTGATTGCCCATTCTGATTTATGCACGAGTTCTACGGGCAAATGACATGGCTTTTCATATACCATTCGAAACGGGAAGGTTTTCAATGGGGTCTTATAAGCCGTCCGATAAGCCTATAGAACTTGGTCCAGGAGTTGGGACCGGTTCTTCCTGTCAGGGCAGACGAGCTTCTGTAAAATTCCTTTGACCTCCCTGTTTGACACCTCAGCCATGCCATTGGATTGTAGATGGTAAGGACTAGTGACACGGTGCTCGATGCCATATTCCTTAGTCAACTTCTTCACCTCCCGATTGTCAAAGTGGCTATCCCCATCATATATTAAAATTTTTGGAATTCCAAACCTCGAAATAATATTATCCTTCAAAAACTTGCAAACAGTTTTGCTATCTGCTGCTCGAGTAGGGATAGCCTCCACCCACCTAGATAAATAATCTACCCCGAGAAGAATATATTCAAATCCTTGACTATTAGGGAACGTGCCCATAAAGTCAATGCCCCATACATTGAATACATCACAGATGATCACTGGTTGCATAGGCATGGCATCTTTAGAACCAATGGTCCCTCCCATTCTCTGATAGATGGGGCATGACCTGACAAAATTGTAAGCATCTTTAAACAAGATCGGCCAGTAAAATCCACATTGCAGTATCTTCTCAGCGATCCTCTTCCCAGAGTGATGTCCTCCCGCCTCCAAGGTGTGGCACATATTGAGGATACTTTGGTATTCCTCTTGAGGAATACATCTTCTCCATATGCAATCCGGTCCTTCAAAGAAAAGGAACGGATCCTCCCAATGGTAGTGTCTCGCTTCAGATATGAGTCCATCGATTTTATTCCTGGGCCAACCCTGAGGAACTTTCTTGGTGACAAGAAAATTCACCGTGTCGGCATACCATGTGAGTGAGTCAATAGCAAAAATTGACTCGTCTGGAAAGGTTTCTCAGATGGATTCAAATTCCGAGATTCTGTTATGTTTGATCTGTGATAAATGGTCAGTAACAACATTCTTAATGCCATGTTTGTATTTAATTTCCAAATCAAATTCCTAAAGCAATAGTATCCACCTAAGGAGTCATGCTTTTGCGTCCTTTTTGGCCATTAAGTATCGAATGACAGAATGGTCTGTGTAAACTCTCACCTTCGATCCTAGAAGTATAGATCACAATTTTTCCAAGGTAAAAACTACAACAAGCATTTCCTTTTCAGTTACAGTGTAATTTTTCTGAGCAGGTGATAAACACGAAATTCGATGTGGTCAAAATTGGTGTCTCACACAAAGCGGAGACGACCGTCGCTGTGGCGACTCACAAGTAAATCTCGTATTTAATCAACAATTAACCCACACTAAAGATCAATAAATTAGAAATAATGTGGAGTTAAAATTTATTTTTAACTCTGCACAAATGGTGTAAAGGGCAAGTATGCAGAGAGTTCGAACATAGAGAGCAAGCAGGGTAGTTCAAAAATTTGTGCTCAAGTGAATGTGTGTGTAGTGTCTACACTAAGCAAGCAAAGTGGGTTTTTAATTTTTAATTTATTTTTTTATTTTAATTCAATATTTAATTTTGTATTTTATTTTTAATTTTCTAATTTTTATAATTTTATATTTTATATTTTTTTTCTTTTTCAATATTGGATTTTAAAAACAATGTAATGAAAGGCAAGATAAAATATTTATAAAAGTGTGCAAAAATAACCAAAAAATCAGAAATAAAATGTTTTTGATATTTTTAGGATTTTTTACTGTTTTTGTGATTTTTGGGTATTTTTCAAGGTGTTTTTGATATTTTTTAAATACTAAAGTAAAGGAAAACAGTGGAAAATGTGCTGGCTGTGAGGAAAATGCAAATTAAAATTAACAAACAGCAACCAAAATTTTTCACACTAATCTTCAAATAACGAGAATGAAATAAAGAACAAACAGGAACTGAGTTTGTATTTTTTGGAGTTTTCTTTAATTTTATATATTTTTTGAAGTTTTTGAGTATTTTTTAAATTTTTAGTGTTTTTCTTTTGAGATTTTTAATGATTTTTGGACTGACACTAAAATGGTTTAAAATAGACACTAGGGAATTTTTTTGGAATTTTTCGAGATATTTTAATATTTGTTCGGCATTTTTTAAGCTAGACAGTGCCTAAAAAGCAAGTTTTTGATTTTTAATAAATATAAAAATATAACAAAATCAAAAACTAAAATTAGGGCGTCAAAATACAAGCCAACAGAAGCTTAACCCTATTTTTGTGGAATTTTTTAAGCTAAAATGAGGCCTTAAATAAATATTACAAACGAGCACAAATCAAAGGGCTGGCAGGGGTATACATGCAATATGCGAATTATCCAGGGGCCTAACTGCAATTGTCTCACAAAAATTATAACTGAATAAAGTAGTTAATGGATTAAAGATAAATAGCTGAACCCAGAGGTGTATAGATGCAAAATGTCCACCAAGGCGCGTGACTTGCACGCGCCTGGGAAGGACCTGAATGTAATATCAAAAACGACCGGGGACTTTACTGCAAATATTACAAAAACTTAATAAAGGCAGATGAAAGTTTCAGTGCTAATAGAATATTACAAAAATGAGTGGGAGTTACATGCAAAATACCCACACCCAAGCGCTGATGGACGGCGGATGATCCTTTACTTATCCACGTGGCGCGAATCTACGGCCCGTACCCCTTCGCCCTTAGACGGCCTTGATTAGAACGTTGATGGAGATCGGACGGTGGGGCTCCTGAAGATCCAACGGGCGCTGTTATCCTGGACGATCGGCTCTTGATCGGACGACGGGGAGGCCAAGACGAAGAACATGGACGAACTCGCCATGAAGCGAGCTTCTCCGACTTTGATCTCAGCCCTCCGACCTTCAATGATGCGTCAAAATGGACGGTGGCATCCCTGGAGTCCTCCTCGATGACTGGGCGCTATAAAATGCTCCGGCGTGGGCTGGAGGTGACGAGCGGAGGCGGCGGAGCTTAAGAGCTCCGAGCACCTCAACTGCGCACCCAGAATGCGCTCCAGTCGCGTTGAGAGTACCTGGACCTGCAAAAAGGATGGGTGATGTAATCGGGGGCAAAATGCCCCGATCACGTGGTGCGAGAAGTGGTGATAAGCGGAGATGGTCGGCGCGGGGAATAGCGGCGACCGGAGATAGCTCCGGCGAGGATCGATTGGGCGAATCGATGCGCGAAAGAGACGAATAGATGGGGGGAAATGAAGAGCGAGATGCCAGGAACAAAATGAAAAAGAAAACAAGAGGATTAAAACTGCCTCGAGCCCAGGTCGGGCGAGGGAGGGGGTACCACGACGGCTTGGCCAGAGGTGTGGAACGCGCGTCAACCAGTCACTGTCCAGCCGCCTTGACGCTCTGGGGTCGGAGCTGTCACCTCCAGACACCTCCAGGACGATCGAGGGGGGGAGAATTGGTGAAGTTTGCGGTTCAAAATTTCAAAAGAAAGTTGGCTTTAGGTTTTAAAGGGTTGACGGTCAGAGGTGCAAGAACGAGGTCTAGCGGGTGGTGCAGCGATCCGCGACCCAAGAAAACCCTTGGGCGTGAATCCTTGGTCAATGGAGAAGAAAAGTCAAGAAGATCGTAGCACGTTTTGGTGACAAGGGAGACCTCGAAAAAAGGTTGAAAACGAGCCAAAAAGCATCTCTGACAAGGTTGCAGGAGGAGGGTTAGACTGTTGACCTTGGTCAACACTTCCGGCCCCCTGGTTGGTCCACGTGGACCAACCAGGAAAATCCGAAAAGAAATGCTTTCAAAAATCATTTTAAAATAGCAAATGTTAGTATTTTATTTAGGTTATTAAATAGAAAATGTTTATAAATTTATGTAGTATTTTATTCCGATTTTTAATTATTTTTATGAGATTTATTTGTACAAGTTGCTTTTATACCCCTATATAGGTATACTATCTATATATTATATTCTTTTATTTTTATTTTGTGTATTTTAATTTTATTATTTTTGTTTCTTATTTTATAAAATTACAAAATACTTTTATGCACTTAAATATATTTCTATTTTATTTTTCTGATATGTTTTGTATATTTAATAAAATATAAACAGGTATTATGTAGGTATGGGTATAGGTAATATACCTATGTATCAAATATGTATGTATTTTATTTTAAGTTTCATTTAGGTTTTTATTCCAATTTTAATGTACATAATTATTATAAGTAATATTTACAACATTATAAAAATATAAAAAAGAATAAATAATTAATAAAGAATAAATTGAATATTTTATTCGGTACATTGTACAATGAGGGTCCAAAAGTCAACTTTCAAACCGTAGCTCCGCCAAATACGAAACCACCACCATTAATTAGCTTATTTTTTTCTATATACAATTAAAGGTGAGTATGCTGAATTTGGAGTTGTCAGTTGTGAGATACGGGTCTGGGAAGTTGGGATTCTGGATTTTTATTCAGACCATAACTTTTTATCTGTACATTTTTTTTCTGTGAAATCAATTTTGTATTTTTATTTATAAAATTATCTACAACTTTCATGTACAAAGTTTCTTTATTTGATGTATAAAAAGTGGAACCAAAAATAGGTCCCAAAATGAATAAAGAATGAATAGAATGTATAGGTATTTTCTCTGTATTTCTGACCTTATCTCCCCCTACTTTATTCCTTGTCGACCTATTCATCAAGATGCCTAGGTCTCGAGGTTTCGGGTCATAAAATATTTACAATATTTTATTCTTTTTCTTTTCTTTTATTTATTCTATAATTTTGGCTTTAATTACAGTATTTTATACACTGTTTAGATGCACATGCATGAATGCTAAGATGATGATTTTAATGCTATTTACAGGCATTTGCTAGGGTGTTTGGTGCCAAAATGATAGAATAAAGATGATGAAATGTGGATTCATCATCCTCCTATAATTTACCTTTGCTAGTCCCTAGCAAACACTTATGCAATAAGTGCAAAAAGAAGAAGAAAGAAAAGAAAAAGAAGAACTTGGATTTTATCTGATTATCAAACTTGTCTTCGCAAAATCAAAGTTTGGAGCTTAAGTCGGACCTTTGGAATTTTAGTGCGGGTGGAACCTTAGTGAGAACCGTGTTTGAAATTCAACAGTCCTTGAGAATCCCAAAACTCTGTCCAAGTCTCCTCAATAGCCAGGTCAGAAATACTTCAACTCATACGCAAACCCTTACGACTATGAATCTGACTCGTACAATGCAAGTGATGGTGTCTCTCCCCAACTAGAATAGCAAAGAAACTGACTTCTCCAGTACGACAACCCAATGATTCCCCAATCCAATAACTCCATCCTCGAGGAGCGGGGTATTCCCTTCTAAGTTCAAGTGGCAACCAGCTCAAGAGGAGGGGGTGAAGAGAAGAATGGACGGTAGCCAGTGTATCTACCTATCCTAAGATGCAAGACCAGTGTAGTCAAGTCATCCAGCTGCAGGCTCACATGATATGACTTTGGAACTCAAGCTTGCTTATTGACTTTACAACATATTTACATACTTTGCAGGCTTTTTATTTTTGTACATGCCTGATTTTTTTTGAATACTATATACAGCAGCATTTACATAAGGAGTTTTTCCTCTTGAGCCAGTAGACTATCCCTCTTTTGAAGCTTTATCGCAACCCACAGCCTCCTGTCTTTAGACTTCCTTATCACTGGACGGGTTGGGGTGCACTTCCCTTCCTAGAGGAGGACAGATGTTTCCACTTGTGTGCGTCTCATACCGGCAAATCCAATCCCCTCACCACTCCAACTGAGTTGAGCCATGTGAAAGGTGCAGGTGTCCAAGTTAGGTCATTATCAACAAGAATCGTGCGTGTGCTCCGAAATACTCTACTTAGGCAGTCAAGAATCCATTGAACCAAGTCCCGTGATCCTCAAAGAATTAAGTCAACTAGACCTGAAGTACCTCAGTCCCAGTTCCTATAAGGTTCCTGTTATTAGGTAGATTTTACGGTCCAATCAAGCTCCAATCTTCGGATTTTACTTAGACTTGTTCAACTATCAAACTCAATCCGAAAAAAAATGCGAATGCTATGCAATGTAATGCAGAGAATATTTTTGTGATGCAATTTTCAAAGATTTTGAACTTTTTATGGATTTTTGAAAAGATGATGCATGCAGATGCAATTTCTTTGTATTTTTCAAAGAAATTTTTCAAATGTTTTTGGATTTTTGGAAACAAAAAGATTTTGGCTAAAATCTAGGTTAAAACTATGTACACGGGAGTGCTTCTTCGTATATACAAGAAGTGGATTTTAAGAATTTACAAGGGTAAGTGGTCAATTTTATACATATGGATATAGTGAATTTTGGTGTGGTGTATGTCTTCCTCAAACTTATTTGACACAAGCTTTTCACACAATTATTGAAAACTATAGTCCAAAATAATTTTTACAAACATTTTTGCAAACATGTACACACATTTGAAAATCATTTTGCAAAGGCTTTCAAAACAGTATATATAGATTTTTCAAATATTTTGCAACCATTTTTCAAACATTTTATTTCACACAAAGAAAAGAAATTTTGCAATCCACACATTTTACACAGGTTGAAAACATGTAACAAAATATTTTCAAAATAGTTTTCAATAGATGTTCACAAAGATTTTCAAACTATTTTTCAAACATTTTGCAAAAAATATTTTCACCCGATATATTAATCAGTAAATACAAAAAGAATTTGAGGAACAAAACACCTTTTTATTAAGGATTTTAATGAATTTTAAAGAATTATTAGCCATATTATTATTTAGGAAAATACGAAAGTACGAGTTATGGCTAAAGTATATTCACAGTATGTACGACCCCCCTATACTTAGCTTGAGCTATGTCCTCATAGATCGTAGAGAAAAGAGAAGACATAACTCGTACTGAGTAAAGGCCAGTCTAAAGAATGAAGAACTAATGAATGAATCAACAAATGGGAAGTTGACCGTCCCCCCTATACTTAGTATCAAATAATCCTAAGTATAGCAGACTGTACACAACACAGGGAGGGTCAAGGGTGGGAATGAACAGATCGTACTCAGATTGTCTCCCCCTATACTTTGGGTAAGTGATGAATCTCCATTTCATCACCTTTATTCTATCATTTTGGCCTTAAAAACCCCAGCAAATGCATGTAAATAGCATTAATTTGTTCATATTAGCATCTAGTATTTATTGTATTAATTATACATAAAATAAGGTTTTTAATGCCAAAATTATAGAATAAAGAGAAGAAAAGAAAAAGGAATAAAATATTGCAAATATTTTATGACCCTAACCCCGAGACCAAGGCCAGCATGGACTTGGTCGACAAGGAATAAAGTAGGGGGAGATAAGGGCCAATTATACAATAAATACCTCATTTATTTATTCATTCATTTATGCATTTTTGACACCTATTTTGTAAAGAATTATTTATTCATCAAATTAAAATCTTTTGTACATGAAAGTTGTAGTTAATAATGTAAATAAAAATACAAAATTGAGTTTATGTGAAAATAATATACAGTGTACATTTTATACACAAAATAAAAAGCAAAAATCTCAACTTCACAGACCCATATCTTACAAATAAAAACTCCAAATCACCCAAACTCACCTTTAATTGTATATAGCATTCCATGAACTATTTTATAAAATTGGTTTCATAATTTTTGGAGTCTATCTGTGAAAGTTAGGTTTTTGACCCTCCTTGTATATAATACTGATTAAAATATTCATTTTATTCAACGTTTATTATTTGCACAAATTCATATTTTTAGAATCTTGTAAATAATGTATAGAATACATGTATATATTGAAATTAAAAGAAAACCAAAGAGAGCTTGTAAAATAAAATAAGTCTATAGGCTTCATAGACAAAATACATATGCTACCTATATGTATATAAATAAAAGGGGAGTTAATTCTTTTATTCTTTATTCATCTACATTTTTATAATGTATATAATATATATAACTTACTAAAAATACAAATCCAAAACAAAAAAACAAATAAAATTCATTTAATAAATATAATATAATATACAGACAAAATACCTATAAGTATACTTACATATGCATGCACATATTTATTTAAAAATATAAATAAACTCATAAAAATAAAATAAAAATATATGTATACTCACAAAAATAAGTTATAAAATCATAAAATAAGAAACTAAAATAATAAAATAATAAAATAAAATAAAAATAGAATATACAAAAATACATATAAAATACATATATATACACATTATTGTAATAAAACCGTAATAAAATAAGTCATAAAAATAAATAAAAATCATATTAAAATACTACATACAATAATAAAGATTTTTTATTTTATACTCGAAAAATAATAAAATCATTTATTAACTTAAATAATTCGTTCTTTATTCCTCCAGCCTGTTTTGTCTTCTAGCGGCCTGCGTGGACCAATGGCAGGCCACCATTAGTTGACCGCAGGTCAACTCCTTGGACCTAGACCTGCGGCTCTGACAGATCACGAGAGCCCCCACTTCCCCGATTTTCCACGCCAATTTTGTAGCTCGAGATCGATGGGACCCTTCATGAAAATTATTCCCTGTACATCCCTCTCCCACGCCGTCCTCTTGGATTCTATGTACATAGCCCATACCGCCCGCTATGGCCTAGTCAATAAGGGTGCCCTTTTCGTCTATAAATAAGGAACCTCCGCCTTCCTCCCAATTTTGGTCAATTTTCCTCCATTTTCTTCCTTGCATTCGGTCCCAGGTACGCTCCTCGTGACAGGGGGATGCCGCCGGCACCTTGAATCGGTTGGAGATGGCGGAGGTTGCACCCACGGCCACCAACTCCGGCGGTCCTGCTCCTTGGCCTCCCCGGCCAAGTTGAGCTGCGCACTTTATTTTTCTTAGGTAATTTTTATTCCCGTCGTTTTATTTCTGCATTTAAACTAGCACTTAGCTCGTAGGTGTAGCGTAGCCAGGCCGATTCGTAGTTCGCCGGAGCTCCGCTCCGGCGAGCTTTTCACCGTATTCCCGACTGTTCTCCAACCCGCTTTCACCTTCATTTCATTCCCCAACGCGTTCTCCACTTCCTAATCACCTTGGCCAACCGGATCCTCTCCTGGATTCGCGAATCGATGCTCTCCTCCGCCACTTCACCGGAGCAACGCCACCTCACCCATTTCCATGCTAACAGCTTCAGTTTGTGGGCCGAGGAGAATCGCCTCGAGCCGAGTGAGTTTTCCTTGCAGGTTAGGAGCCTAACGTGGCTCCAGGAGACACATCCAGAAGTCGCCGGAGGAGAGCTGGAGCCCCACGTCTTCTCCGACTTCGTGGTGGCGCTCCGGTGTGTCTCCGCTCGATCCAACCACTCCAGAACCTTCAGCCACCTGCCAGGAAGCTCCTAGGACCTCCGGAAGCCTCGAAGGATGCCTGGAGAGCGAGATCGAGGACGAGGGAGCCCGGCCATCACGGCCTTCTTCCCTGTTCTTGCTCTTAGCTTCCCAGCCGTCGGATGAAGAACAGGTCCCAGATTGAATCAGAGCCGTTAGATGAAGCGAGCAGCCACCGTAGATCTCAGCCCTGAGATCTAATCCTAGCGCTTCATCGGCGAAGCGGTACCAGCCGTTGGATGAGCGACACGTGGCAAGTGAAGAAATCCCAACCGTTCGCCAGCGCGCATTTTAGGGGTAATTTGCATATCTAGCCCCTGCATTTTTGTATATTTAATATTTAATATTGTAAATAAAATATAACGTTGTAAATGATGTGGATATTTTGCTTATGACCCCCTGTAGTTTTTGCATATTACACTTGGGTCCAGTCCACGTCACCTCACGTGTTGTCCCACGTGAGGTGGTAAAATTGCACAAGTCCCCCTGTAGAGTCGCATGTTTATGTTTGGTCCATTAAATAAAATATTCAGTGTATTATTTTTGTGAAAAATTGCAACCAGGACCCTATACTTTCTGAAATTGCATTTTGGTCCCTGTGAGTGCGGATCACGTGCTGTCCCGCGTGATGGTTAAATTGCAAGGGGACCCTGGCGGGTTTTGTTAGTTAGTTTTAGTCCTTAAAATTGCAAAACACGTTATAATGTTCTGGTATTTTTGCACCTGTGCCCCTAGATGTTATTTTATTTGCAAAAATGCCCCTGCCAGGCTTAATTACTTTTTGTGTCTTTATCCATTTATTAAAAATACCTAATTGGCTTCTAAAAATTCACAAAAATTAGGTTAGATGCTCCATGCCATGCTTGTTCACGCCCATATTTTAGTTTGCATTTTTTGCATTTTTCCTAATTATTAAAAATGAAAAAGAAGCCATTTTTGTACTGTTCAAATTAGAAAATAAAAAAAAAATTAGAAAATGTTTTTGAAAAATTCCAAAAAAATGATATATGGTATATTTATTTCTATGTTGAGTCCAGAAAATGAAAAACCCTAAAAAGATGAAAAAGAAAATTAAAAAAATCATAAAACCCCAAAAGCAACATAAAAATTAGAAAAACTCTTTAAAAACCCTAAAAATACATTTCTCTCTTTTATAATTATCTATATATTATTATTAATATATTAAAATTAATTTGGGCAATTTTGGGTATTATTTGATATTTTTAAGACCCCAAATTATATACGGCTATTTAGTTAGTCCTATATTGTGGACATTTTTTTTTTGAATTGAAAAATACATAAAAATTAGAAAAAAAAAGAAAAAAATAATAAAAAAAAATTAAAAAAAAATATATGTCTATATATTAAGTTTTTATGTTTATATATATATATTCTATATTACTTCTCTCTCTCTCTTTTTATATATATATATATATATCTCTTTATATATATACTATATAGATTTTTGTAATTAATAATATAAAAAGAAAAAAAAAGTATAAAATATAAAATCAAAATAAAAATTATAAGAACAAAAATATAAAAAAAAATTACAAAACCCAAAACCCACAAAAATAATAAAAGGACAAGCACAATTGATTGAATAATTGAACGATACATTACATACAACCATTCGCCTCCCAGTGTTCGACCTCTACCTGTACTTACACCTATACACATTTACATGTAGAGTTATAATAAATTTTAACTCCACATTTTTGGATATTCATTGCATATATTTAGTGTGGGTTAATTGTTGTTTTATTCCGGATCTCGCGTGGTCGACTCAGCGACTAAGTTCCCGCCTTGTGAGGAGCTTAAGACCACCGGTTTCCGGAGCAAACAAATGGCGCCGTTGCCGGGGAGGCAACGGATTTTGTATGATTTTGTGTGGTTATTTGTTCATTTATTTGATTCTTTGTTCATGTCCTTCATTTGTTTATCTGTGTGATTTTTATTTTATTTTTATTTGATATTATTGATTGACTGCTCTGACCATCTCTTTCTTTTGTCTTTGATGCGAGGGACCGCTAAGCGAAGGAGGACCTCCTAGGAGGCCCTATGCACCCAAGCGAGGCGGTGTTGGCTCTTCTATGCCAAGCCAACAGGAGAGAGCATCAAAGGGAGAAGAAAGAGAATTTTTGAAGACAGTCTCTATTTTTATGCACATTATAATGTATATTTATGTGAGAGAGTGACACTTAGAATTGTGTAATAATACAGGACTCTCACAGGTGCACTCCGTCTCCCGAGGTCCATTGCCCGAGGGATTGTTCCCTTGGGGGCCTCGACGGTTTTGACGTTTTTCGTTTTATTTTTATTTTGTGTGAATGAGCCCTATCTTAGGAATTGCTTGCCGATAGATTAAGGTCCAAACACCCTAATATATTTGCATGTACCTATAGTGCGTTTTGGACCTAGTCAAATCTAAACAGTCGGTTCATTTATCTCTTAACCCCTGTGCCGTGAGCGAGCCCCATCAAGCGCTACTCCTGAACTCGAGCGTGTCGAGAAGAGGAGGGGTGAGCCAAGACCGGACCCTTAGGTTAGGGATAAGTGACCGACTTGTGGTGCTTCACGATAATAGCAGTTACTATCCTAGGGCGATTTCTTCGGTTTGCATTTGTATATAGCATAGGTTTCAAATTCTGTTCTGCATCCCGCATGGAGAGAGCTGGGAGGCACTGTAAGTCTTCTTACTTAGCATGCATTATTGATTTCCGACTTGCATGGCTTTTCCGACCTTCTCCCTCTGTTTTTGCCACTTAGGGTGCTTAACGGAAATTGGAACCTCGATAGGCACGTGCATTGAAAATACCCAAAAAAGTGATAACTTAAATAAAAGCGGGACTGCTAACTCTATTGGACTTAAAATAAAACATGATGGATTTCCTTGTTTTGGGGAGAGCAACCCCCTCATTGTATGCGTTTTAAGTGCTCACGTACACGCTAAGGAGTAGAGCCCAAATCCTATCAAGCCTCCTAAGTGTTTGTACAACTTTGTGATTCTCACCTAACTCTAAAACCGAAAAGATAAATGACCGTCATCTGACGGTCTTCACTGTGTCGAGTAGGTGAATTGAGGGTTTGCCTTGTGTATTGATTGTGACTTGGAGTCCGTTGTGTTTCTCATTCATTAGTAGAGTCATCGGTTCCGTCCGTGTGAGTCATGCATTTTTCATCTTTGAGTCTCTCTATCTCTCTTATAAATAGACCTCTTCATTTTGCATCGAGTCATGATATTGGCGCTTGAGCTCAATCATTCTTCGCCAAGTCTTTTGTTTCCCGCTTCTCCACCATCTTCTATGTATCCATCGTACCATCTTCTCTGGTTCGAGGAGAGACCGCTCTTCGGACCGCAATTTTGACGGTGTTCCCGCCTTGTGTGGAACACCCAATTTTGTCTATGTCCCAATTTTCTCGCCCGCCCTCCTCGTTCCCTCTGTATCACCCTTCTACTGGCACGCCCGCTCAATCAGCTTCTCCACCCCATTGTGTACCCTTCTTACCCATCCTCCTCGTGTACCCCGTATCACCTCTCCCTTTACTCGGGAATGTTGTGCATATTGATGAGACCCGCATCGAGGATTATTTATACAAGATTATTTGTGTAAGCCGGGCCCATGATGTTGAGGCTGCTGAGATTGATCTGGTGGATTTGTCTTTGATACATGCATATGGATTTCTTGAGGATTTTTGCTGATGCATAGAGCATAGGTGTGATGCATTATTGAGGAATTTTAGTTCTCGCACACCGGATTAAGGATGTGATATGATGCAATGATTCGATGGTGATTTCATCTATCTCTTGGAGGTTCCACCCATCTTGATTTTTGCGGATTGACTGATCATTCTACTTTGGATTTCTTGATAAAGGTGTGCGGATCCTACATGATCTCTCATCTACCTGAGTGACCCATCCTTGATCTCCTGACTCTTTGATCCACCATGGCACTTTGAGGATTTATGATTATCTATTGTGCCATCTCAGCCTGACTGGATTGACCCAAGGGATGTTTGGTGAATGACATGATTATTCGCTCCCTTGCTTGATCTTATGCCCTCCTATGGATTGAATGATTTAGTGCTTTCGAGGACCTGAGACGACTTGCCCGCATTCCCATGTCCTTCATTGATCTAGTTCGCATTTGTCCCCGAGGACTATCTGCGGGAAAATGCGGCAATTTCTTGGACTGTGGTTTCATACACTACTTGGGTCACCATTGTGATGGGACCCGAAACCGTGTCGTACGATACGGTTGATTGGCCTCCCCCTGTGATTGTGTACTTGACCTGTTGGTACACGAGGCCAATGTATTTGACTCATCTGAGTCCGCTCTCCTTGACGGTCCTCGCAAGGCAGAGCTCCACTTTTCTGATTATTCCATGCATAGTTCATAGCTCCCCGAGGGTTATCTGCGGGAGACTATGACATATTTCGAATCTGATTGGTCTCTTCTGTTGGTAGCCGACTTGTCGACTACTGAGACCATTATGTGGGTCCGTTTGATGGATCCAGCTCCTTGGATGCCTCCGCTCTCCTTGACGACCCTCGCAAGGTAGAGGCACTTTCTGACTATTCTTTGCCTAGATCGCAGTACTCTCCGAGGACTATCTGCGAGAGACTGCGACACTCTATTTACACTCGATTTCCTCTCTGCTTGTGTCTCCTTTATGTCGGAGCACGGAATCGAGTCGTTTGATATACTTCATTTTTGGTCCCATCTTGAGTTGCCTATCCGATCTATGGATCATGGGAACCATCTTGTTAGACTCATTTGAGTCTGCTCGCCTTGACAGTCCTCGCAAGGATGAGCTCCTGATATCTGCAATTGCCATGACTAGTTGGCAGTCCGTTCCCCGAGGGTTATCTGCGGGACGCTGCCACAATTTCTAGATTTGCCGGTCTCTTCTGCTGGTAGCCGATCTGTCGCCTACCAAGACCATTTCTATGATCCGTCTGATGGATCAGGCTCCTTTGAGCCCGCTCACCTCGACGACCCTCGCCAGGGTGAGCTTCTGTTCTGATTATTCATTGCTTATCATGTACCACTCTCCGAGGGTTATCTGCGGGAGAGTACATCATCTTCTAGGTACACGGCTTCATTTCTGGTGTCTCCCAGTTGGTGGAGCACGAAGCCGGGTCTTCTGACTTGTGTACTCGGTTTCCTCCCTGGTTGTGTCTCCTGTCTGTTGGAGCACGGAGCCGAGTACTCTAATTATTCTCTGATTTTGCTCACCTTGAGGACCCTCGCAAGAGTGAGCCACATATTGTGTTGTTCGGTGTATTCTTTTGACTTTCAGATTATATCACCACCGTGCATCACACAGTCTCATATGCTTTATTTCATATCTATCTGAGACTCTGATTTACCGGAGGAAATTGTACTGCTCTTTCTTCCTCCCGGTCTTACGGTATTGGCTCTGTTCTCCCATGATGACCATATGAGCCGTCCATCTGCTTCATGCTACCGGACCCGATATCTATCCTTTCGATCTGTTTACCCCGGTAGCTGACACCCACGTGATTGCATATTCGGGTGTATTTTCACCTTCTGACCGCGTCCTCGTTCTCACAGGGAGACGACGACGAGAGCACGGTTGTCACTTATCAGACACCGTCCTGTACTTCAGCCGTTTTTCACCGCTTGTATATATGTGTGCCTTGTTCATTCTTTCTCCCGCATGTTATGTGTGCCCTAGATCTATCGCCATATCTTTGGGACTACACTTAGGACGTACCTAGTCCTAAGTATAGGGGGGCACACACTGAGTTTTTCTTTCCTCACACATTTTTCGTCACTCCATTTCTTTCCTATACTTAGGGATATCTCACCCTAGGTATAGGGGGAGTGATGTGTATATTTTTCACGATCTTTTTATCAATCTATATATATCTTTCCTTCTCCTTTTCTTCTTTTCTTCTTCTTTTCCTTTTCTATCTTCTGTATCTAAATAAAAGGCGTCGCCCCTTTGTGTCAGTTTTCTGTACTTAGGACGTACTTTGTCCTAAGTATAGGGGGGTGCAGCCCTGATTTGTTAATTCTTTGATCTATTTATTCCCACCCTTGACCCTCCCTACTTTGTGTACAGTCTGCTATACTTAGGATTGCTTGATCCTAAGTATAGGGGGGATGGTCAATTTCTCAGTCGTTCATTTCTTATTTATATATTTTTAGACTTGTCCATACTCAGTACGAGTTATGTCTTCTCTTTTCTTTGCGATCTATGAGGACATAGCTCAAGCTAAGTATAGGGGGGTCGTATATACTATGTATATACTTTAGCCATAACTCGTACTTTCGTAATAAATATGGCTAATAATTCATCAAAATTCATTAAAAACTCTTAATAAAAAGATGGGATTATTCCTCAAATTCTTTTTGTATATACTGATTATTAAATCAGGTGAAAATGTTTTTTGCAAAATGTTTGAAAAATAGTTTGAAAAGTATTGTGAAAATTTCTTGAAAACTATTTTGAAAACGTTTTGTTACATGTTTTCAACCTTTGTAAAAATGTGTGAATTGTAAAGATTTATTTTCTTTGTGTGAAATAAAATGTTTGAAAAATGATTTGCAAATGGTTTGAAAAATGGTTGCAAAAATATTTTGAAAATCTATATATACTGTTTTGAAAAACCTTTGCAAAATGATTTTCAAATGTATGAACATGTTTGTAAAAATGTTTGTAAAAATTATTTTGGACTATAGTTTTCAAAAAGTATTTGAAAAATATGTGTCAAATAAGTTTGAGGAATAGTCACATATAATAACTAAAATACTATATTTTTCAATAAATGTATATATATACCTGTAAATAAAAACTAAATTCTAAATTCTTTAAAAATCATTAAAATAAAGCGGCACGCCCGTGTAAATAGTTGTACATATTGTCTATTTTGAGTAACCAAATTATTTTATTCGTAAAAATTCTTTGTAAAAACTCTCCTCTTTGTTCTCAAAATTCTTTGAAATTGCATTATTCTTTGCATATTTGTAAATAGCATTTGCATAACATTCATATTCTTTGATTGAGCTTGATGATTGAACTAGTCCAATAAAGTCGAAGATTGGAGCTTGGTTGGACCTTACTGCACCTAACTACACTGGAACCTTATGGGAACTAGGTTTAAGGTACTTCAGGTCTATTCAGACTTAATTCTTTGAGAAAGCAGGGCTGGGTTCAAGTCACCTCAGTGGACTAACTAGAACTTTTCGAAACACACGCATGACTCTTGTCGGCCGTGACCTAACTTGGACACTTGCACCTTTCACTTGGCTCAACTCAGTTGGAGTGGTGAGGGGGTTGGATTTGCCAGTCTGAGACGCACACGGGTGGAAACATTCGTCCTCGTCTAGGGAGGGAAGTGCACCCCAACCTGGTCCAGTTTCAATGAAGTCGAATGACAGGAGAGTGTGGGTTGCAATAAAGCTTCAAAAGAGGGATAGTCTTCTGGCTCAAGAGGAAAAGTCCTTATGTAAATGCTGCTGTACATAGTATGTTGAAAAAAAAAAAAAACTCCAAAAAAGTGGACAGGCTTGTAATAAAAAAATAAAAGTGCCTGCCGGAGTATGTATATATGTTGAATAAGCAAGCTTGAGCATCAAAGTTACACCATGTGAGCCTGCAGCTGGATGACTCGACTACACTGGTCTTGCATCCCCAGGATTGGTAGCTACATTGGCTACCATCCATTCTTTTCTCTACCCCCCCTCCTCTTGAGTCGGATGCCACTTGAACTTAGAAGGGAATACCCCGCTCCTTGACGGTAGAGGGCTGGATTAGGGAATCATTGGGTGTCATTCTGGAGAAGTCAGTCTCTTTGTCATTTCAGCTGGGGAGAGCCACCATCACTTACACTGTACAAGTCAGCTTCATAGTCATAAGGGTTTGCGTATGACGTAGGCTAGTTCTGACCTGGCTATTGAGGTGATTTGAACCAAGTTCTGTGACTATCGAAGGCTGTTGTGTTTTAAATTTGGTTCCCGACTAGGTTCCACACACATTCTCACACCAAGGTCTAACCTGAGCTCCAAACTTTGATTTTGTACAGATGAGTTTAATAATCATGATCAATTCAATCTATTCTTTGAATTCTTTATTTTTGCTTTTTCTTTTCTTCTTATTCTTTGTTCTTTTGTACTTATTGCATAAGTATTTGCTAGGGACTAGCAAGGGCAAGTATAGGGGGGTGATGAATCTCCATTTCATCACCTTTATTCTATCATTTTGGCCTTAAAAACCCCAGCAAATGCATGTAAATAGCATTAATTTGTTCATATTAGCATCTAGTATTTATTGTATTAATTATACATAAAAATAAGGTTTTTAATGCCAAAAATTATAGAATAAAGAGAAGAAAAGAAAAGGAATAAAATATTGCAAATATTTTATGACCCTAACCCCGAGACCAAGGCCAGCATGGACTTGGTCGACAAGGAATAAAGTAGGGGGAGATAAGGGCCAATTATACAATAAATACCTCATTTATTTATTCATTCATTTATGCATTTTTGACACCTATTTTGTAAAGAATTATTTATTCATCAAATTAAAATCTTTTGTACATGAAAGTTGTAGTTAATAATGTAAATAAAAATACAAAATTGAGTTTATGTGAAAATAATATACAGTGTACATTTTATACACAAAATAAAAAAGCAAAAAATCTCAACTTCACAGACCCATATCTTACAAATAAAAACTCCAAATCACCCAAACTCACCTTTAATTGTATATAGCATTCATGAACTATTTTATAAATTGGTTTCATAATTTTGGAGTCTATCTGTGAAAGTTAGGTTTTTGACCCTCCTTGTATATAATACTGATTAAAATATTCATTTTATTCAACGTTTATTATTTGCACAAATTCATATTTTTAGAATCTTGTAAATAATGTATAGAATACATGTATATATTGAAATTAAAAGAAAACCAAAGAGAGCTTGTAAAATAAAATAAGTCTATAGGCTTCATAGACAAAATACATATGCTACCTATATGTTTATAATAAAAGGGAGTTAATTCTTTTATTCTTTATTCATCTACATTTTTATAATGTATATAATATATATAACTTACTAAAAATACAAATCCAAAACAAAAAACAAATAAAATTCATTTAATAAATATAATATATATACAGACAAAATACCTATAAGTATACTTACATATGCATGCACATATTTATTTAAAAATATAAATAAACTCATAAAAATAAAATAAAAATATATGTATACTCACAAAAATAAGTTATAAAATCATAAAATAAGAAACTAAAATAATAAAATAATAAAATAAAATAAAAATAGAATATACAAAAATACATATAAAATACATATATATACACATTATTGTAATAAAACCGTAATAAAATAAGTCATAAAAATAAATAAAATCATATTAAATATACATACAATAATTAAAGATTTTTTATTTTATACTCGAAAAATAATAAAATCATTTATTAACTTAAATAATTCGTTCTTTATTCCTCCAGCCTGTTTTGTCTTCTAGCGGCCTGCGTGGACCAATGGCAGGCCACCATTAGTTGACCGCAGGTCAACTCCTTGGACCTAGACCTGCGGCTCTGACAGATCACGAGAGCCCCACTTCCCCGATTTCCACGCCAATTTGTAGCTCGAGATCGATGGGACCCTTCATGAAAATTATTCCCTGTACATCCCTCTCCCACGCCGTCCTCTTGGATTCTATGTACATAGCCCATACCGCCCGCTATGGCCTAGTCAATAAGGGTGCCCTTTTCGTCTATAAATAAGGAACCTCCGCCTTCCTCCCAATTTTGGTCAATTTTCCTCCATTTTCTTCCTTGCATTCGGTCCCAGGTACGCTCCTCGTGACAGGGGGATGCCGCCGGCACCTTGAATCGGTTGGAGATGGCGGAGGTTGCACCCACGGCCACCAACTCCGGCGGTCCTGCTCCTTGGCCTCCCCGGCCAAGTTGAGCTGCGCACTTTATTTTTCTTAGGTAATTTTTATTCCCGTCGTTTTATTTCTGCATTTAAACTAGCACTTAGCTCGTAGGTGTAGCGTAGCCAGACCGATTCGTAGTTCGCCGGAGCTCCGCTCCGGCGAGCTTTTCACCGTATTCCCGACTGTTCTCCAACCCGCTTTCACCTTCATTTCATTCCCCAACCCCTTCTCCACTTCCTAATCACCTTGGCCAACCGGATCCTCTCCTGGATTCGCGAATCGATGCTCTCCTCCGCCACCTTGCCGGAGCATCGCCACCCACTGCCATATTTATGCTAACAGCTTCAAAACCAGGTCGAGGGTGACCCCCTCGAGCCTCTATACCTTCCTGTGCAGGTTAGGTGCCACGCAAAGCACCAGGAGACGATTCAAGCAGGCGGAGCTACCTGGAGCCGCATTTCTTCACCGAGCTCGTGGCGGACCTCCAGCGTTTCTCAGACCGAACCAAGACCTCCAGAAGATAGAGCCACCTGCCAGGAACCTCCTGGGACCTCTAGAACCCTCAAAGGCCGGCGGAGCAGCGTGATCTCACCGGAAGAAGCTCGCCCAGGCGAGCTTTCTTCCCAGTTCTTCCAGACGCCCTCCTCGCCGTTGGATGGAGAACGTGTCCCAGGTCGAAGCTCCACCGTCAGATGGAACGAGGCCTTCACCGTCAGATCATCTGGGATGATCTAATCGTGAGCGTCCATCGACGAACCGTTACGCGCCGCTAGATGGACGCCACGTGTATAAGTGACCCACATCTCGCCGTCCACCAACGCGCAGTTAGGGGTAAATTGCATTATCCTGCCCCCGCATTTTTGTATTTAATATTTAGTGTTGTAAATAAATTGTCAGTTGTAAAATAAACGTTTATTTTGCTGAAGGACCCTTGAACTTTCGTTTATTTACGTTTAGGTCCTCCCGCACCTCACGTGTAGTCCCACGTGAGGCGCGGATATTTTGCATACAACCCCTGGCAGGTTTTGTAAATTGTAAATTAGTGCTAAAAATTAAAATAAATGTGTATTCCAGTAGGTATTTTTGCACTTGAGCCCCTGCTATGTATTTTAATTGCAAAAATGCCCCTGCCAGGCTGTTTATATTTTTGTCTCTTTATCTATTTATTAAAAATACCTAAAAGGCTTCTAAAAATCCACAAAAATTAGGATAGGTGCTCTATGCCATGCTTGTTCACGCCCATATTTTAGTTTGCATTTTTTTGCATTTTTCCTAATTATTAAAAATGAAAAAGAAGCCATTTTTGTACTGTCTAAATTAGAAAATACAAAAAAATTAGAAAATGATTTTGAAAAATTCCAAAAAAAATTATATGTGATATATTTATATATATATTGAGTCCAGAAAATGAAAAACCCTAAAAATATGAAAAAGAAAATTAAAAAATCATAAAACCCCAAAAGCAACATAAAAATTAGAAAAACTCTTTAAAAACCCTAAAAATACATTTCTCTCTTTTATAATTATCTATATATTATTATTAATATGTGAAAATTAATTTGGGCAATTTTGGGTAGTATTTGATATTTTTTTAAAAACCCAAATTATATACGGATATTTATTTAGTCCTATATCGTGGACATTTTTGAATTGAAAAATACATAAAAATTAGAAATATAAAAAAATTAATTAATTAAAAAAAATAATATGTCTATATATTAAGTTTTTATGTTTATATATATATACATATATACTATATCACTTCTCTCTCTCTTCTTATTTATATCTATATATATATATCTTTATATATCTTATATATATATCTCTATATTTATATAACTAATAATAAAAAAAGTATAAAATACAAAAACAAAATAAAAATTATAAAAACAAAAATATATAAAAAAATTACAAAACCCAAAACCCACAAAAATAATAAAAGGACAAGCACAATTGATTGAATAATTGAACGATACATTACATACAACCATTCGCCTCCCAGTGTTCGACCTCTACCTGTACTTACACCTATACACATTTACATGTAGAGTTATAATAAATTTTAACTCCACATTTTTGGATATTCATTGCATATATTTAGTGTGGGTTAATTGTTGTTTTATTCCGGATCTCGCGTGGTCGACTCAGCGACTAAGTTCCCGCCTTGTGAGGAGCTTAAGACCACCGGTTTCCGGAGCAAACAGTAAGATATCCCTAAGTATAGACAAGAAGAGGAGACAATGGAGAGGATCGGAATGAAAATGACAGAACTCGGGTGCGACCCCCCTATACTTAGGACAAAGTACGTCCTAAGTATGGAAGACTGTCTACAAGGGCGGCACCTTTTTGATAGATACAGAAGATAGAAATGGAAAAGAAGAAAAGAAGAAAAGAAGAAAATAAATCAACAGATGAAAGTGATATGAATAGATGGATCTGTACAGCGGATGATGGAATTGATCACCATGTATGAGATGCAGATTATGAGAGTCAGAGGGTACATCTCATACCAGAAGAATGGGGGCAACGTCAATGGTCGGCGTATCATGATCAAGATATAGTTTCAGGCGTTGACAATTGACGCGGAAGGTAAAGGAAGATGAAGGTTCGGATATGTCGATGCTGCCATTGTCATGTACCTTCCTGACCACATACGGACCTTTCCACTTGCTCTGCAACTTCCCTGGGAATAATTTCAGCCTGGAATCAAACAACAATACTCTCTGATCTGGCTCAAACTGTTTATGGCTGATATGCGAATCGTGCCATGTCTTCACTTTCTCTTTGTACTGTAGGCTGTTCGAAAAGGCTGTGTCTCTAAGTTCTTCCATGGCTGCCAATTCTGCTCTTCTCTGGTCTCCTATACTCTCAGGATCTAACAACAACTCAGTGACTTCCCAAAAAGATTTGTGCTTGATCTCCACTGGCAAATGGCACGGCTTGCCATAGACGAGACAAAAGGGAGATGTCCCCAATGGATTTTTGAAAGAAGTCCGATAAGCCCACAGGACTGAGTCCAAAAGCTGTGTCCAATCCTTTCGGTCTGGGCGGACAACTTTCTGCAAGATAGTCTTTATCTCCCGATTCGATACTTCTGCAAGACCATTAGTCTGAGAGTGATATGGAGTGGCAACCCGACGGTCAATGCCGAACTCGTCTGCAAGGGCCCTAACCTTGTCATTGATGAAGTGAGACCCCTCGTCTGAAATCAAGACTCTAGGCACCCTGAACCGTGAAATGATATTTTTCCTCAAGAACTTGCGAACGGTTTTATCATCTGCAGCTCGGGCGGGGATGGCCTCAACCCATCGGCTGACATACTCAACAGCGAGCAGGATATGCTCGAATCCCTGACTCTTAGGAAATGGGCCCATGAAATCAATCCCCCATGCATCAAAAACCTCACAAAAGTGAATGGGTTGCATGGGCATCATGTCTCTCTGTCCGCAGGTTCCCATTTTCTAACAGTCAGTACATCTCTTCACGAACTCATCAGAATCCTTGAAGAGAGTAGGCCACCATAGGCCGGATTGAAGCACCTTTTGTGCTGTCCTTTTTCCATAATGATGTCCTCCTGCCTCAAGCTTGTGGCAGTATGTGAGGACGCTATGATGCTCTTCTTGAGGAATGCACCTCCTCCAGATACTGTCCCCTCCTTCATGATAAAGGATGGGATCTTCCCAATGATAAAACTTGGCCTTCGCCAGGAAGGTCTCGAGTTTCTGCCTGGGCCAACCTTGTGGAACCGTCTTGGCAACAAGATAGTTCACAATGTCAGCGTACCACGGGAGCGAGGTGATAGCCAAGATCGCCTCATCTGGAAATGTCTCTGTGATAGGTGCGCTGGGCTCAGATTCCTCAAGATTCTCTAATCTGGAGAGATGATCCGCCACCACATTCTTGACTCCAGGCTTGTCCTTAATCTCAATATCAAATTCCTGGAGTAGAAGGATCCATCTGGTGTTTGATAAACACGAAATTCGATGTGGTCAAAATTGGTGTCTCACACAAAGCGGAGACGACCGTCGCTGTGGCGACTCACAAGTGAATCTCGTATTTAATCAACAATTAACCCACACTAAAGATCAATAAATTAGAAATAATGTGGAGTTAAAATTTATTTTTAACTCTGCACAAATGGTGTAAAGGGCAAGTATGCAGAGAGTTCGAACACAGGGAGCAAGCAGGGTAGTTCAAAAATTTGTGCTCAAGTGAATGTGTGTGTAGTGTCTAAACTAAGCAAGCAAAGTGGGTTTTTAATTTTTAATTTAATTTTTTTATTTTAATTTAATATTTAATTTTGTATTTTGATTTTTAATTTTCTGATTTTTATAATTTTATATTTTATATTTTTTTCTTTTTCAATATTGGATTTTAAAAACAATGTAATGAAAGGCAAGATAAAATATTTATAAAAATGTGCAAAAATAACCAAAAAGTCAGAAATAAATTTTTTTTGATATTTTTAGGATTTTTTACTATTTTTGTGATTTTTGGGTATTTTTCAAGGTGTTTTTGATATTTTTTAAATACTAAAGTAAAGGAAAACAGTGGAAAATGTGCTGGCTATGAGGAAAATGCAAATTAAAATTAACAAACAGCAACCAAAATTTTTCACACTAATTTTCAAATAAAGATAATGAAATAAAGAACAAACAGGAACTGAGTTTGTATTTTTTGGAGTTTTCTTTAATTTTATATATTTTTTTGAAGTTTTTGAGTTTTTTTTTAAATTTTTAGTGTTTTTCTCTTGAGATTTTTAATGATTTTTGGACTGACACTAAAATGGGTTAAAATAGACACTAGGGAATTTTTTTGGTATTTTTCGAGATGTTTTAATATTTGTTTGGCATTTTCTAAGCTAGACAGTTCCTAAAAAGCAAGTTTTTGATTTTTAATAAATATAAAAATAAAACAAAATCAAAAACTAAAATTAGGGCGTCAAAATACAAGCCAACAGAAGCTTAACCCTATTTTTGTGGAATTTTTGGAGCTAAAATGAGGCCTTAAATAAATATTACAAACGAGCACAAATCAAAGGGCTGGCAGGGGTATACATGCAATATGCGAAATATCTAGGGGCCTAACTGCAATTGTCTCACAAAAATTATAACTGAATAAAGTAGTTAATGGATTAAAGCTAAATAGCTGAACCCGGAGGTGTATAGATGCAAAATGTCCACCAAGGCGCGTGACTTGCACGCGCCTGGGAAGGACCTGAATGTAATATCAAAAACGACCGGGGACATTACTGCAAATATTACAAAAACTTAATAAAAGGCAGATGAAAGTTTCAGTGCTAATAGAATATTACAAAAATGAGCGGGGGTTACATGCAAAATACCCACGCCCAGGCGCTGATGGACGGCGGATGATCCTTTACTTATCCACGTGGCGCGAATCTACGACCCGTACCCCTTCGCCCTTAGACGGCCTTGATTAGAACGTTGATGGAGATCGGACGGTGGGGCTCCTGAAGATCCAACGGGCGCTGTTATCCTGGACGATCGGCTCTTGATCGGACGACGGGGAGGCCAAGACGAAGAACATGGACGAACTCGCCGTGAAGCGAGTTTCTCCGACTTTGACCTAAGCCCTCCGGCCTTCAATGATGCGTCAAAATGGTCGGTGGAGTCCCTGGAGTCCTCCTCGATGACTGGGCGCTACAAAATGCTCTAGCGTGGGCTGGAGGTGACGAGTGGAGGCGGCGGAGCTTAAGAGCTCCGAGCACCTCAACTGCGCACCCAGAATGCGCTCCAGTCGCGTTGAGAGTACCTGGACCTGCAAAAAGGATGGGTGATGTAATCGGGGGAAAAATGCCCCGATCACGTGGCGCGAGAAGTGGTGATATGCGGAGATGGTTGGCGCGGGGAATAGCGGCGGCCGGAGATAGCTCCGACGAGGATCGATTGGGCGAATCGATGCGCGAAAGAGACGAATAGATGGGGGGAAATGAAGAGCGAGATGCCAGGAACAAAATGAAAAAGAAAACAAGAGGATTAAAACTGCCTCGAGCCCAGGTCGGGCGAGGGAGGGGGTACCTCGACGGCTTGGCCAGAGGTGTGGAACGCGCGTCAACCAGTCACTGTCCAGCTGCCTTGACGCTCAGGGGTCGGAGCTGTCACCTCCAGACACCTCCAGGACGATCGAGGGGGGGAGAATTGGTGAAGTTTGCGGTTCAAAAATTCAAAAGAAAGTTGGCTTTAGGTTTTAAAGGGTTGACGGTCAGAGGTGCAAGAACGAGGTCTAGCGGGTGGTGCAGCGATCCGCGACCCAAGAAAACCCCTGGGCGTGAATCCTTGGTCAATGGAGAAGAAAAGTCAAGAAGATCGTAGCACGTTTTGGTGACAAGGGCGACCTCGAAAAAAGGTTGAAAACGAGCCAAAAAGCATCTCTGACAAGGTTGCAGGAGGAGGGTCAGACTGTTGACCTTGGTCAACAGTTCCAGCCCCCTGGTTGGTCCACGTGGACCAACCAGGAAAATCCGAAAAGAAATGCTTTCAAAAATCATTTTAAAATAGCAAATGTTAGTATTTTATTTAGGTTATTAAATAGAAAATGTTTATAAATTTATGTAGTGTTTTATTCCGATTTTTAATTATTTTTATGAGATTTATTTGTACAAGTTGCTTTTATACCCCTATATAGGTATACTATCTATATATTGTATTCTTTTATTTTTATTTTGTGTATTTTAATTTTATTATTTTTGTTTCTTATTTTATAAAATTACAAAATACTTTTATACACTTAAATATATTTTTATTTTATTTTTCTGATATGTTTTGTATATTTAATAAAATATAAACAGGTATTATGTAGGTATGGGTATAGGTAATATACCTATGTATCAAATATATATGTATTTTATTTTAAGTTTCATTTAGGTTTTTATTCCAATTTTAATGTACATAATTATTATAAGTAATATTTACAACATTGTAAAAATATAAAAAAGAATAAATAATTAATAAGGAATAAATTGAATATTTTATTCGGTACATTGTACAATGAGGGTCCAAAAGTCAACTTTCAAACCGTAGCTCCGCCAAATACGAAACCACCACCATTAATTAGCTTATTCTTTTCTATATACAATTAAAGGTGAGTATGCTGCATTTGGAGTTGTCAGTTGTGAGATACGGGTCTGGGAAGTTGGGATTCTGGATTTTTATTCAGACCATAACTTTTTATCTGTACATTATTTTTCTGTGAAATCAATTTTGTATTTTTATTTATAAAATTATCTACAACTTTCATGTACAAAGTTTCTTTATCTGATGTATAAAAAGTGGAACCAAAAATAGGTCCCAAAATGATTAAAGAATGAATAGAATGTATAGGTATTTTCTCTGTATTTCTGACCTTATCTCCCCCTACTTTATTCCTTGTCGACCTATTCATCAAGATGCCTAGGTCTCGGGGTTTCAGTCATAAAATATTTACAATATTTTATTCTTTTTCTTTTCTTTTATTTATTCTATAATTTTGGCTTTAATTACAGTATTTTATACACTGTTTAGATGCACATGCATGAATGCTAAGATGATGATTTTAATGCTATTTACAGGCATTTGCTAGGGTGTTTGGTGCCAAAATGATAGAATAAAGATGATGAAATGTGGATTCATCAGCAGGGTCTAAAACTTTGCTTGTGTAGTGAATAGCATACATGATTCCATCTTTTCATTGTCCTAATACAACCCCTACTGGATGCGTTTGTCATGATCTCGAAGGGAAGAGACCAGTCGGGTGCTTGTAGGATGGGAGTCTCAATGATCCTTCTTTCTAGGAGTTCTATGACTACAAGACACTTATGATCTACTAGGAACTCATTGTCTTTCCTTAGGAGGTCAGTTAGCGATCGGGCAATTTTTGAAAAATCCTTGATAAATCTTCTGTAAAATCCGACATACCCCAGAAAAGACCGTACATGTTTCACATTTGTAGGTGGCTCGAGCTTCTTGATCACATCAACTTTGGCAGGGTCAACCTCCATTCCCTTCTTGGAGATGACATGCCCCAATACAATGCCCTCTTTTACCATGAAATGGCTTTTCTCCCAAGAGAGTACCATATTCACTTCCTTATTAATGAACACGAAATCCCCGACAACGGCGCCATTTGATGAACGTTAAATTTGCCTCTTTAAGAATTGATAATTTTCGTAGTATAGGAGGCAAATTTGGTTCAGCAAAAACCACAATCTTTGAATGTTGTGGAGAATTTTTCTTGGCAAGTGTACCAAGGTCAAACACAAGGAACAATGATTCTTAGTTGTGTGGTTTTAAATTAAATTAAATAATTCATGCACGTTTGATTAATTTCTAAGTTGAGAAAATATACAATGCAATGAAATGCAATTAGATGCAAAAATATAGAGACAACAATTCAGTACAGATCTGAGATTAATATTCTTGCTTCAAAATATGTTAATCAATGTCCCCGAAATTTATCACAGATCAACAGATATAGATCAAGAGAAATATTCAAATTAATCCCAGATTGCAAGCATAAGAGGTAATAGATTGTCCTACTTCTACTAAATCAATCAATGAGAATATCTAAGCAGAGAATCTATCTTCAAAATTTATGTGAATTAATTCCTCAAATATTATAATCAATCATCCAAAGGGAATTATTCAATGTAAAGTCTTCAGTCGATTCCTGCAAAAGAGATCATTAATTTTTCCAATGTAACCAATATGTCAAAGACCAGCTTGCATAGATTAAGAGGTTCATCAAATAATTATCATCAATAATGAGTTTCAGATCTGTCAACAAACTATGCCAAGTGATAGAGCATGAAAAGAGCTTCAAAATGACCTATTATATGCTAAAAACGGAGTTCGTATGAAAAAGATCTGATGAAATGAAATTTTAGGGACTAAATTGTAATTAAAATAAAATTTTTCTTCAAACATGTCCCTAGAGGGGCTTATCTACAATTTCGTAAAGTCGACAGGGCCCGGATGTAATTTACCCCTAGCAGGGGTATTTTTGCAATATCTGAAATGATGGATGGCCCTTCTGCAATTTTCCCCCAGCGCACATGCGTCGCACGTGCGCCAGGAGGCTCTGAGGCGGAGCGGAGGCTCGGGTGGCCCGAGGCTGAGGCTCGGGTAGCCGAGCCTGAGGTTCAGGGTCGGGCCTGAGGCTCGGAGCTCCGAACCAGAGGCTTGACGCCGGAGCGGAAGGCTCGGTCCAAGGCTAAGGCTCGGATGGACCGAGCCTCCACGTGGCGGCTCTGGGGCCGTCAGATCAAGGGCTATTTGCCCTGATCCAACGGCAGCTGGAGGGCGGAGCGCGGAGGCGAGGAGCGGAGGCGAGCTGGGCGGCTGCAGGCGAGAGGTGCGGCGGAGCGGCCGGTTGGGCTTGGGCCAGTCGACACACGACCGGCGGAGCCTGGAGGGCAGTGGCACGGTTGGTGGAGCGGGAGTAGTGGGGCGAGGCGCGTGTTTGCCTGGGGGCGGTCAGAGCAACTGGCTATGGCGGCGCCTTCATGCGTTGGAGGTTGAAGCAGAGGAGCGATCGAGGCGCGACTATTCCTGCTGGGGGTTAGCGCAAAGATGAAAAAGAGAAGGGGGAACATGGCTCCATTCAGAAGCATGGGGACTGGAGCAGTGCTCCGGCCTTAGCGAGACCGGAGGTGGGGGGTTTTGGAGGATAGAATCAGAAGAGATAGAGGAGAATATGGGGGCAGAGCGTCGGATCGGACTTGGATTGTGGTTTCACCTGAAGGAAGGTAACTGACCTTACTTCCTGATGATCGCTTCTGAGGAGTTGCGGAAGCTCCTTCAAGCTTGGCTTCAGGTAGTCGGAGTAGCACAGAAGTCCTTGGGACGTCTGGATCTGGCCTAGGGGCTATAAGGTGGCACGGCGGGCTGTTGTCACCAGCCCTTCCACAGAGCTCGGTATGATGGAGGATGCGAGATAAGGAGGAGCTGGCGATGTTTTATAGGGAGGAGGAGATAACTGCTGCCAGGCGAAGGTGGAGGAATGTTATGTAGGTGGCCATAACGGCCGGTGAGGAGGAGCAACAGACGGGCGGAGGGGCGACGATTACGAGAGGGGAAGTGTAGACATTGTTGGAGGAGGAAGGAGTGGCGTGGAGTGAAGAAAGGGGGTGCCACGTGGCACGCCCAGGAGCTGCCACGCGGCACCAAAAAATTTGAAATTTAAAGAGGGAAAAAGAAAGAAGAGGCAACCTCGGATCGAAAAATTTCCTTCATGAAAGTTGTTCGTCTCAATGAGATATACAACTTTCATGAAGGGCCCAAGAGCAAAAGAGGTCACTTGTGCGAAGTGGTATTTTTGGTGGTTTTCCTTGTGTATAGAAAACCAGTTTTTTGGAGTTTTGTAATTTTTTTGGTGGTTTTAAAAAGGATAAAAATTTTAGAAAAATATGATAAAATACAAGAAAATTATTTACACACTAATATGTTTTTTTGGATTTTTTATAAATAAGAAAATAGGAAAATAAAATAGAAGTAAGAAACACACAATTTTTGAATAGACTCACAACGGACACTTGGACTCGGTCAGTTTCTTTGATTTCAGTTTTAATCAGGGTTTGGTTTGTTGTGTCACTTAATAAAACTTTCATCAAAGAACACAAATGAAAAAGAAATAAAATTAAACTGGTTAATTATGTAAATAAAAACTTAGGTCAAAAATAGGAAAAAGTCAAAATGCGCAAAAGAGGCCCAAAACCCAACTTTCACATATGAACTCTTAATTTTACGAAATTGGTTGTGTTTTGAAGGTCTTTGAAAAAGAAATATTTTGAAAGTGAGTAGACCAAAATCAGACACTGTATGAGGGAGATATGCTTGTTTTAGTCTGTCAGATGTAAAATTAGACTTTGGGATTATTTGACACTTACTAGAGTTAGTAATTTTTTTATATTTTTTATTTAATAATGTTAGTAATATCTATACAATGGAGATGGTTTGGGGTTGATCGGAGTTAGGAAGAAATAATTAAAAATAAGAGAAGTTAGCGGATTTTTGGGATAATTTACTCTTGGGATTTTTAGTGCAACTATGCATGATGAAATGCAAATATTATTTACACATGTATGCATGCTAATGATGCTCTATTAATGATTAAATGCATGTGAATTTTGGAGAACCGAGCCTAATTGACCAATTTTAGCATGATGAATACGGGATTCATCACCCATGTCCACGCGCAGGTTCGCCCTCCAGCTACTTCTCCGCACGTGCTTCCAGCCGCCATCCTCCTCGAGCAGGCGCGCCGCCACCCTCCAGCACTGCACCAGCAGCCACACGTGTGGCCGCAGCCGCCCCTCCTTGACGGCTCACACCTTCATCGGCTGCCTCCACCGTGCAGCCACTGTCGCGTTCAGACTAACCGCAAAAACCCTCCGCAGGCCCGCCGCCCACCCCCAAGCGTCCGACTCCTTCTCCCATCTTGCCCAAGTTGATGCAAGCAAGGAGAAGGTCCTTTCTTTATTTTTTTTAAAAATTACAGAGTTTATTGCATGTTTCTAATATTGCAAAAAGGCCCATGTGCATGTTTTATTTGCAAGTTTTTGCTTTCTGTATTGCACGGATACCCTTGTGTTTGAAAGTTAATTTGGACATTTATTTTGCATAGTTTATTTCAATGAAAATTGTTATGTTGTTGAGAAATTAATTCTCTATCATCTGGATATTTATTTGGATTTTTGTGAGCTTTGAGTAATTAACTAAAATTGATTTACTGCTAAATTTCATATTTTACCAAATTTTAGCCCATAAATTCACATTTCACTCGTGGTTGTTCCAAAAAACTTTACAAAAATCAGAAATTATGCTGTGAAATATGCTTTAATTAGTTTCCGAAATTCATTTTAATTGGAGGTTTTTTGTGCCCTAAATAAATTGTAGAGTTATTTTAATAAATGGTTTTTAATTAAATCTACACATATTATTTTTGTGAAATTATAACTCTCCTGGATTGCTCATATAAATACCTTTTTGATATAATTCGCTCTATGGATGAGTTGATAATGTGGATTTATTAGAATTTTATACTTATATTCACTTTGTTTTCATTAAAAGATTCATAAAAAATTATATATTGTCAAAAAATTTAAAAAAACACTGTAGACTCATTGCATCATGTTTATGTTCTATTAAGATTTTCATAAGTTTTGCATCTGGTTGAGTGAAAAATTGCATAAAAATCCATAAAAATATGCATTTTTCATTGTTACATTTTACCCCTAAAATTCCAAAAAATGTGTTTTTCCTTCATCTCTGGATTAAGTTTCTAGAAAAAAAATATAATTTGGATAAATTGGATTAATTTCACATTAAAATTAATTTGGCTAAGATGTGTATTTTCTTAAAATTAATTCTACCTCATTTTGCATTCACATTCACTTTGCATTAAAAAATACAAAAAATCCGCATTAGAAACCTAGACCTAAGTTTTCCAAATTGACCCATAGTTGTTCCTTTGCCTCCCTGTGTTTGACCCCTGGACTTGCCTGGGATAAAAATTTAAGCCGAGACATTCTTCACAAAGATCTTTTCTCGGTTCTGCATGATTCGCTAAGTACACATATTACAAGAGTACAAATTATATCATGTATTTAGCGATCTGCATTAGCCCCTAGACTTTATTTTGTTTACATCTATACCCCTGCTAGCAATTGGATTTTTGTATGCTTGTTGTATTTATTTAAAATAGCTATTGTGCTCCAAAATTCACAAAAAAAAGATGTCGGCACTGATTGTATGTAGTTTCATACCCTACTTTTATTTTGTAATTTTAGAACTTTTTACTATTTGTTAAAATTGAAATAAGCACATTTTTGTTCCCGTCTAGCTTAGAAAATACCAAAAAATAGAAAAATGTTTGAAAAATTCCCAAAAAAATTTATGTTATGTATTATAGTAATTATTAATCTCAGACCAAAAATCCATAAAAACAGTTAAAGGAAACAGAAAAAATAAAAAAGATCCAAAATCCTTCATAAAAATCTAAAAAATCACTAAAAGATCTAAAAATATGTTTTTCTGTTTTATAATTTGCTTTATATAATTATCTATATATAAAAATTGATTTGGATAATTTTGGACCTTAATTGCTATTTTAATATTCAAATCAATTTTAGCCTATTATTTTACCCCTATTTTTGGGATCTTTTTTATTTTAAAAATCCATATAAATTAGCAAAAATGTCAGTAAAATCACCAAAACACTAAAAAATTATTTAAAATAAAAAATAATTGATTACGTATTTTTTAGCTATTTTTAGTTATGTCTATATCTATATTATCTGTTATGGCATATATATCCTTATATAATTTATTATATATGCTAAGAAGAAAAAGAAAATATAAAAAAATATAAAATATAAAAAGAAAATAGAAATTATAAAACTAAAAACAAAAAAAGTATATAAAAAAATTCAATATATATATAATTAAAACCCCACAAAAATATAATGAATGGCATATTTGTACATAACACTCTTTGGTTAAAAATAACCATAGGCTACCGATTTTGCTCTCTGTGGTTCGACTGCTACATGCTTGCTTGATATACTTTGTGTTGTGTAAAGAATAATAAATTTTGTCTCACATTTTGTGCTATTCATTGTTGGATTATTATCGTGGGTTGATTGTTGATTGATTGAGGTTTATTGAGTGGTCAATACACCGAATGCAGTTTCGCCTTGTGAAACCATACGACCCTCGATTCATCAGTATCCCACAGATTTGTATCCCCGCAAATGAACGAAAATGAGGGTACACCGGCTTAATCCCTCCTTATTCGATATCTCATGTCCCCTACCGAATAGGCCCTCGAGATCATTGGCATTATAGAGAAGATTTTCAGGTGCATGTCCAGTATCTCCTTGGTCTTGTCCATGCCCCAAAAGTGCTTTATTAGCCTCACCTTCAATCGAGCTTGATCCGATCTTCCCAGCTCTGTTTTATAGATTGACTCATCCATCTGACTATTTTTATGTGAAATTCTCCGTTTGCTAATAAGTCATGATTTATTAAATTCATTGATTAGAAATCACTGAATATGCAATGTCAAGTAAATCTAATTTAAAATCTAAATAATGTTTAAGATGAGAGGAACCCTCAGTTCGAAAAACTCCATGCCCCTCAAATGTATTCAGATTGTTGATGTTTTCGATGATTGAGGCATTGATTTTATGAGCTCATTTCCTAACAGTCAAGGATATGAATGCATCCTTCTTATCTCTGATTATATGAGTCGCTGGGAGGATGTTATTCCTGCTCGATCCACTGATAGCCGCATAGTCTGTCGGTTTCTAAAGGACAACATCACTTCGCATTTCAGGATTCCAAAGATCCTCATTTCAAATGGGGGTATCCATTTCATCAATAAAGAGGTAAAGAAACTTGTGAAGAAGTACGACATCGATCATCGTGTTGCATCTTCTTATCATCCTCATCTAATAGTTTGGCCGAGTTATCCAACAGAGAGATCAAGCCAATTCTACAGAAACTTGTTAGGCTGGATAGGAAGAACTGGTCACAAATTCTTGATTCAGTTCTATGGGCTTATTAGACCACCTACAAGTCTCCATTGGGAATGTCTCTCTATTGTATTGTCTATGGTAAGCCATGTCATCTGCTAGTGGAATTGATTCATAATTCTCTTTGGACAGTGAATATTTGCAATTTGGACTCATGAACTTGTGGTTAGAGGAAAGCTGATCTAAACATCCTTTTGGAATTCCGAGACTATGCATAGGATAACATCTTGATGTATAAGGAGAAGGTCAAACACCGCCACGATAAGCATATCAGACGAAAGACTTTCGAGCCTGGATAGAAAGTTTTGCTATTTGATGTGAAGTTGAAGATATTCTCGAGCAAATTAAAGAGTAAATGGACCATGCCATTCCTAGTCATAACTGTGTGTGACAATGGAAGCATTTTAATACTAGAGTTGTAATCTAACGCACAATTATTTGTCGTCAATAGATAGTTGATGAAGCCATATTTAGAGCATAATACATTCCAATCCATTGTTGATTCAGTTGATGTGATATTTGATGAAGAGCTCTCAGCCACAACATCAAAAAGATTCAGACAATGTGCCCAAAAATATTTTTGATTAATTCTCTTTTTGTTCTTTTTCATCCCATTCATCATTGCTAGGATATGATTCATCCTAAGTATAGGGAGATGAGTGTATTCAAGTTGTTCATTCTTTGATCCCTCGCACATCTCCTAACTTGTTGACATTATGTTTATACTTAGGGCATCTTTACCCAAAGTATAGGGTGGACAGGTCCGAGCTGTTGATTTCATACATTCTAATCCTCAATATCCCCACTTTATGTACAATCTGTTATACTTAGGATTACTTGATCTTACGCACATGGGAGATGATCGAATTCTTATTTTTTTATTCAATCGTTGCAGTATAGGCTTTTTTATACTTACCACGAGTTATGTCTTCCTTTATTGCTTTTTGATCACTATGAGGACATAGTTTAAGATAAGTATAAGGGGTCGTATATATGTTATATACATGCACATACATTAACAATAACTCATACTTTCGTATTTTCAATAATATGGCTAAAATACTAAATTGTCTAATGGCATACAATACATCAATGATAAAGAATACACTCTTATGAATATGTAGAAATGTTTTTGAAATATTCTTTGAAAAATTGTTTGAAATTATTTTTCAAATGTATTTCAAAAATGGTTGTAAAATGTCTTGAATAATCTATTGAAAGCTGTTGAATTGTTTTTGAAGATATTTTCAAATCATTTGCAAAATAAGTTGTTCGTAAAAAGTTTGTAAAAAATATTTGTAAAAATGTTTTTGAAAAATTCTTTGTAAAATTGCAGAATATTTGACAAATGTTTGCAATAATATTTTCAAATTATTTTGAAAATCCTATAAATAATATTCTCATAAAATTCTTCAAACAATACATGTATAAAATCTCGTATAAAACATGTATATACCTTGAATAGAATATGTGTGAATCCTTGTGAATACACTAACTCTTATTGTTTTCAGAAATCCCATAAAAATTTATAAAATTTCAAAAAATCCTAAAAATCTAAAAAATATTTTCAAAATTCCTAAGAATTTGCAAAACTTTTAATATATATGTATATAAGTCCAAAACCAGAAAATAGTTTCATAAAAATATTTTCTTACACTGTATTGCATAAGCATTTTTCTGAATGTTGACAATTTAATGAGTCTAAAAAAATCTGAAGATTGGAGCTTGGTCTATGCATTAATCCACTTAATTCCCGAGGACCTATTAAGGATTAGAATTGGGATGCTTCATGTCACTTGGACTTATTTTTTAGGTTCTATGAGATTGTGCTCATGAGTCAATTCAATCTGTCTACTTAGAACCTTTCATGTCAGTATAACTCTTGAGACAATGGCTTGATGTGAGACCTTGTACTCAACACGTAGCTCAACCAAGATGGTTTGTTGAAATATCTTAGAGTCTAAGTCAGGATGATACTAAGTCGCTTCGTCAAGGGTGGCTTAGGAATCATTCTTGAGATTTCCGAAACCGGTACTTCAACCCAACTATTCCTCTAGTAGCATGGACATCTAAAGTCTAGAGAATAAATTGACATAAAGCTTCGGATGAGGAATTTTCTGCTAACATAATTTTTCTAAGACCCCAAAACATGGTCGGCAATCTTGCTGAAGTCCTTGACGAATCTTCTCTAGAAACCAACATGCCCAAGGAATGACCTCACATTCTTTACTGTTCAAGGTGGCTCAAGTTTAGCAATAACATCCACCTTCATTGGGTCTACTTCCATGCTATGCTTGGAAAAGACGTGCCCCAATACAATTCCTTCAGTGACCATGAAGTGATTATTTTCTCATGTGAACACAAGATTGACTTCACATCATTTCTGAAGTACTTGGTCTAGGTGCGTAAGACATGCATCAAAATTATTACTGCAAACAAATCATCCATGAACACCTCGAGAAAGCTACCGATCATATCAACAAAAATGACTAACATACACCTTTGGAATGTAGCAAGTGCATTGCACCATCCAAAGGGCATTCTCTTGAAGGCAAACAAGTGAGCGTAGTCTTCTCTTGATCTTCAGGGGTGATCGTCAATTGATTGTACTTAAAGTACCCATCTAAAAAGTGAAAGAACTCTTTCCCTACCAAACTTTTAAGAACTTAGCCATTAAACGGCAGAGGAAAGTGATCCTTCTTGGTCACTGATTTCAAGTATTGATAATAAACACAAACACGCCATGATGTCAATACTCGAGTAGAAATATCCTCTATTTGGTCATTTGTAACCACGATAATCCTGGATTTCTTCGGAACTACGTGCAACGAGCTCACCCATTTCGAGTCGGAGATGGGGTAAATGAAGCCAGCTTCACATCACTTTGTGATCTCTTTCAGGAAAACGCCTTGAAGATTAGGGTTCGACCTTCATTGAAATTCATGAGATGGTTTGCAATCATCTTCTAAATAGATATGGTGTGTACACAAAGCATGATTTATCCCTTGGAGATCTAAAACTTTCCAACCAAGAGCCTTGTCATTTTTCTTTAGAACCTCGAGAAAGCGAGATTCCTGATCCAGTGTCAGTCTTGTAATGATGATGACTAGATACATATTCATCTCACTCGTAAGGAAAACATACTTAAGATCTATTGGAAACTGCTTTTATTTAGGTAATTTCTGAGTCAGCTTCGTGGACATTTTTGAATCGACATTGGTAGGTGCATGACCTGCTGACAATAAAGAGGTGTTATCCACCTATATCACTCGTGGCTTAGATAAAAATGTACCGAACATGTCTGTAATTACTTCATCTTATTCAGTCTGGCTTGAATCTTCTTCAAATAAGCCGATCATTTCCTCAGAATCGATCTCCTCATCGGCAAAGGAGCAAGAATGGATTGTGCTTTCTAGCTCCTGCTCTAGAGAGAGGATTTCCTATGTTAAAATATCATTCAAAAAAATTGTGGATCTCTAATTTCTTCAATAAATTCATAGTCTTCAACATGTGATTCTGGCTCGCTTCTCTTAGATGTGCTCTCTGCGGCTTTCGGCTCGCTGATCATGTCCATGGTGATTTTCTCACTACAGGAGCATGATGTGATCTTTCCAAACCCATAATCAATATCGTTTCGACAGTTCGAATGAAATGGTCTACCAAGAATAATCGAGGTTTGAAGTAACGGTACATGAGAATCCATGTCTAGGACAACAAAGTCCACTAGGAAGCGCATATCCTACACAGTTATGATAACGTCCTCTAATGAACCTCTAGACAGCTTACTGGATCGATCAACAAACTGAAGGATCATGTCAAACACAATCTAAATTCTTGAAGCAATGAAGAGGGCATGAGGTTTATGAAAAAACTGCTATCAAGCAAGGTTCGCTCAAAAGTCTGATAAAAATCTCACATCTGATTAAAGGTTCTCCCATGTCTTTCTTCTTTGGTGAGAGATCACTAATAGCATTTACTGTGGTCATGATCAAGATATGATTCTCTAATCTATTGCATCGGTTTTTGTAGGGCTGACACTTTAATGTATATGCGTCTTTCAATCCTTTCTTCACTATAGGTATATATTCCATGGCTTTCGATAACATCATTTCAAGAAAGATATTATGAAGAATCTCAACAATACCAGGATCGGACAATACCATTTCAATTTTTTTGGAGTTTTTCATTGCATCAAAAAAATGAATATATACAGAATCAAAAGTACTATTCTTATTTACATGAGAATCATCTTTTACCAATGATTGGCTAAAAGAAGATCACTCATTCAAAATAGAAGTGAGAATAAAATCTGGAACATCGACTTCGTTGATTGGCACGGGAGTTGCTGATGGTGCTGACACCTCCTTGGCTTGCTCATCTCGACCTTGGATGTTATTCTATTTTTGATATTTTTCTTTTTCTTGAGTTTTTTGTAATAATTGATGGTCATCTGGTGCGTATTTTCCTTCCTCTTCTTCCCCAATCGACTCTACTATTGGATCGGGTGATGTAGAAGATGATTTGCTAGATGACATTTTATTCTTCCCTTGGTTGCGGTAGAAGAATGCAAGGTCCTACTGCTCTTGAGAGTCACAACATTAGATAACATAAAATCATTTGTACCTGACTCTATGGGTTTGTAGGACACATCAATGAACTACATACTCTTTGCATTTAAAATTATTGGGTTGGCCTCGACCTGCACGGGAATGAAAATTTTGGCAGTAGGGAGGTCATCAAGTTTCTAGCTCATCTTAGATAGGTTGTTCACTAGCTGAGCCAGACAGTCGAGAGCGGAGTTGACGGGCACAACCTCGGATGATTCAATATGCTGTCCACACTGAGACTCATAGTGCCCTGGAGGCTGTAATTGAGAATTTTGTGAATGATACTAAGAAGGATACAACTGATAGTGTTGAGGAAGGGGAGGATATTGATTACCTTGAGTAGCCACATAATTGTGATACAGTTAGTGTTGGCGGTACGCTGACTGTTGATATTGATAATTATATCTCCAAGTGTTGCCATGTGGTGGAGACTGGTGTGATTGAGGCTAATGTTGATGGACAAACCTCCCACCATGAGAATGGTGGTACGACATAATGGTAGAAGACTGACCCTACTGATGTCTACCTAGATGGGCCAGTTGTGCATCGTTATTCCAGATGCCATTCACCTCCTGAATTTGGGATAGAGGTGGGAAGAATGGTTCGACATATGATGGTTGGGTCTCAAGCTGGTAGACGACCATCTATTGCTGTGACTGTTGTGACGATGCTTGATCATGAGCCTGCACATAGTGTATATGTTGGATTGGTTGAGGCTGCACTGGACTCGATTGAGGTGGTTGTGTGATGATGGCTTCTTCGACTTAACGAGAGTCACGATTGATGGTCTCGCAAACTAACATGAGTTGATTGTACTAACCAATAGCTCTAGCTGCTTGGTAATATGGCCTAATTTGTCCATACTTTTTGTTCTCTATTCAATCATAGCAAGTTTCTCAAGGTCTTATGATAACTTTTCAAAATTATGTCTACTTTGGACAAGTATCTCCCAATAATACTCAAGTTGGAGCTCTCGTCCATGTCCTCTTAACGTGATGCTTCCATGTTGACGGGCTTGTGGTGGATCTGCTGTTATTTTTGGTAGATGTGGGATGAAGATAGAATGGCCTTGAAAGATATGAAATAATCCTCAAGCGCATCACATAAGTGTGATGATCATATCATATACGGTCAAGGGCGACTAGTCGCACGAGTTGCTCGGTGCAGCAGAATTTTGAAAATTTTAAAATGATGAAACCACATGATCCAAGAACACTTCTTGGATCATCCAACCACATAATAGATATAGGAATACCTCTTGTATCGTGGTTGCGATCGAGCCTCTAAGAGAAAAGACCTCCTGTCTCAAGTCCGATGCGTCGAAGGAGACACTTGTGAGCGCGGGAATGAGTCGCGTGCTTCTTGCAATCCAAGTCGTTGATCCAAGTAATAGATCTCCTGATCTCATCTCACGAGATCGAATGCCTTCTGCACGAGCGAGACACACCAAAGAAGACGGAGACCCAAGAGTCGTCAAAGTGGCGACACAATGGCAGAGTGACAACGAAGGTGGCCTTCTCTCCATTAGAAGAGTGGACGACCACTCAAGGATAGAGAGAGAGAGAGTTGGCGTGAGAATGAGAGAGAGAGAGAGAAACGTCGAAATCGTGTGTAACTCAAAGAGCAAGGGGTGCCTCTTCTTATATAGGGTTTTGGGAGTCCATGGATACCAATCCATGGACATCACACAGTTAATGGGTGAGATTTGTGTTTCTTTCAATGGCCATGATGTTGTTATAAAAATACAACAACAAATGATTTAATTTAAATTAATTTACATTGAAAATCAACATAAATAATTTCAAAATTAAATCACTTTGACTATTCTTGAGATAATGAGGAGACTAACCTCATCCCCTAATAAGGGAGGGATGGACACCCTTTTCCTAATGGAGATTAGTGGCCGTCCACCCTCATTGGGTGGAATGAGTCCATCTCCTCAAATTATCATGAGATCTCATTATCTCATGATATCTCAAGATCTACAACAACTCTTGTTGTAAATAATTTCACAAAAAAATCATAATTATCTTGTAAATATTGCAATCATGCTATTGAAAAATATGTGAATCACATTTACATCCCAAAACAAAAATGTAAATTATATCTTTTAATTAATCATCCAATGTGAGTACAATTTACATCAATAATTAATCAACAAATATAAATCACAATTATCTCTCTCTATTATATTATAAATCTCATTTATAATATACATGAATAATTAGATAGTGTTATCCATATTATTCATATCCACAATAATTAAATCACATTTAATTATATTGTATTATCATTCTCATGCATTCAAATAATATGAATCAAATTCACATTATTCATGATAATTAAATCACATTTAATTATCCATTTCTCAATGCTTAGATATAATTAAACTTTAGAATTATTCTTGAACTCTTTCAAGAATAATGCGCTTTATCCGCAGATACTTGGAGATAAGGATAGGGCGATTGTATTGTTCCACGTATAGTGACTTGGATATTGAGATTACATCTCAAATCCAGATCTCATGGACCTCTCATAGATGTTTGACTTAATCAAGGTCGTAAATCTAATCTTCTCGTTGCATCTGAATCTCATTCAGATCAATGTCCAACACTTGGACCAAGATCAGATTACTTCTCTACTGAGAGGAGTCACTAAAATCTAGACATGTTTCATCATTCCCTCGGAATGGAAGCGTCATGTTATACAATCGTTTATGATCACATCACCCTCAGGTATTTCTAATACATGTACATCCTGCATACTGTAAGACCTATGATCAACCCGAAGATATAGATAAATTTTACACTGTCATCTTTAGGGTTTCATCATCAAGTTTCTCATTCTTGATCATTGGGATTTGGTATTGATCATACGCTTTCCAAAAACATATATCATACCTTCAAATTCTTGTCATGCTTCTAAAGCACGATGACCATGCATGAAATTTGATCGGTCCCAATACCTTGTGAGTGAGCTCATATCTTTTGGGTCACAAGTGAACCTATATGATTCCTTTGAGAGATCGTATTACTCATATGCCCTTGCATGCACACCATCGCACCGGTGTATAGACCTTGGTTAGGTCATCAACTTATTGATCTGCCAAATGTACACACTCAGACATTTAGTAGCACATCTGTCTCCGGCCATAGGAGGTATGCCTATATCGTGACAGTATACGAAATATGACTTTAGTTATCTCGATCTTGTTAAGTGATGAATCCACATTTCATCATCTTTATTCTATCATTTTGGCCTCAAAAACCCTAGTAAATGCATGTAAATACCCTTAATTTCTGTAGTTTAGCATCCATGCATGTGTGTGTAAATATTGTATAAAGTATTATTTTTAAAGCCAAAATAAAAGAATAAAGAAAAGAAAAGAAAAAGAATAAAATATTGTAAATATTTTATGAACCGAAACCCTGAGACCTAGGCATCGCGATGAATAGGTCGACAAGGAATAAAGTAGGGAGAGATAAGGGCCAGATACCGATAAAAATCCCTTTTTATTTAATTCATTCTTTATTCATTTTAGGACCTATTTTTAGTTCTACTTTTTATACTTCAAATAAAGAAATTTTGTACATGAAATTGTAGATAATTAAATATAGAAAAATACAAAATCAATTTCACACAAAAATAATGTACAAATAAAAAGTTATGATCTGAATAAGTTTCTAGAATCCCAACTTCCCAAACCTGTTTCTCTCAAATAAAAACTCGAAACGTATCAAAATCACATTTAATTGTATATAATTCTCAATAATCTATTTAATGAAGGTGATTTCATATTTTCTGAGTTACGGTTTGAAAGTTAGGTTTTGGACCCCTATTGTATACTTGTATAGATTAAAATATTCATTTCATTTATTGTTCATTATTTTTATAATTTTATATTTTTATAGTTTTGTAAATATTATTTATAATATATGTATGTATTAAAACAGGAATAAAAACCTAAATAAAACATAAAAATACTTGTACAAAGCCCATAGGTATAACACATGTACATATACCTATATAATTAATACATCTATTTATTTAACTGTACAAAATACTTCAGAAAAATAAAATAAAAATATAATTTAAGTTTATAAAAATAATTCATAAATATATAAAATAATAAACCAAAAATAAATAAATTAAATATACAAAATAAAAATAAAATATTAAAATACATAGATATATAAACCTATATTGGCCATAAAAGGCAACTTGTAATCTTATACCTCTAAAAAATAAATAAAAATCACTATAAAATACTTCATAAAATAAAAGACATTTTTTCTTTAATAATCTAAAAATAATAAAATTATTTATTATTTTAAAATGAATTTATAAGTATTTTCTCCAGACTTTTTCCTGGTTGGTCCACGTGGGCCAACCAGAAGGGTCGGAGAGTTGACATGTGGGTTAACTCTCTGACCCATTTCCTGTGCCCTTGTCAGACGTTGGTTTTTCCACCTCCTTCTCAATTTTTTCGAGGTCTGTACTTGCACTATCTCATGATACACTCTTCACGACTTTTCGACCTTGTTTCTTGGTGATTCACGCTAGGGGTTCTCCTTGGGCTATGGATCATTGATCCTCCTGATCTCCCTCGATCTTCCCAGCTGCTCGTCAATCCTTCATATACACCCCAACCTTTCCATTCGAATTTGAATCCCTTTGACCCATTTCTCTCCACTCTTTTCATGCTCTATCGCTAGGAGGAGGTGACAACTCCTTCTGGAGGCAGTTAGGTGGATCGAGGTGGCGATGAGGTGGCTCCACCTACCTCCGCTGACCACCGACGTTGAGGTTCCATCTCAGGTGATCTTCACCTTCGAGTCTCCCATGTTCTTCACCTCTTTTGCTTTTTCTCGTAGTCGTAGGAGTAGATACCCCTCTTCCTTTTCTATAGCATCCTACACCACCAAGCTCCGGCGAGCTCCATTTTCACCATTCCCACACCATTCCACCTACAGGTGGGTCGCGACAGTTTGCCCGCGACCCCCTTAACCTCTTGTTGCAGGTACACACACGATTGAAGGACCTGGGGACATTTTGAGCCTCGTTGGAGGTTCATGGAGCCTTTTGGCTTCCTCGACCTCGCCGACGAGCCCCGGTCGTCACCAGAGGGTTTTGGGGCCACCAGTCATCAGAGGACACCTGTAGGAGCATTTCTGGCATTTTTGGAGCATCAAAGGACGCCGGAGAGGAGAGTCACGGTGGGAGGAAGTTTGCTTCGACGGAGCTTCTTCCTCGTTCATCGTCATTGCCTCCCCGCCGTCGGATTAGGAGCGCCAGCCCAGGCGAGTAGCTGTCGTCCGATTGATTCATCCCCGGTCGTTGATCGCGTCGTGGATCACCTAATCATAACCGTCCGCACGAAGGGGTATCGTGGAATCTCCTGCTGACACGTGGCAAGTGATCGTCTCCCCGCCTTCTGATCGAGTCCCCTGCCAGCCGTCAGATCATCAAAGGAGCATCTAATCCTGGCCGTGGATTGCGAATCGTCATCGACTGTTGGATCACCGATACGTGGCAAGTGAACGTAGATCTGGCACCGGATCCGTCAGGCATGGGTATTTTGCACTCCGACCCTCGCATATTTTTGTATTTAATATGCAGTTATTTAGTTTTTGTATTATTTGCGTAAACCCCCCTGAACTCTCCTTATTTGCAATTAGGCCCCTATCCACGTCACCTCATGTGACTTGCGCATGCGGGGTGGGGGAATTTTATGAGGGAGCCCTCTCTATTTCTGTTATTTCAATTTGGTCCAGGAACTATTATTTCAGTTATAAATTTTTTGGTAAAATTGCATTTTGGCCCCCCAAAGTTTTTGTAATTACCAGTAGGTCCTCGCCAGGCACGTGCGAGTCACGTGAGAATTGGCATTTTTGCACGGAAGGGCCTCTGTGTTTGTCTATTTCTTATTGGTCCTGAATATTTTTATCACGTTACATAATTTCTATGAAAATTGCATTCCGCACCCTGGACTTTTGGATAATTATAGGAATACCCTTGCCAGAATGTAATTTCCTTTTGTTTCTTTTATTTATTTCATGCATCTACAAAATACGAAAAATCCCCAAAAAAATAAGTTCATGTTGCATTGTACTTTCACGCCATATTTTTATTTTGCATTTTTGTTGCACTTTAATATTTATAAAAATTTAAAAACATGCCTTTTCTTCACTGTTTGCATTAGAAAATACATAAAAATTAGAAAAACTCTTTGAAAAATTCCAAAAAAGTCATATTTTGCTTGTTTTTGTGTAAAACATCAGACCAAAAATCACTAAAAAATACAAAAGAAAACTCCTAAAAATTATAAAACCCCTAAAACCTTTAGGAAAATGTAAAAAATTCCTAAAAAATCCTAAAAATATAGGTTATTTTTCCTAATTTTCTCTATTATATTATCTTTAGTTTAAAATTAATTTGGGGAATTTTGGTTCCTATTTGCTATTTTATTTCTCCATTTTAATTTTGGATTTTTATTTTATTTACTATTTTCAATTTTTGGCTTTAAAAATATCAAAAAATAGAAAAAATATAGAAAAATCACAAAAATATTAGAAAAATATAAAAAAACATAAGAATATTTCATTTCTTGTATTTTAACTATTTTTACTTATTTTTATAAATACATTATCTCTCTTTTCTTATTTTGTATAAATACTTTACTTTATAATTCAAAAGAAAAAGAAAAAATATAAAATATAAAAAGAAAATAAAAATCAGGAAATTAAAAATCAAAATATAAAAATATAAAATAAAAAATTAAATAAAAAATATAAAATTAAAAACCCACAAATATAACATTATAGACAAATACATCATACTCACTCTTGTGCATTAATTTCTCTCGATCAGTCATGCTTGTTCCCTGAATTCGACCTCTACATATTTGCTTCTATACACATCTTTTATGTAGAGTTATAATAAATTTTAACTCCACATCTTGCTTGTTATTGTTTGATTATCTCTTGTGGGTTGATTGTTGACTTAATCTGGATTTCTGAGTGGTCAACGCATCGATTGTGTTCCCGCCTTGTGTGGAATACACAACCGCTTGATTTTTGGGTTAATCATTAAGTCAACTCTTTGACCTAACTAATCTGACACCTTCAAATATCTATTCCCATGCAGAGGACCTGCATCAAGAGGTCGGTCAAATATCATCCTAATTGAGAAAGGATTGCCATCTCCTACTCAGTCTGGAGATCATCTCTTAACAATCATTTGACGATGCTCTATAAGTCCTCAATCTAACTCCTTAGATATTCATCCAAACACCAGCCTCTCTGATTCTATTACTGAATCAACATTTGTATGATTATTAAGATGGCCATAGTACATAACCCTAGTACAGTGGGACCTTATAATGCATTCACTCATTTAATCTCAGAAAGGGAGTGAAAAAGAATCAATAACTTTTATTGATAAATCAAACATTACAATAACATTTATTGTAAAAATGGTTCGCCCCGGGCTCACGTGGATAACATGCCTCTTCTGCGACCATTTCTTCAAAAATCTGCCAGACAATGTCTTCATCCTTATTGAAATGATATTCTCCACATGTGGCATCGACTATCCTCTGACTCTCTTGAGTTAAACCCCCAAAGAAGTGTTGGACCAGGCTAGTTCGAGGAATGTCATGAGGGGGCACTTCTCTTGTAGATATTTAAATCTTTCCCAAGCTTCATGGATGGACTCATGCAATCCTTGGAAGAAGTTGGAAATTTGGGCTCGCATCTGATTCAGACAACGAGGAGTGTAGAATTTGTGGAGGAATGTAGACTTAAGTTCCTCTCAGGTTGTCAGTACCTTCCCTATATGATTAATCTAGTAAAATGCCTTGTCTTGAAGGCTAGATGTGAAGGCATCCATCTTGAATACACCTAACAAGATGTTAGGGTAGTGTGTGGTACCACGGATATGAGCAAACTGCTATATATGGATGTAGGGTTCCTCATTTCTGTTCCTGTGGAACGTGGGCATATGAGCCAAGGGTTGCGGCTTCGGCTCAAAATGTGCAAGAGCTAGTGGAATTTGGATCTACTCGATCATCTGTCCAGCGCCATGCATATATGTTTCCTTCGGTGTAGGCTTGGGAGCCTATCTTCTTGCCTCATCTCCACGTCCATGAGGTCCTCCTACAGACTGTTCATCATCCTCTCTTTACTCATCCTATCCTCCTCCTTGGTTTTCTCTTTCTCTCCTTAGATTATTAAGTATTTCCTCGAAAGCGACATAGGCAAGTGCTTGGTCAGTGAGCTGATGTTGGATGGTCTGAATGAATGCACACAATTGACTGTTCACTTCATTCTGATATGCGCTTGGATTTGTACTCATCTACTATGGTCCTTTCCCTTATCTTTGCGGAGCCATCTCTGAATCAAACTCAAAGAAAATGAAGTCCAAATCATGGTCTAGATGTGGTTCTTTGTCTGCACAATGAAATACATCCTGATTAGATTGGAATTGAGCACCAGATATAGAGATATACCCATAATTAGGGTCAATTTCGAATATGGATGAATGGAATAACTAATATGAAGAGAAATCGATCTCCATCCATAGAGGGATAATGTCAGGACAAGAGTGATGTCGATTTATTTGAGATGCAGAAGACGTGGAGTCTGGAGAGTGGTCAAAAAATCTGAACTGATCTCTCAGGAATCGTCCCTAATTATTGGAGATGTCAGAGACATAGGATCGATGTAGTTTCTTTTGGAGTCCAGACTGAGCCATCTACGATCTACCACCTTGAGATACAAGAGGAATATATATGAATAATAATGAGCACGGAGTTGAACAAGGAAGGAAATGAAGAGAAAATGAAACAAGGCTTAAAGTGAGCAAAGCGAAAAGAAGTGTAAACAGAAGTACAGAGAAAACGCACGTGCGTTGGACTGATCTTTAACCTAAACTAGATCCAAACAAACACAAAGCAATTGGGTTCAATTCAACACCAGTGAAGCCGTAAGAGCTCGAATATTTTTATCTTTTCAATTTTATTGTTATTCAGATAGTCTTGTAGCTTGTACTTAGAGGCTAATCCTATAGGAGAGTGAGTACTGGCAGAAAAGTATCACATACTTCCCACTTCTTTTGTAACATGTGGCCTATACTTTTTAAGAGAATCTTTGTCATTGAGTTTGGATCCACTTTCCAGCCAAAAGAATATAGGAGGAAGCTGGTACATGAAATTGTTACTTCCCCCTTGCGAGGTACTTGACTGTGTTATGATGAGACATTGACCTACCGCCGCAGTTCCCCTATGCTCAGTAATTCAGACTAAGCCTGCAAGCAAACTCATTTCTACCCCCCATGTAGCAATAGAAGTGCCAATACTTCGTGAATCCTATCAACAAGTCAGTACTCATGCTGGATTTTGGCTCTAATTCCTAGGGTCGTGGTTCACGCTATTTGGAATATACCTGAAAACAATGTGGGCTTTATGAACCCAATACAATGAAGTCCATTAAGGATTTAAATTATGGTTAAAGTTTATTAAACAATCTCCATATTTTAATTTTTAGATTGTCACTTTTTAAGTATTTTTTCAAAAATAATCACCTATCCATACATTTTTTTAAAAATTCATACTTCTTGCCTGTTTATTTAATCATATATTATTTAATAATAATAATAATAATAATAATAATAATAATAATAATAATAATTTTTTAAAAGTCCCCGAGTATGTCTCCTCCTTTTAACCGTTCTTGTTGTCCTCTAAAAGGCAATACAAATATCTAAACGCAGAGCCTCTTCGCCCAAATACCCTCTTTTCCGACTGCGAGGAGAAGGGGGGAAGTCTTTGTGGATAGGGAAGAAAGTGTTTCTTTCCCTCTCCTCTCACAAAACCCTGAACCTCCGAAGCATCGTCTCGGCGAGCCTAACACCTTGCCCTTCCACCTCTCCAGGTCATTTCAGATGCTCCACCTCTCCCTCACATCAGCCAATCTCTCCATGGACCCAAAGCTCCTCCTCTGCTCTCCACGCGCTTCCCATCCCTACCCATCCCCCCACACCCTCCCTCGGAGGCGTTTCCCTCCCCCTTCCTCCAAAATCGCGCTCTCCAGAGCGACCCATCTGATAATTCCCACAAAATCGCACGCACCAACACCATTCCTGGGCAAAAGATTGAATCTTGATGAGAGGAGAAGGGAGACCCATCTAAGATCTCGACCCATCAGCGCCGCCGTGAAACGGAGGAAGGAGATGCCTTTCGACAACGTTATTCAGAGGGACAAGAAGCTCAAGTTGGTGCTGAAGATCAGGAGGCTTCTGGTGAATCAGCCCGACAGAATCATGAGCCTCAAGGAGCTCGGCAAGTACAGCAGGGACCTTGGTCTTACCCGGAAGCGGCGGTTCATCGCGCTGCTTAAGCGGTTTCCGGCAGTCTTTGAGATCCTGGAAGAAGGCGTCTACTCCCTTAAGTTCAGGCTCACGCCCGAGGCGGAGCGCATCTACCTCGAAGAGCTCAGGTTGAGGAATGAGATGGAGGATATGCACGTCGTGAAGTTGTGCAAGTTGCTGATGATGTCGCTGGAGAAGATGATCTTGATTGAGAAAATCGCCCATTTGAAAGGGGACCTCGGCTTACCGATGGAATTCAAGGATACCATCTGTCAGAGGTATCCTCAGTACTTCAAGGTTGTACGGACCGATCGAGGTCCTGCATTGGAGCTGACACACTGGGATCCCGTGCTCGCAGTTTCGGCTGCTGAGGTCCATGAGGAGGAGAATAGGATCAGAGAAATGGAGGAGAGGAACCTTATCATCGACAGGCCTGCGAAGTTCAAAAGAGTGAATCTTCCGAGGGGTTTGAATCTATCCAAGGGTGAGATGAGAAGGATCAGTCAGTTCAGAGATATGCCTTACATATCACCTTATTCGGATTTCTCGGAATTGCGGGCCGGCACCCATGAGAAGGAAAAACATGGTTGTGGAGTTGTTCATGAGATCTTGAGCCTCACAGTTGAGAAGAAAACTCTGGTCGATCATCTTACACATTTTAGGGAGGAGTTCAGATTTTCCCAGCAGCTAAGGGGTATGCTAATTCGGCATCCTGATATGTTTTATGTATCACTGAAGGGAGACAGAGATTCGGTGTTTCTAAGGGAAGCATATCATAATTCTCAACTGATTGAGAAGGATAGAATGCTGATTTTGAAGGAGAAGATGAGGGCTCTCGTTTCCGTCCCACGGTTCGGGAGAAGGCGAATGGAAGGAGTTGCCGCTACTGGGACTGACGAGGGAGGGGAGGAAGCTGGCAATGACGAGGATGTTGAGGAGTGGTCTGATGACAACTCGCTGCAGGATGGACTGAGTGATGATTTCGATGAAGATGAAGGGGATTACGACGAGGCAGATTACTGGAGCGATGAAGATGATGAGACACCACCTGATTTTGATGATGGTGGAAGCCTGGGTTTCAAACAAAAGAAGGCGCTTCAAAGCGTCAGTCCATCATTAAACACTCCAGTGAGAGACCACATTCCTGTATTGCCCGATGGGAGACAAAGAGAACGTTGGTAAACTGATACAATCCATGTATACAAAAGATGAACACAGTTGTGCTTTAACAATCAAGAGTTCTCACGTGCAAGTTCATATTGTTTATCTTTCTTTCTTGTGGTATATTTTTTATGGAGATCCAATGTGGTTTTGCTCATCTGAGGTATGCTGCATTTCCATTCGATTTACTCAACAGCGGGAACTTGCTATTTATTTGTTTTAAACCTCTGCCATTGCCCTCATATTGTGGTATGTAGTTTCATTTTGGCCTTGGCACTTGATATATTTCATAGGCATATAGTTATTTTCTCAATCAAATTAACTAGAAAGCACTTTTTTTGAATCACCTATTGGATGTCGATCTATATCGTTAAAGGTGGTTTCAGAGTTTCCAGATCAGGCAATTCATGATCAATATGAAAGTAAGAGGAGTTCATCTATGAGCCTTGCCGGAGGAGACAAAGAAGACCAAGAAGTGCTGGAAGGAAACTGCTAGAAATGAAACATGATTTGGCTTGCTTGGATTTGGCTGGGCATTTATCAGTGAGGGATCCATTTGGGAACGAGTATGTATCAGACACATCCTTGGTGAGAAAAGACTTAGTTTGATTGATATGGATAATGCGATGCTTACATCTAGTATGTACACTACTTCTGTCTTCTACTTAAGTGTCATGATATTGGGGGAAATTAAAGTTTCTTTGACGAACGAGGTGGCTTAAGAGCGGGTTTTGATAAAGGGAAATGTGAGGGAAGCGAGGCGAGGAGGGGTTGATGCATGGAGATTATACTGTTGAAGGGGAAGGTAGTGATTTTTCTTGCTGAATTTCATTTAAATCGATTAATTGGCAAATGAATAAAAAATAATAATACCACAAGTGTAATTCTATGTAATCATAGAGATAAGCAAACAATCAAATGACATATTTTTACGAGGAAACTCAAGTTGGGGGAAAAACCCATCCATAATCTTCTCCACTTGGGGTTTCAACTAATCAAATTCTCGGTACCTTTCCACTAAGAAGTTGTTTTGAACATGGGTAACTCAGTACAACAACATTAAAGACCGCCAGCATCAAACTTCTCCGAACTGGAAGAGTGGCTCACGCTTATCAGGTACAATAATACAGGTTCTAAAGTTCATCACAATTGAAAATCTAATGTTGGTGTCAAAATTTTCCTTTATCCTTCAAGATATACACTAGATGTCATGCCATAAAATCCCATTAATAGTTGTGAACAAAATTGGCAAATTTCGAAGAAGATTCTTGTGGAATAGAAATACTGTTAACTAAAACAACACTAACTTGCTTGGGAGAAAATTATTAGACCTCGTTCAAATGATGGATGAGAAATCATTGATCTTAAAGGATCTAACGATTCTCTCCTTTTTATATTATTTGTCCATAGTATTGAGAAAAAAATCATGGATCTAAGGGATCACTAGTGCAATTTAATGCAAAGGTGAACTGGTCTTGTTGAATCGTGGTTCCCTTACGAACCATTCTCTGATTTGGCGATCGTGTTGTAGATGATTCTCCTAATACATGCCAGCTACCTCAGAAACGACCATTTTGAGATATCAATCTTCTCATTAAAAGGTCACTACCAAAGTATCCCCCTCACTTTGCTCAACTTTCCCATTATATACCATTTTTCCCAAATAAATTTTGCTTATGATTTTTCAAAAGTGTTCGAATTATATATGTATCAAGTTGATGAGTCATACAATGAAAATTTGGGAACATGTGATCGAAAGAAGGTTGAGGTAAGTTTCTAATGTAAAAGAAAACCAATTCGGATTCATGCGAAGTCGCTCAACTATTGAAGGCATCCATTGCTACGGAGAGCAATGTAGATTTATAGACTAAAAGGAAGAACCTCCATATGATTTTTATTGATATGGAGAATGCTTATGATTCTGTCCCACGTGAGATATTATGGAGAGTTTTGGAGAAGGGACATGTACCTGCCCTATATATTAATCTCATAAAGGATATGTATGGTAGTGTTTCATCTTGTATAAGGATCCAGACTAGGAAGATTGACTAGTTTGACATCAGCGTTAGTCTGCATCAAGGTTCAGCTTTGAGTCCATTCTGTTTTACTTTAATTATGAATGAGTTGACTAATAACATTCAGGATAAGTTACCTTGGTGTATGTTACTCGCCGATGATATTGTGTTAATTGATGAGACTATAGATGGAGTAAATGAGAAGATTGAGGTCTGGAGACATGCATTAGAGACTAAAGGATTTCACTTAAGTAGAGATAAGACTGAATATATGGAGTACACTTTTGATGGAAGTAATGGTGAAGGAATCGTTATGGAGATTGGTGATGATAACATTCAGAAGAAAGATTTTTTTAGATATTTGGGACCTAGTTTGAAACATGATAGGGAAATTGATGGAGATGTTACTCATAGATAAATGCATGTTGGCTAAAGAGGAAATGAGCCTCTACTGTTCTATGTGATGAGAATATTCATATGAAAATAAAAAGGAAAGTTTTACATAACAGTTGTGAGATCTGCTATACTCTATAGATCTGAGTGTTGGCATGTGAACCATAGACTTGTGCAGAGAATGGCGTTGCAAAAATAAAAATGCTAAAGTGGGCGTGTGGACATACATGTAAAGATCAGATTCAGAATGACGTAATCAAAAGGAATGTGAGGGTAGCACTGATCAAGGATAAGATGTGAAAAAATTGCTTAAGGTGGTTTGACCATTTGCAAAGGAGGTCGGGTGATGCAACATTTAGGAGTTGCGAGTGTTGAAAGTTGAGCATGCTAAGAGAGGGCGGTGAAGGCCCAAGAAGTGTTGGATTGAGACTATCCGAAGGGATCTTAGTTTTTTGATCTAAGCTCTTGATAACACGGATTTTGCGAGGGTCAAAATAGTCCACACAAGGCGGGACTAAAGTGTCGCTGAGCGACCGCTCACGAAACCCGTATCAATCAACAATTAACCCACGACAGAAATCAAACAATGAAAAGTGGTGCGGAGTTAAATTTATTATAACTCTACAAAGGATGTGTATAGTGTGCAAGCAGTGTAGACATCGGACACATGGAGCAGACATGTAGAACGTGGCAAAATGCTCAAAATCGTGAATGTGAAAATTTGTCTATCTATGCTATTTTTTTGTGGGGTATTGATTTTATATTATATTATTTTATTTTTAATTTTATATTTTTATATTTTGATTTTTAATTTTCTGATTTTATATTTTATTTTTATATTATATATATTTTTTATTTTTTATTTTTTCCTTTTTCTTTTAAAAGATAAATAATGTATATACACAAAATAAGGAAAGAGAGAGATAAGGTATTTATAAAAATAGGTAAAAATAAGCAAGATTCAGGAAATAAATTTTTTTTGAGCTTTTTATTTTTTTTATGATGTTTTTATGTTTTTCTAGATTTTCCTAATTTTTTTTGGTATTTTTAAAGTCAAAAATATTGAAAATAGTGAATAAAATAAAAGATTGAAACTAAAATGGAGAAATAAAATATCAAACAGTAACAAAAATTCTCCAAATTAATTTTAAATAAAAGATAATAAAATAAGGAAAATTCTGAGACAAAGATTATATGTTTAGGATTTTTCTAGAATTTTTAATATTTTTATGAAGATTTTTGGGATTTTATAATTTTTATAGGTTTCCTTTTGTATTTTTTTATGATTTTTGGATTGAAGTTAAAACACACTAAAATACACAAAATATATTTTTTGGGAATTTTTTGAGAAGTTTTTATAATTTTTATGTATTTTATAATGCAATATGACAGAAAATGCTTGTTTTTGATTTTTTATAAATATTATAATGCAATAAAAATGCAAACTAGAAATATGGCGTGAAACTATAATGCAACATAAACTTATGGTGTTTTTTGGTATTTTTTGGGATTTTATAGATGCATGAAATAAATAGAAACAACAAATAGAAAATACACTACTAGCGGGGGTATAAATGTATATATCCAGAAACTCAAGGGCCAAAGTGTAGTTTTCCACAAAATATTTAACTTATAAACAAAGTTTCAGGACCAAATACAAATACCCAAACTCGGAGGGGGTTCCCTGCAAAATTGCCAAACTCATGTGCACTAGGCACGTGACTTGGCAGGAGTATTTCTACAATATCACAAAGCTCCAGGGGCTAACATGCAATTTTAACAAAATATTACAACTTAAATAAAAAGTTTTTGGACCACAAAAAATATGAGAAAGTGCAGGGGTCCCGATGCAAAATGTCCAAGCCTCACGTAAACTGGTCACGTGAGGTGACGTAGACAGGGACCTAAATGCAAATATGCAAAGATTGAGGTTCTAAATGCAAATATTACAGGAATATTTAAACTACGCCTGAAAGTTTATGGACTAATTTAAAATACAAAAAAGGGGCCGGGGTGTAAAGTGCAAAATACCCACAGCTACGAGATCGAACGGCGCTGGTGTCATCACTTATCCACGTGGCACCTCAGGGACACACGATATCGGTTCGGCGAAGAGCGGCTGAGATCAGATCTGGCGAAGACAATCGACGGTGGAGGCTGGCCAAGATTTGACGACCGAAGTGCAATCTAGAGCGGGACCCTGATCGGACGACGGAGAAGGGGTCCGGATGAACGGGGAAGAATCGCCGGCGAGGCGAACTTCTCCGACCTCGATCTTCCTCCTCCGGGACTCTGGAAGCTTCAGAATGGGTCGGCATGCTCCTAGGAGGTATGGCTATGTGCTGGAGGGCTCAACGTCGTCGGAGAGGCGTCGAAGCACTGTCAAGAAGGTGGCGGAGGAAGCTGGGTCCAGATGTCTCCGACGGCGCTCCAAAATGATCTCCAGGTTCAATTCAATGCGCTTTGACCTGCAAAAAGGGTGAAGGGGGCCAGGGCAAAATGCCTGGACCCCGTGGAAGTGCGAAAAGGATTGATGGACGGCGGTATGGCGAAAGGGAAACTCGGTCGGAGGTGCGCTCCGGCGAGGCGACCGTGGAGGGAGAAATAGCGATCGACGAGAGGATCTAAGGGGTCTGAACTAATCCTAAGGGTACAGGGAACAAGAAAACACAAAAAGAAATAAGAAAAGGGAACTACCTCGATGGTCGGAGACCAGAGGGGAAGAACCTCGACGTCGACGAATGACGGAGGTGGTGGAGCTGCCCTGATGTTTGCTCGACCGATCTGACGCGCGGAAGCGGAGGCTGTCACCTTCCTCTCACTCAAGGGTACCAAGACGGGAGCGAAGCGAGTGCTAAAGGCGTTCAAAATCGCGGGCGAAGATGGGGGGGGGGGGTCCTTATGTACATGTGACGGTGGTGTAACTTGCGGGGCTAAGCACACGCAAATGATGAGGATTTTGGAAAATTTAGGTGCTTGGCGTGACTCAGTGAAGATCGAGGAAGAAGTTCCAAGAAGGAATCGAGGCCTGAGGGAGAAGGGACCGAGCTCCAAAAATCCGCGAAGTTGGCCAAAAAAATCGGGTGTCAGAATTGGCAGGCCTTGGTCAGGGAGTTGACCGAGGTGAACAAGCGACCATGCCTGGTTGGTGCATGTGGACCAACCAGGAAATTCCAAGTGAGAAATTATTAGTAATTCAAAATAAAATAGTAAATGATTTTATTTATTTTAGGTTTTAAAATAAAAAATGCTCCTTATTTTATAAAGAATTTTATGGTGATTTTTATTTATTTTTATGAGGTACAGAATTACAAGTTACCTTTTATGTCCTATATAGGTATATTCTTCTATATATTTTAATATTTTATTTTTATTTTGTATATTTAATTTTATTTATTTTGTTTATTATTTTATAAATTTATAAAATATTTTTATACACTCAAATATATTTTTATTTGATTTTTCTGATGTATTTTATACACTTAATAAAATATAAGTAGTAGTTATATAAGTATATGTAGTGGTATTGTACCTATGTATTATATACATGTATTTAATTTTTGAATTTTCTCTAGGTTTTTATTCTGATTTTAGTGTACATATGTATTATAAATAATATTTACAAAATTATAAAAATATAAAATTAGGAAAATAATGAATAAATAATAAAATGAATGTTTTAATATGTACAAGTATACAATAGGGGTCCAAAACTCAACTTTCAAACCGTAGCTTCGCAAAATACGAAACCACCTTCATTAAATAGCTTATTTAAAACTATATACAATAAAAGGTGATTTTGATGTGTTTCAAGTTTTTATTTGAGAGATACATGTCTGGGAAGTTGGTATTTTAGATTTTTATTTAGATCAAAACTTTTTATCTGTACATTATTTTTGAGTGAAATCAATTTTGTATTTTTCTATATTTAGTTATCTACAACTTTCATGTACAAGGTTTCTTTATTTGAGGTATAAAAAGTGAAACCACAAATAGGTCCCAAAATGAATAAAGAATGAATAAAATGAAAGGGAATTTTATTGGTATTGTGGCCCTTATCTCCCCTTACTTTATTCCTTATCGACCTATTCATCGAGATGCCTAGATCTCGGGGTTTCGGGTCATAAAATATTTACAATATTTTATTATTTTTCTTTTCTTTTCTTTATTCTATAATTTTGGCTTTAAAAGCTGTATTTTATACACTATTTACACACACATGCATGGATGCTAAAATGTATGAATTAAGGGTATTTACATGCATTTGCCGGAGTTTTTGAGGCTAAAATGATAGAATAAAGATGATGAAATGTGGATTCATCATCCTCCTATACTTTGCTTTTGCTAGTCCCTAGCAAACACTTATGCAATAAGTGCAGAAAAGAAAAACAAAGAAAAGAAAAGGAAGAAATTGGATTTAGTTTAATTATCAAACTTGTCTTCACAAAATCAAAGTTTGGAGCTTAAGTCGGACCTTTGGAATTTTTGTGCGGGCGGAACCTTAATGAGAACCGGATTTGAAATCCAACAGCCTTCGAGAATCCCAAAACTCTGTCCAAGTCTCCTCAATAGCCAGGTCAGAAATATCTCAACTCATACGCAAATCCTTACAACTATGAATCTGACTCGTACAGTGTAAGTGATTGTGGCTCTCCCCAACTGAAATGACAAAGAGATTGACTTCTCCAGTACGACAACCCAATGATTCCCCAATCCAATAACTCCTTCCTCGAGGAGCATGGTATTCCCTTCTAAGTTCAAGTGGCAACCAGCTCAAGAGGAGGGGGTGAAGAGAAGAATGGACGGTAGCCAGTGTAGCTACCCGTCCTAGGATGCAAGAAGACCAGTGTAGTCAAGTCATCCAGCTGCATGCTTACATAATTTGACTTTGAATCTCAAGTTTACTTATTTTCTATACAACATATTCACATACTTTTGCAGGCATTTTATTTTTGTACAGGCTTGTCCATTTTTTTGAAATACTATATACAACAGCATTTACATAAGGAGTTTTTCCTCTTGAGCCAGTAGACTATCCCTCTTTTGAAGCTTTATTACAACCCGCACTCTCCAGTCTTTAGAATTCCTCATCACCGGACGGGTTGGGGTGCACTTCCCTCCCTAGAGGAGGACAAGTGTTTCCACTTGTGTGCGTCTCATACTGGCAAATCCAATTCGCTCACCACTCCAACTGAGTTGAGCCATGTGAAAGGTGCAGGTGTCCAAGTTAGGTCATTATCAACAAGAGTCATGTGTGTGTTCCGAAATACTCTACTAAGGCAGTCAAGAATCCATTGAACCAAGTCTCATGATCATCAAAGAATTAAGTCAACTAGACTTGAAGTACCTCAAACCCAGTTCCTATAAGGTTCCTATTATTAGGTAGATTTTAAGGTCCAATCAAGCTCCAATCTTCAGATTTTACTTAGACTAGTTCATCTATCAAACTCAATCTGAAAAATGCTCATGCTATGCAAATGCAGAATGCCGGAAATACTTTTATGATGCAATTTTCAAGAATTTTGAATTTTTTATTGATTTTTTTGAAAAGGATGATCCATATGCATTTTTTTGTATTTTTAAAAAGTTTTTCTAATGTTTTTGGATTTTAGTTTTGCAAATATTTTTGGGATTTTTGAAAACAATGATTTTTGGCTAAAAACTAGGTTAAAAATATTTACACGGGAGTGCTTCTTATATTTACAAGAGGTGGATTTTAAGGATTTACAAGGGTAAGTGGTCAGTTTTATAGGTATGTATAAAGAATTTTAGATGAGATGTATGTATTCCTCAAACTTATTTGAAAATCATTTTACAAACAATTTTGAAAACAATAGTCCAAAATAATTTTCACAAACATTTTTACAAACATGGACACACATTTGAAAATCATTTTGCAAAGGTTTTCCAAATAGTATAGATAGATTTTTCACATATTTTTGCAACCATTTTTCAAACCATTTGCAAATAATTTTTCAAATATTTTATTTCACACAAAGAAAATAAATTTTACAAACCAAAATGTTTTTACAAAGGTTGAAAACATGTAACAAGACGTTTTCCAAATAGTTTTTAAAAGATTTTTCACAAAGATTTTCAAACTATTTTTCAAACATTTTGCAAAGGTTCTTCACCTGATTTATTAATCAGTATATGCAAAAAGAATTCGAGGAATAATAGCATCTTTTTATTAATGAATTTCTAGCCATATTTATTAGGAAAATACAAAAGTACGAGTTATGGTTATAGTATATACGCAGTATATACGACCCCCCATACTTAGCTTGGGCTATGTCCTCATAGATCAGAGAGAAAGGAGAAGACATAACTCGTACTAAGTATAGATAAGTCTAAAGAAGAAATTAAATAAAGGAAGGAATAAACGAATGAGAATTTGACCATCCCCCCTATACTTAGGATCAAATAATCCTAAGTATAGCAGACTGTACACAAAGCAGGGAGGGTCAAGGGTGGGAATGAACAGATCGTACTCAGATTGTCTCCTCCTATACTTAGGGTAAAATATCCCTAAGTGTAGACAAGAAGAGAAGACAATGGAGAGGATCGAAGAATGGAGAAACTCGGGGTACACACCCCCCTATACTTAGGACAAAGTACGTCCTAAGTATAGAAGACTGACAAAAAGGGGCGACACCTTTTTGATAGATAAAGAAGATAGAGAAGGAAAAGAAGAAAATAAGAAAAGAGAACAAATAGATCACAGCTCAGTGTGTGCACCCCCCTATACTTAGGACAAGGCATGTCCTAAGTGCATCAAAATCATAGGATGAAGACGGGGTGACAGACATAACGAAACAATGAATGAATGATATAGACAAATAAATCTATACAGAGGAAGATAGAAGTGATAATCATGTAAGAGATGAATAAGGTGTGAGTCAAAGAGCACATCTCATACCAGATGAATCAGGGCAACATCAACGGTCGGCGGGTCATGATCTAGATATGGTTTCAAGCGCTGACTATTGACTCTAAAAGTGGAAGATGATGAAGGTTCGGATATATCTATGCTACCATTATCATGCACCTTCCGGACCACTGATGAATACCCATTCATCACTCTTTATTCTTTTATTTTAGCTACAAAACCTATGCAAAACACCATGTATATTAATGTAAATAGAATAAATTATCATCATGCATGCATTGTGTAAAGAGAATTATTTAGCATGTTTTTGTGCATAAATAAAAGAATAAAGAAATAAAAGAAAAAGAGGGAAATATTTAGAATAAATATTGAGTGACCTAATCCCAAGGGAGGGCTCAGCATGGGCCTGACCGCCAAAGATTCAAAGTAGAGGGAGATAGGGTCAATCTCATGTGTGTACATATACCTATGAATATAAATAAAATTATTTTCCTCTTAATAAAAATAAATATGTGTTTCTTTTATTTTGTACATATTTATATTTATAAAATAAAAATGGGAAAAATAAAAGAAAAATAAAATAAATAAAAACTATCTCATCAGTGTATATAGACCATGTATAAAGAATAACCTATCTATTTATTTTCCCCTTGTAAATAATTAATAAAAATCTAATAAAAATATTTTCATATTCCATATTTCATGGTGTAAAATAAATAAAATAAAAATTAGAAACATAAAAATACAATAAAAATAAATAAAATAAAATCAAAATACACCTTGTATATATACCATGTTAACATGTATATAAAAGTATTTATTTAATCTATGTAAATAAATAATAAAAATAAAATAAAATACCCTTTTATTCCAAATTTTATGTTATAAATAAATAAAATATAAAATTGGAATAATTGTATAAAAATGAATCATTAAAAATAAAAATAAAAATAAAAATTAAATACATGTATATACCTGTATATAATAATAATATAATGTAAATACATAAATTATTTTTCAAAAAAATAAATAAAAATCACTAAAAAATAATTTGGAAATAAATAAACATTTTTCATGTTTTAAGTTGTTCGAAATAAAGTCATTTATTATTTTTTATTGTATTTCTAAAACTTTAATAAGTGGCTAATTCTGATTGGTCCACAGGGGATGTTGACCCCCGGTCAACTCCCCTCCCGGACCATTTCCCCCGCGGATCTCGCATGCGACCCGACTTCGCTTAATTATCCCTGCATGATCCGATCCCCATTTATCCAAACCCCAGGTCCTAATTGATCCTCACTGATCCGTGATCCACGCCCGCCTCCTTGCCTAGGGGTCCGTGCTTCACCAAGTCGGACGCGACCTCTTCTTCTCAGACCTGCAACAATATTTAGCTTAACCTCCGCCGTACAATTTAGGTCATCTTTAGCGTTGCTCCTTCATCCCAGGACCTCCACTGTTCTCCCCAGAGTGACAGTTGAGTGAGGAGAGTGTCGAAGAGAGGATAGGAAGCCTCCTGCCACTGATCCGGCGACTCTTGCCGCTGTGTGCCGTCGCGAGGTGCGCCAGAGCCTCGGGACCCGATGACCCTTCGAGGCGACGACCCAGAGGTTCCTGAGCTCGTCCCCAGTCGACCCCATTCACTAGGTACCTTTGATTCTTTCTAATTTCCTTTAATTTCCCAGTTCGCCCAAATCCCATTTCCGCCGTCGCCGATCAATTCCGCTCACTCCGCTCATCCAATCGATCATCGGACCATCGATTCTCCTTCGTGAGACTTCCCTTCACGTTCTTCACCCAGCCATCCCCCTTGGTTCGCCCCGGAACCAAGGATCGACCTCCACCGCCGTCGCCTCGCTTGAGGTCGCTCACCCGACGCACTCGACCACCCACGTCACCCCTAATCAGGTCGAGGCAATTTGCCCTCGACCCAGGAAGCCTCCTATGCTATTTTGGAGGTCAATGCGACCCATCTGAGGGTCAAGTCGTTCGAGCCCAGGAGCTTCCTTCCTCCGTCATCGCCGGGTCGTTCCAACAGTCTCCGGCCTCATCGGAGGTGTCTAGCAGCAGCAGACCATCGAGGCGGAGCTTTTCCACATTCCAGCAGCCGAAGAGGAGGTCTCCACCGCGCACACGGAGCCGGCGAAGCTCGCTGGCGAGCTGTTCTTGGAGCATCCTCCTCCGTCATCCGATCGCCCCTGACGTTCCGGATTCCATCTCAGTCGTCTACTTAAGGAGCGCCAGCAGTCGTCAGATCCATCTGGGGTTGATCGGGACCGTCCATCCAGATGAAGGGCTGCCCTCACTTCTCAGTCGTAGATCTTCCACGTGGCACGTCCTCGTCCATCCGATAATAAGGGGTAAATTATACTTAGGCCCCAACTCTTATGTTTTTGCAATCTAGTCCTGTAAATATTTAATATAGTTGTTTTTATTTTGGAAAAATTGCACATTGGATCTTCATGTCTCTGCTATTTGCATTTTAGTCCTTATATATGTGGGCCACGTGCATCGACACATGAGGGTTTGGTATATTTGCATTTTGTGCCCTGCAGTTCCTGTGTGCTATTGTTTGAATGTTTTGAAATAGAATTTGCACATATGCTACTCCGTGCCTGATTCAAGTGCCTCGCGCGTGATTACTTGGTCATTTTGCACGAGGGGCCCTGGGTTTTATTGATTTGTTACTATTTGGCCCCTGCGACTTTCTTTCCTTACATTTAGGTCCCTTTGACTGTGAGCCTCTATTTTATTTAAATAAAATAGCAAATTAAATTCAAACTTCATGAAATTTGGACACGTGGCTCCTGCCACTGTGTAAAAATTTTACTAAAAATTTGGTACATTTTTAGGCTTTTTGATATTTTTTAAAATTCAAAAACAGTAGTTTTTGCTTCTGTTTGATTTAGAAAATCATAAAAAATATAAAAACTACTTTAAAAATTCTGAAAAAAATAGGTTTTGTTAGTTTTATGGTGTTTTATTTTCTATCCAATTTTGGTTATTTTTGGATATATAAAAACCTTAAAAATTGAAAAACTCTAAAAATCTCATAAAAATTCTAAAAAATTGTAGAAAACTCAAAAAATTGTAAACTCTTTTTCTGAAATTTATTTGTTGTTTATAAAAATTACCTCCAGCTTTTACAGATCAATTTGCTATTTTAAATTGATCTTTCAAGCCTGGCTGGATAGTAGCTTACTATTTTTGCCCTTTTTGATTTTTAGAAAATTATATAAAATTTATAAAAATCTGAAAAATTCACCAAAACACTAAAAAACCTAAAAAATATAAAAATATTTTTATTTGAATTTTCTGTACATTTTTGAGTGTATAAATAATTTGTTGAGTGTACTTGTTTTTGTCTTTTCTTATTTTTCTTCATTATTAAAAAATCCAAAAAATATAAAAACAATTAAAAATCCACCAAAAAAACTTGTTTTTATTTTATTTTATTTTCTGACTACTTCGTAGGCCGCGAGGCCAATTCGTGCTCCCTAAGACCGACCCTGGGTGCTATGCCAGGCTAATCCCATAGCCAGGACCGCTATTGTTGATTTTATTGCTTTATTTCTTTATTTGGTGGTCTGCTTCACATTTTTCTTGATTGACCGATCCATCTCGATCCGGATCGCAACGACCTGAGAGTGATTATTTTTACTTTGTCCGGATTGATTGATTAATTTCTCTCATCAGAATGGCACCGTTGCTGGGGAGCACGGCTTAGTAGTCCGTTTTCCTTTTTCTTTGATTTTTGTTTTCTGTTGTTTTTCATGGTTTTCCGCGGCTTTTGTTTCGATTGCGGCTTTTCGCGGCTTTTTGTTTTCTCTCTATTTTCTTTTTATTTTATTTTATTTTCTTTTATTTCTGTTTTTGTTTGTCTCGTGTGTTTATTTTTATATAGCCCTTTTTATTTTATATGTCTTGCTTTATTTTCATAATAATCTGGTCTGATCACATCTGTTTGTTTACTTGCAAGGGCCCGAGTACCGAGGCAGCTCTTCTCGAAGAGCCGACGCAACCGTGGGAATCGAAGGCGGCTTCCTTCTACATGGAGCCACAGGAGAGCGCGAGGAGACTAGCAGAAGTGCGGGAGCCGCGGATTAGCCGCGGATTAGTTTAGATTTATTTTAAGCACATTTAGTAATTGTAATAATACATGGACATGACTTGGAGACTTGGTAGACTTTCGGGGTCTGTTTCGCCGAGCACTGGTGTGCTCGGGGGACCCCACCGGATTTTCGCGATTTTTACGTGGTTTTTCTATCATTTATTTCCTGCCTTATTGATTCACACGGATTTCAGCCCTAGCTTAGGATTTTTGCTTGATTGTGCCGTAATAAGTAGGGTCCACACACCTAATAATTTGCCTGTACCTATAGACGTAATTGGACCAAGATAAAAATTTATAAAAAAGACTATTTGGTCACTTGAGGGGTCCCGCGCCGCTAGAGGTCGTATACAACGCTGGCAGGACCCGTTGTGGCGGGCACCGATCGGCATCCGAGATCGGACACCGACCCCTCCTGTTGACCATTTAGCCATTGTTCTTTCGAGTAGAACTGCTTCGTTTAGGGTCGGTTTTCCCGTGCATCATATAGGTAGTTTACTTTCTGTCTTTATTTTATGCGCGGATCACTTTGCATGTAGACTGCTAGAGTCAGGTACACATCTCTTACTTTGCATGCATCATTGATTCTCGTGCATCGGCTTTTTCATCTTCTCCCCCCATTTTTGAACTAAAAATAACCAAGAGAACCGAAAAATTCATTAGGCGATTGTTTGATTTGAAAAATACCTAAAAAACAAAAACGATAAAATTGGGACTGCTAAACAAACTTGACCCTAAAAGACACTCCACTTAAAAATTTTGTCTTGGGGAGAGCAACCCCCTCATTGTCTGGTTTGCATGTGCGAGAGAGTGACCCGCACCCTAGGATAGAGCCACATCTGAACCCCTTTCAGACTACTGCTTCTAGGCTAGTCGTTCTCCAGTGAGGATCGCTCCGGTCTCCAGTAAAGCGGGCCGCGATATCCTTAACAGAGCGAGCCGATCGGGTAGCCGGTAAACGGTCCGTGGCTTGTACTGACTGGGAAAGATCTAGTTCGGGATCGGAACAGTCTCCTGGGGGAATCGGATTCCCAACAGGTCACGTAACCGCTCTGCTATCCTGACTTGATCACCTAATAAAATTGACAAGATAATTGACCGAACTCTTACGGTCTTCAGCTCGCGTTGAGTAGGTGAATCCGGGGTTTGTATTGCTCATCTTGGTTGTTTCCAGATCCCATCTTCCCGAGCCTCTGGCTGCACCGCTTTTCAACACTCCAGCCTGTTCATCTAGGTTGGTTCGCAAGAGCCGATACCCGCTCTCCGAACCTGAGTTCGACTACGCCCTGTTCCCCCTTGACCACCCTTCTACTAGTCTAGAGATACTAGTGCCAGATGCTAGACAACAGACAGATGATTTATCGGCACCTGAGTTTGGGTCTTTTGCCTTTGCAGAGACCATGGTCGGCAACAGTGATGACCACACCGGAGGTCCCTGACCTGAGCAGACGTATGTCCTGGACTAGGGTGCGATCAACAACACTCTGATCGCCTCTCTCGAGACAGTGCAGTAGCAGCTTAGGGATCAGGGTGCATTCATGATTGAGACGAGGAGAGAGATGAAGCAGATGAGAGATGACCGCGACCAGCGCGGGCCTGGAGACGGACCAAGGAGACCCGACGATGCAGCAGCTACAGCCGCAGCAGTCGTAGCAGCAGCCGCTGCAGCAGCAGCAGTACCAGACCAGCCGAGATCGATGCGGGAGTTGCACAACCCTGGATCGACACTGACGCACCGTTGGGTGGTTCTACTAGCGATCGTGGGGGACTTCAAGTTCCCCCCGAACACACTTCAGCTCCTACCCCGTTTCCATGGGCTCGCCACGGAGGAACCCCATCTACATCTCCAGGAGTTCTTGATGATCTGCAGCACTGTCCATGACCGTCAGGTGGACGAGGACACCATTCGCATGATTGCCTTCCCCTTTTCACTAGCAGATAGAGCAGCCATCTGGCTGAAGCATCTGGGGAAGTTTGTGTACACCTGGGAGCAGCTCCGCACCGAGTACTTGAACAAGTACTATCCACTCGGGCGGACGAACGCAGCGAGGGCCCTGATCAGCAACTTCTCCATGCTCCCCAACGAGCAGTTCCATGAGGCATGGGAGAGGTTTAGAGCTTACCAACAGATGCCCGCACCACGAGATCTCAAAGCCAAACTTAGTTCAGAGCTTCTTATGCGGGCTGATACCAGAGCTGCAGGGCCTGGTGAATGCTTCATGTGGCGGGTCCTACTTCGCCAAGGATGAGGATCAGGTCTGGGCCATCTACGAGGAGATGACCGAGAACTATAAAGTAATGTCCCAGACCCGACTCTACACTTAGGGATGCCCCCAACCACAGACCGTGCAGTACCAGAGGATAGCACGGGTCGACACCGGTCCTTCCACTTCGACAGCGGCAGCCGCACAGGCCGAGTCCACAGCCGCCAACATGGGCATTATCAGCGAGAAGCTGGACCGGATGGAGTTGATCGAGAAGAAGCATTGCCAGAGCATATTGCAGATGGAGCAGATGGCACAGTTGTTGAGTGAACTGAAGACACATGTCATGTGTCTCCAGGAGGCACAGACGGCTTCCCAGCCCCATCTTCAGTCACGAGGAGATCCGAGCAGCAGCAGCAGTTCGTCCCAGTGCTCCACGCAGCCTAGACAGGTTCACCTTGTACAGGCGGAGCCGTACCAGCAGCCGCAGCCGTCCTACCAGACACCACCATCCCTAGACACTCAGATGGTGGTCTACCAGTCGGATCAGCCTCTGGCAGTACTCCCGCCACCCCCTTACGAGCCGGAGCCGTTGATGGATGTCAACAAGATTTGGTACGACCGACCCCAGCCCGGTATCCGACGAGACCATCATGGATTTCGTTGGTCGGCCGGAGGTGCCAGTTCCCAGCAGGAGCCTCCAGTTCAGGGTGGCCAGTATAGCCATCAGCGAGATCACCAGCAGCAGCAACCCCCAGTGTACCAGCAGCAGCAGCAGTCATCCCAGTATGGTCCTCATCCCTATCAGCAGGGACATTCTTGGAGGCGTGATTAGCCTCAGCAGCAGCATCAGCAGTACTCCTCTCACCCGCACCGGCCACAGCAACAACCTCACTACCAGAGAGGCCACCTGTCAGGTTCTCATGGGCCGACCTATGAGAACCATGCCTTGGACGACCTAGCTTGCCTCGTGACAGAGCAGCAGGCTACTTTCAGATGGGAGATAGATGAGTTCCGCCAGGAGATGCGGGAGATCATGAGAGGGAAGGCCGCCATACCTGCCCAGAGTGAGCCCAACCCGAACAACCTGAAGATGAAGTCTGAGTAGGTAGATTTCACAGAGTATGCCACTCCTAGTGATGCATTTGGTGATATGTCTGTATATCTATTTGATACTGATTTTGTCACACTTAGGAGCGGTAGGATGCCAGCAGGCGGCGCCTCGTCTAAGCGACGTCCCCAGGCCACTTCCAGAGTGCCAGGCGAGGAGGAGCACGATACTGATGCCGTGAGAGATGATGACGGTGGTGCTGATGCCACCATGGATACTGATCCCGCCGACGATACCGAGGCTTCACCAGATGGAGGAGGTGGTACTGATGCCACCATAGTTGCCGAGCTAGAGCGCGGTGCTGATGCCGCGAGTCGACCTGCCGAGGGTGATGCTGAGGCCACCGTTTCTACTTCTGCTAGTCCTGTAGTCTTTCCATCTGTACATGTATCTCAGGACTTATCTGGAAATAAAGGAAAGGGTTTATTTTATTCTGATCCACCTGTGGTGCATGATGATGTATGTGTGGATTCTGTCGTGCTTGGGCAGCCTAGACCCTCTCCTAGTCCTTCATCTAAGAAGGACCCTGTAGTCCCCTTCCCTAGAGCACTCCACTTGGGTAAGGGGCAAAAAAAAGAAAACACCAAAAATAACTAGCAGGTAGAGGTCAGCTAGCAGATGATCGATAGATTCCATATCCAGCTGACTCTCCAGGAGGCCTTGGAGCACATCCCTCTACTCCAGAGATCACTCAGAGACAGGACCACAGTTAGGAGAAAGAGGAGGAACCACCAGTCTGAGATCCATGTGCTTACCCGGGCCACGTGTTTCGCTATTCAGAACCGTCTGCTGGCCAAGAGGCTAGATTTAGGAGCCCCATATGTCAGATGCCATATCCATGAGCAGAGGTTCGACCGCACTCTATTAGACAGCGGTTCTTCGATCAACCTACTTCCGACAGCCCTTCTTGACCGATTCGAGTTGAGTACTCTACGATAGAGCAGGTCAGTCCTTCAGTTTATTGATCGATCTGTCAAGAGGCCGAAGGGGTTGCTGAGGGACGTTGTCGTCATGATTCAGGGCCTGCAATTCCCCGTGGACTTCGTTGTGTTGGACATGGAGATCCCTGAGTCTGTGACTGATACCCCCATCATTCTAGGTTGCCCGTTCTTGGACACAACCAAGGCAGTGACTGACCATGATAGCGGGAAGGTATACTTTCGCGTCGAGGGCGAGAGTGTACAAATGAAGACGGTTGAGGACATCAGACCAGAGATTCAGCTTGCTCAGAGCCGACCACAGATTCAGAGCAGATGGTAGAGTCAGGGCGAGACATCCACCAGGACTGCGATTTCGTGATTACAGATGATGAGGCAGTTTAGGCAGATCCAGTCGCACATGCCATCCTCTCACCTTTAGAGTCTGCTGATGCAGAGACACCAGCAGAGGAGAGCTTGGAGAGCGCATTCCTGGTCCAGGATACCTTTCAGGCAGTAGAGCCGGTTCTCGACCGCGAGACAGATTTCTGTGAGTATGATACAGATCCCTCGGAGTCAGATGTTGATTGGGCAGAGTTTGATGATCTTATACCATGTCTGACTTCCACTGAGCCTGCAGCTAGGGAGGAGGTAGATGTCATGCAGAGTAGAGACAGTCTAGCAGAGTAGCCTTCTCCAGATACTGATTGTGAGCGAGAGTTTCCTTTCTCCCTGGGGGTTCTTGAAAAGAACCGCAAGGTGATAGGATGGAGTGTAGCCAATCTCCAGGGGATAAGTCCGGCCCTGTGCTCCCACCATATCTATCTCGAGGATGAGGCAAAACCGTCGCGTGAGTTCCAACGGCGGCTAAACTTGAATCTTCGAGAGGTTGTCATGAAGGAGATCTTGAAATGGTGGAGCATCGATTTTATCTACCCATCTCTGACTCCAAGTGGGTCAGTCCGTTGCATGTGGTGCCAAGAAGAGGGCATCACTACAGTTGTCAGCGAGTCTGGAGAGGAGATCGCTACCCGGGTACCCACTTCTTGGAGGGTCTGCGTGGATTACAGACGACTCAACCAGGCCACCAAGAAGGATCATTTCCCCCTGCTCTTTATAGATTAGATCATTGAGAGTCTGGCAGGGAAGAGCCACTACTGTTTCTTGGATGGGTACTCCGGCTACAATCAGGTGGCCATCGCGCCCGAAGACTAGCACAAGACCACCTTCACATGTCCCTTTGGGACATATGCCTTCAGACGCATGCCATTTGGGCTATGCAACACCCCTGCGACATTTCAGAGATGCATGTTGTCTATCTTTTTGGACATGGTGGGGGAGTGCTTGGAGGTCTTCATGGATGATTTCTCGGTCTACGATGACGGATTCGACTCCTGTCTTGACTGCCTAGACCGAGTCCTTCAGCGATGCATTGAGGTTCACCTTGTGTTGTCTTAGGAGAAGAGTCACTTCATGGTGACTCAGGGGTTGGTTCTTGGCCATATCATCTCCAACAGGGGCATGGAGGTTGATCCGGCCAAGGTAGATGTCATTAGAAAACTCGCACCATCGTCCAATTTGCGGAAGTTACGGTCTTTTCTGGGGCACGTCGATTTCTACTGACGCTTCATTCATGATTTCAGTAGGATTGCCCGACCGTTGACTGATCTGCTGACGAAAGACACCGAGTTCCTTGTCGATGACAAGTGTCTCATCGTCGTTTGATACTCTCAAGAGATGTGTTGTAGAGGCTCCTATTCTCCAGCCGCCTGATTGGTCTCTCCTATTCGAGATCATGACGGATGCCTCCGATTTTGCCGTAGGGGCCGTGCTGGGAGAGAGGAGGGATGGAGTCCCATTTACTATTCACTACGCTAGCCATACATTAGATGCCGCGCAGCGGAACTACATGTCACTGAGAAGGAGATGCTAGCCGTAGTCTTCGCCCTAGATAAGTTCAGATCTTACATCATTGGATCTAGAGTGACCATATACACTGATCATACCGCCATCAGGTCCCTCATGGTAAAGAAGGATGCCAAAGCCAGATTGACCAGATGGATCCTTCTACTCCATGAGTTTGACATAGAGATTAAGGATAAGCCTGGAGTCAAGAATGTGGTGGCAGATCATCTCTCCCGATTAGAGCATCTTGAGGATTCTGATCAGACTGATCCTATTTGTGAGACCTTCCCAGATGAGGCGATCCTTGCTATCGCTTCTCTCCCCATGGTATGCTGATATTGTGAACTTTCTTGTTGA